>CM033741.1:3385068-3794228 GCA_019671005.1 Hibiscus mutabilis | reverse complement strand
ATAAAATATTTATTAAACAAGACACGTCAGGTTCTTCTCTCTTTTCTTCAAATCCCTTTTAAACCTCTTCTTTGTTTTCGCCTTCCATCTTCCAATAAAAAACAAATAAAAGCATTCCCCTGAAAGTTTAAGGGCGGCAGCTGTCTCTGAAATCTCAACCCACCCTCGTTCAAAGGTTCTTTCAACCAAACATTAATTTTCACATCTCAGCACCCAAAAGACTTTTCGTTTTTATTGTTCCCACCATCCTCACTTAATTTCTTCCAATCGTTAACAAAAACTTAAAACAAAGAAAGATTTTTACTGGAGGATGGGTTTGAAGCTGTGGTTATATACTAGACTTTAGAGACTCATTGAGATTCCGATGAGGATGCGCCTGGTCTCCGATATGGTCGCATTGTTACTGTCGTTGTTGCCACTAAGACGCATGGTCCTCTGCTTATTCTTTTCGGTGGTGCCACCGCCATTGAAGGTTGCGCTTTCTTGGAAGGGTAAAAGCAAAAAAGGTTGAAGAAAATAGAGAAGAAACTGACGTGTATTGTTTAATAAATATTTTATTTAATATACATCATAACCATGTTAAAAAGTTAACAGTTGTGATAAGTGATTAAAAATTTAATTTATAAAATTTAGTGAATAAATTGAGTATTTTAATATTTTAATAATTAAAATATGTTTATTTTAGTAAAATTTAGTAATAATTTATATAATTTATTTTAAATAATAATAATAATTTAAATATTGGTTGAGTTTTAATTTTATATTTAAATCCTAATTCAACTGAATTGTTTTCTTTTCGAGAGGATAATTGAATTTATTTTTCAATTATATTAAAGTTTAAACATTCACATGTAAAATTATTCGTGCTCAAAAATCTAATAAAATGTAAAACAAATTACTATATATTAAATAAGAAAACAACTTTTTTTAATTTTAGTTTTGTATAAATTAGAATTATCCATTTATAAAAACAAAAGAATGTTTTTAGATAACATAGAAAATAACAAAATTGTAGCAACAGTGAGTGTGAAAGTCTACATAATTAATAACAAAATTATAGCAACAGTGAGTGTGAAAGTCTACATAATTAATAACTTTATAAATTATTATCCTATACACTGACGGTGAAAAACAAAGTTTCCACCAGTAGGATTATTTAGAGGTTTAGTGTTTTAGGTTAGGGGTTTAGGTTATAAAGTTTAAAATTTAGGATTTATTGTTAGGATTTAGGGTTTAAGGCTTAGGGTTTGTAGTTAGATTTTTAGGGTTTTAAGGTTATACATTTAGATTTTAGATTTAAGCTTGAAAATATGTATGCTTGTGTAAACTTTTTTATTTGACAATGTATCAAATATTAATCCTAAATTTATTACTCTAAAGTGTTTCGGACAAAACCAAGCATAGTATTTACATTATCTTATCTATTTATATTTTACCTTTAGTTTTAAGTTCACTCCTTAAAACTTAAAGGGTAAAACTTTGATACACAGGCTGTGTAAAACTAATTTTACACATGTCTGTGTATTTACACTATAAAAATTCAAATTCTAAATCCCTAATCCTAACTCTAAAAAATTAAACCATAAACCTTAAACCCTATACACTAAATTCTAAACACTAACCTTAAATTCTAAACCATACAACCTAAACCCCTAAACTAAAACCTTAACCCCTAAAATTAAAAGGCACGTGTAAACTAAAGCTTACACGGCCTGTGTGCAACACCCTTAACGTATACTCGTAAGCCGAATATACATTAAAGATGTTACGAAAACGCTGAAAGAAATCTTGATTTGTAATTTTTTATACCAAAATTTCCAACCATTTTTCTAAGTACATGCTTCAATGACAATGCAAAAATACGTTGTAAAATTAAACTTATAAACAATTCACCTTTAGAAATACTATATGCCCACTAGTCTATCAAATTACGGTATAGATGTACTTACTGAACTTACTGTAGTAACTTGATCTTTCCCAAGTTTCTGCTCCTCCTCGTTAGACAATTCCAGAGAACCTACGTGTGACATAAGACACACGCTAAGTACGAACTTAGTGAGGCAGTTAAACTTATTTATTTTAAACATGAAGTGATGCAGTACAATATATCATATAAATGTGCATCATATTTTTCTCTATAACATGGCAAGTATGTCATAATGTTATCGTATCATGTATCGTCTCTATCATGGAAACCATGTACCATATATCATATGAATCATGTATTATCATTTTCATGTAAATCATGTAACATACTTTGTCATATGAATCATGTATCCAATTGCATAACATGTTCTCTATCATTGACATATTTTCCTTATGCAATCATTTGCATAATATATAATCTATCATGATCATGCTTTTATCATGTAATCATCTGCATAACACATGCTCTTTCATGGTTATGCTTTTATCATGCAATCATCTGCATATTCATAACTTTTCAATTTATCTTATTACGATACCGAAGTATCTATTTCAATGCGGCATGATCAGTGCATGATACGAGGCAAGTCCGTTAGGACTCTATAACCTCTAATTCGATACCGTAGTATCTAAAATTGAGTACGTGCTCGGGGGCGTTCTTTGCTCCTTATATTCACATCTCTTTAGTGCTATCGACACCCAAGGTGTCTACTTGTTTCATTTTAATATTATCACTATTCATGTAATCATAATGCATCATCATTTATGAAAACGGTAGTTCGTACCTTGAACTCATCGAGCTTGCCATGTTGAGTCATGCATCATATCATTTAATAAAATGCAAATGTCTTTCTTAAATTTGGGTCGACTTATCACAAGTCTTTTCTTTTTAACATAACATGCATATGGTAATGCACTCACCGGGCCATGTAACAGGTTTGCCTCGAGTAAGTCTTACTCGATCCTTCCCCTCATGACACCTCGAATCTTCTTTGATTCGTATTCACTTCATTAATCACATAAATATAAATACCACTTGTTAGATTCATTTCTAACGATATTTTAATCAAAGTATATAATCATTCAACATAAAATTTCTATATATTTCCATCCTTCCTTATCTTGTCCAAAAACTCATTTTGGTCTTAATAACCTTTTTGAATTTCAAACAATTCTCCCAAGCTTGCTAACTAACATTAGATACAAAATGTCTCAATTTTCCAATATTATCTCTTTATTTTGGACTAATATCCTTTTAGTCACTACATCACTTTTGTACATTAATTCATGTACAATTTAACTTTTCTACTAATTTCCAACATTTCTAAAATTTTCCTTTAACCTTCAACTTTGTCCAACTTAGTCCTTCAAAATTCTTTTATTTCGAAATAGTTCCATAAATTTTCCTTTCTTGTCATTTTAATCCTTTAACTTTCATAACATGCTTGAAACATCAATTCTATCAAATAATTACTAATTCCAAATTAATCCCCTATTTTTCTTAAATTGCCGAATCGATCCCCCTAATTTCCAAAATTTTCATTTTGGTCCTTAACCATCAATTCAAGCTAAATTCACCATAATTCATCAATTCCAATTGCTAGAATAAAATTTTCAATAATTTCCCCTAATTTCTCATCCAATTCAAAATGATCCCTAAAATTCAACTTGGGGAAATTATTTAGTCTAACATCAAAATTAAACTTCCAACATCAATTTCACATCTCCATCGTCATTAATAACATAAATTCACATCAATTTCATAAAATTCAGGTTTGGTCCCTCAACTTTAAAACTTGCTGAATTAGTCCTTAAACTTTTAACTTACGGTTTTGCATCCAATCAACAATTCAAACTTACTAAATCATTAATTCAACATCACAAACCCTAAATTAGACTTGAATCCATAAACCCTAATCTTCTCCATGATAATCAAAATGTTTAGGGTTTAAATCCCAACTCAATAACATGATTTTAACATCATACAAACTTGAATTCAATCATAGAATCATAAAATTTCAAAACCCCCCAATTTGATTCATAGACCTAACTTCTTCTCATGTAAAATTCTCATCAATCAAGCATGAAATCCATGAATTATTTACACCAAAAGATAGAGCTTGATGAGTAGAACAACTTTGTAGTTGAGGAGATTACTGAAAATCGGTTTGGGGCTTGAATTGAGCTTGAAATTTTCTCCCTCTTTTCCCCAATATTTTCAAAAATTGAAAGATGAAGAAGGCTTCATCTTTTGGCCTTTAATTTTGAATTCTCCAATTATGCCACTTGTAAATATAAATGAATTTTAAATTCATTTAAAAAGTGAAATTACTAAAATGCCCTTTTAATCCAATGGCCAAGATTCAATCTTATCAAAATTCAATGGCTATGATCTAATCCATGTGTAAAACTCCTTCCAAAAATGCCCTCAAAGTTTCAAAATATTTCAAAAATGTCATCCATGGCAAATGTCCAATTTGCCATCCAAATAGTCTTTATTTACAAGTTTTGAAAATTGCCATCCCATTAAAATTGAACCAAATTGGTTCCCATCTAACCGGCCTTGTCCCAAAATATCTTAGATTTTTATTTATGGCATTTATTCGATCCAAATATTCAAATTTCACTCAATACGATTTCCAAATTTTCTTCCTTTGAACTTTAAAACTTTATAGCCACTAACATAAGCCTCGTATGAAAAATCCGGGTAACACGAAAGTGTCTATCTTGTGGTGAACTATTCATTTATGGGGTTAAAATACATAACTTTTAAAAATTACACGTTGGTCCCTAAATTTTTCCAAAGTTTATACTTTGGCCACAAAACTTTCAAAATTTCCAATTTGGTTACTGAACTTCAATTCCCATTTCAATTTTCCTCATATTTTTACCAAACTTTGAAAGTACCCAATTCAGCTCACTTATTCCTTAAATATTATTTTATAACTTTTCCTTGGCTTATTGAACAACCTTTGAAATTTCAATTCGATCCGATCTCCCCGATATTCGTAAAATACTTCTACTGTGATTTTACCTTTTCCGAACTATCAGATTTATTCCAAAAATTTCATATTTCCATATTCGGGAAATAAACTCTATTATCTCATAAAAACTTCCTTTCCCAGAACTTAGACTGAATTTTCCTAACTCAGTCTACTATTCCGATAATTATCGAAAATCCTCATAAATTAACATTTCTCTTAAAAATCCTTTATCGATAATCCATATGAATATTCTCTACTCTTACTGAGTACAAATTATCGATCAGAAACACTTTTATGGGACATTCCCGAAGGTCACTCATCTTTGTATTTCTCTAGCGTGAGCATGCTTAACAATTTCATTCGATCCAAATTCGGTACCTTTTTGCATCTTAATTTTTAAAACTGATATCAAGGTACATATTTCGATCTGATTCACTCTTATACTGAATAAAATTACTTATTTGGGAAATTTACACTTTAGTCCCCAAACTTTTCCAAGTTCACACTTCCACCCCTAAACTTTAAAAAATTATACTTTAGTCACTAGCCCAAAAATTGGGATATTGCCCTGTGTATCAAAGTTTTTTCCAAACTTAAAATCTCCACTTCATTAATTGCCAACTTTTCGAATTAGCTTTTCTTTCCCTCTAAAAGCATTTTAGACGAGATTTATCCGTTTTTGATTGCTTAAAAAGGTGAGTTTGAACTAAAACGTGTGTTTGTACCGAGAAATAATCCCAAACATCTCATTATTGGGATAAAAAATTGCTTCCTAACCGCATTTGTAAACCAAAAGCAGAAGCCGAAAAAATATAGCTTTTTGGTTTCAAAATTCCGTTTGGAATAAAATATCTATTTTATCCTTAATTATCCTCCCATCAATCAACCTATCTGATCCAACAGTAAAAAATATAAACAAAAATAGTTTATTTTTAAATTGGCAGGGTTTGTGACCCAAATTCAATTAGACATTAATTTAAAAAGGCAAATCTAATTTGAGTAAAAAATTTTATACTTTATATTAATTGAAAATAGAAAACTTGGTTTGAGTAAACAATTTCTAACATAAACTAAATGATTCACTGAGACATAAGTTGACAGCGTTGTGATATGAGTTCGATTAAAAAATTATACTTGCGCTCACCAAAACTCCGACGTCTAAGAGGGGCTGTTTAGAGAGAGAGAAAAATTAGGGTTAGGTGCTCCTAAAATCCGTTGTTGTTTAATAATAAATAGTTTAAACTTTGTCCTTTATTTCAAAGTTCAATTGATTCGAAGCTTAAACTTTGTCATTTATTTGAAAGTTAAGTTGAATAAATTCGGACTCCTTTGGTCCTACCCCAGTATACCATGCAATTAAACAAGCCACTGGGATTTATTTTCCGATGATTCCAAAAGTTTAATAGATATCAGAATTCACCTTTTTTTTTCTTTGGTTTTCCGAGCGTATATGTCATAACCCGTTTTGACCCACAAACCCGAAAACCCGTTACAACAAATAACCCATAATCCATTTCACCCGGGCCTTAAGCCCACTAACCAAACCCAAACAAAAAATCCGTTTTGACCCCAAACCATGACCCAACCTGAGTCCAAACCCAAATTTTGATCCGACCCAACCAAAAACCCTAAAAACCAAATAACCAAAAACCTAACTCTAATATCATTAACCCTAGCCGCCGCCACCTCTGCCGTAGCCGCCGCCGCTGTTGTCCACCATTTCTGGCGACCAACCCCAAAACCATAACCACAAAACACCAAAAGCCTAACCCGTAAACCTTAAAAATAATCCTAAACCAACCCATACACGACAACACCTTAACAACCACTCACCATACCCTTCACCTACTTGGCAGATAATCCTCTAAAATCCGGTTGTGCACCATGAAATCAGATCTGCAGGAATAAAATAAGGAGTTGTTATCTTTTATTATTGTAAAAAATCGGATATAAATCCAAAAAAAATCAAATTGTAAAAGGGGGATCTGGAGAAAAAAATTGGTAATATAGAAAGGTTTCAGATCCAAAACTTCGAAATTTCTTCTCTTCTATCTTATTTCTTCAGATTGAAATTTTACTAAAACATAAGGGATTTCTCAGTTTGAAAATTTTTGTTTAGTCTAAATCGAATCAAAAAAATATAAAAAAAGAGAGATTTCGAAAGCTTACCTCTATTCGGTTAGTCAAAGCGCTACGGTTCCGCAGTTAACGGGCCGTTCCTCGTCGTGAGGCCGTTCTGGATGATGAACGGCACCTGGAAGCCAAGGAGTAGCGTCTTCGAGTGAAAGAAAGAGTAGAAGAGAAAAAATGATAGGGTTAGGGTTTTTCTTTTGTTTGATTAATCTGTTTCGATACAAAATAATGACCCCTCTATGTGTTTTAAGCTGGTGTCAAAAACGACACCGTTTTGGTGACCCGATCCATGCGGTGACTCGAAACCCGGGGAGGATCTGTGGTTTTGCATAAGGGTCTAATTACACGAGTACTCCCTCTCATTTTCCCCTAATTTTGTTTTTGGTCATGGTAAAATTACCCTACAGGTCCCTAAACTTTCAACCCGTTTTTTTGTACATTGGGTAATTACAGATCTGGTCCCTCTTCTTGTTTCCCGTTTTCACTTCTGTCGTGGTTTAATTCTGTTTTCAATCCTTATACTTTGTATGCGTGTTTATTTTGGCTTTCGATTTCTGTTTCATGTCATTTTAGTCACCATATTTAAATTCCAGCACTCTATTCTTGTTAGTTTACATTTATTTCCATATATTTCGTATCTGTTGCATTTTAGTCCATAATATTTGTCATTTATGCCATGTAAATTATCACATCATGCATTTTAATCACTTGTTCATATTTTTTAGTTGGTTTATATATTTTAGCATGGTTATTATTATTATTATTATTATTATTATTATGATTATTATTATTAGGTAGTAAGCTTTTTATGTGTATATATTAATATCATATAAAATACGTATATATATATATTATCTATAATACATATTTTATGTATATAGTTTTTCTATATTGTATATATATAAGGTTTTATATATTTAAAATAAAATATGTTTTTTTTGTTTAAGTATATGTAAAATAATAATAAACATTCATTGTTTTAGGAATAATATGTAAATATATAAAAACTATTAACTTTAAATATATCTAGATATTTTTTATAGGTATAAGTATTAAATATTTTACCGTAAGTGTGTTTCTTAAGTTAGATTAATATTTATGAATGTTTTAGATTAGTATTTTATTATGCTAGTATTTATTTATATTTTTATCGCATTATATTTATTTATGTCCATGTCATGTTTTAAGTTGCATTTGTAATATAAATTGTCAATGCGGTGCCTCTTTATTCGAGTGTAAACGGGGCCAGTATCAGGCGTAGTGATAGTGGTTGGGCGTTTACTCTCGAATAATGGGGCCTTTAAAATCTACTCGCACTTATAACCAAATTTTAATTTAATTGTCACTTTAATCCGAAAAGTTTAATATTAATAAAGCGATAATTATTAAAGTGCCAATTTTGGGCGGTGTGGGGGTGCTAATCATTCCCATCCATCATTTTCAAAATAAAACACCCTTTTTTAGCGATAGGGACATCACATGGATGACGACTCATTTTGGGGACATTTTTTGGTTTTCAAAAACAAATGAAAGTCAAGCTTTTTCAAATAATTACCGCTTTAGTAATATTAGAAGTTCCAGATTAAAGTGACTATTAAATTAACATTCGGTTATAATTGTGCGTTTATTTTAACGCATTTAAAACCTTACATATAAACCTGTCATTTTTAAGTGGGGGGAAAACGTTAATGCTTTCGTGAGGATATCGTTCCTCTATGTAGGCCTAGCAAGTACCTTCAGGGCTCGAGTACCTTATACTTTCATAAGGATATCGTTATTTCGTGCAGGCATAAGCGAATTGGTCCCCCTGAATTGAACCTGGTTGAAAGGAGCCTATAATGGGTGATGACCGAGGGCCTTGCTACTCTTAGTAGGGACAACAAGGACAATTTGGGTACATCTTAGCACCAAAACTGCATGTAGAGAATATAGAAAGCCCACCCTTTTAGAGCCATGCGGATAACCTATGTGTTTTAGACATGATGCAAATAGGTTTGTTTTGTTTGTTTTGCCATTTTATTTGTTTATTTATTTTATTCGGTGCTGACTTGTTTTCCTTTTTGCTTTGCTCTCTTTTTTGCATACATCATTGCATTTGCACTACATGAAGGTGTTGGTTCAAGTGGTTTGCCCGAGCTGAAATCTTTCATTTTTACCCTATTTTAATTTATTCATTTGATTATTCTAATTTCAAATTGACCCATTTTTGTGATCACATCATATCTGCTCATTTTGGCATTCACTGCATGGCATATCATAACACTTTAATTTTTTCATTTTACCAGCATGAAATGTTGATTCACGACTGGTTCTCAATTTAAAAAATTATCATCAGGAGAAAATCTAGTACTCTAGATATCGAGGCAATATTCAAAGTTGCAAATAAATCCCGTGAGTTCGGAAGTTGTGCCACGAGAACCATTTTTGAATCAGTACTTTCGCATCTAAGACATGCACCTCACATTTACATGCATACATTTTGAAAAATTTTAAAGTCGTCCTCGGGTTGCCCCATTAGATACAACAAAGTTGGTCGATCTAGCACCTTACAGAACCTCTACAAAAGCCCGATCTTGGGGCATATCCGAAAACGTCTGCTGCAAACACCATATCTCTGACAATACTTTAATTTGGGGGCATTCTCCATCAAGGTTCAGAAACAAGCATTCGACAACTACATATCATCACTACTCCACATTGATCAGAAAAGAGATAAGTTACCCAACACAGAAAATTTGTGAACCCGACCTAGGGGGCAACACAATATCTTCATGAGGACAATGAAAGCCCCTCGAAAAAAAGAAAAGAGCGAGCATACAAGTTTCAAATTTTCTACAAGAGCAGTTTCAGACGACAACATAGAACGAACAAAATGTTAGGGCATGCACCCTGATGAAAGATTCAAAGAAAGGTAATCGAACCCAAGAAGAGGTTGAGGCATTGTCATATGCAAAAGACCAAGATCCTGATAGGACCAATGAGGAGTCAGGGGTATCCCATTGAGGGCCAGAAAAATTTCATGTCACATTCATGCATTTAGTTGTATTCATCTTGCATTGAATCATTTTTGCATACGTCTTACATTTAGTTTAAATGCATACACCAAAATCACCATGCATTTAGGATAGAGACATGCATTTAGGCATAAAAATAGATGCATTCACGCATTTTTGCTTGTACATATAAACATATTCCCGAAAGAGACTGAACATCCTCAACATGGGGGCAACGGTATGATGGCCAACCTTATTCATGGAAGAGGCGAAACAAAAGATGTTGAAATATCTAAATAAAAGGTATCAGTGACAAATTTTGTGAACACTTTACTAATAAATGTTTTTCTCCTTTGTAGGATTTGATTACTTCAACGATGGCGTGGCAGACGCTAATAATTTCTCGACTATCACTCCTGCCAACAGAAATTCTTTCCAGATCATGCCCTCTGTCGATAGAGGAGCCGAGAAAATTTTTCCAAAACAATTATCTCGTTGACAATGGCACAGCAATCCAAATCATGCCTCCGTCAGTGGTGGTACGCCAACTTAATCTAGATCTTGCCTCCGTCGGTGGTGTTGCAGATCGAATTTTCTATCCAGATCCCATCTCTCCGTCGGTGGTGTAGTGGATCTCATATTTTGCTGGTCTAGTATATCCGCCAGTAGTGTAGCAGATCAAATCTTACCCAGGTCTTACCTCTTCGACAGTGTTGCAGCTAGACCAAACTTTTCCTTGGAATTTGCTCTTTTACTTACAAAAAAATCAAAAAAGAAAGATCAAGAAAAATCAAAAATTAAAAAATAAAAAAAAACAAACAAATACAAAAAAGAGAAAAAAAAAGAAGAAAAAGCAAAGCAAAAAAAAAAAGAAATACAAAAAGAATAAAAAAGGGTCGAAAAAGAGAGAAAAAGAATAAAGAAAAAATATTCAAGTTTTATCTGATCATGTCCCTCCGTTGATGGTGTAGCCATGTTCAAATTGATGTCATCCAATTTTGCTTTTCCGTTGAGGGTCTAGTGGAGTCCTAATGCTGAAATATGATCTTATATCTCCATTGATAGTGTGGATAGATCCAAAAACATGAATCTTGATTTTGCCTCTTCATCGGTGATGTAGTTGGAACAAATTTGCCAAATTTCGATCATGCATCTTCGTCAGAGTCGTAGCTTAACCGCAAAGAAATTAATTATCTAATCTTGCCTCTTCGTCGGTGTCGTAGCTGGATCAAATCTTCAGACCTTGCCTCTTCATCAGTGTTATAGCTTGGTCAAATATAACTTTTGGTTCTACCTCTTCGTCGGTGTTGTAGCTGAACCAAATTTGCCAAATTCTGATCAGGCCTCTTCGTCAGAGTCGTAGCTTGATCGCAAAGAAATCAACTATTCGATCCTGCCTCTTCGTGGTGTCGTAGCTGGATCAAATCTTCAAACCTTGCCTCTTCGTCGGTGTTGTAGCTCGGTCAAATACAACTTTCGGTTCTGCCTCTTCGTCTGTGTTGTAGCTGAACCTAATTCACTAACTTCCGGTATTGCCTCTTCGTCGGTGTTGTAGCTAGACCAAATTCACAAACTCTTGATCCTGCCTCATCGTCAGTGTCATAGCTAGATCAACATTACTAGCTTTAGACCATGCCTCTTCGTCGGTGTTGTAGCTTGGTCAAAATTTACCAACTTTCAAGTTTTATCAATGTTGCATCTAAAAAAATAGAGAAAATGGAGAAGAAAAGAAGAAAAAATGAAAAAAAGAAGAAAAAGAGAGCAAAATGAAAAAAATGTAGAAAAGAAAAAGCAAAAAGGAAAGGAAAACAAAGAAGAAAAAGAGAAAAGGGAGAAGTTGTCAGTTTCATGGTCTTGTCTCTTCGTCAGAGTTGTAGCTGGATCAGAAATCAGAACTTTCATCCATCGGTCTTGCCTCCTCGTCAGTGTTGCAGCTAGATCGAATTTTGTAGACCCTGTCTCTTCGTCGGTGTTACAGCTGGGTCGAACTCTCTTTAGGTATTAGCTTATTGTCAATAATGTAGCAAGTTGGACTCATTTTGCTTCCCCAACAGACAACCCCCTATTTTGAAGATTTTGCTTCCCAAGAGTGACAAGGTAGCTCAACCAAGACAAGAAAGAAGACCTGCATCAAAGAGAAAGAAGATCTCTGGAAGAGCGAATACGACGTCAAGAGAAGAAGCCTAGACGGACCGGACCAAAACGGGTCATTCTTAGTCTTTTTTCTATTGTCATTACACAACAATGAGCAAAGAGGGGCAACTATCATAACCCGTTTTGACCCCCAAACCCGAAAACCCGTTACAACAAATAACCTACAACCTATTTCACCCGGGCCTTAAGCCCACTAACCAAACCCAAACAAAAAACCCGTTTTGACCCCAAACCATGACCCGACCCGAGTCCAAACCCAAATTTTGACCTGACCCAACCAAATAACCAAAAACCTAACTCTAATATCATTAACCCTAGCCATCATCTCTCTCTCACACACATTTGCCGTCCACCATTTCTAGCGACCAACCCCAAAACCATAACTACAAAATCCTAAAACCCTAACCCGTAAACCCTAAAAATAATCCTAAACCAACCCATACCCGACAACACCTTAACCATCTGCCATAACCATAACCACTTACCATACTCGTCACCTACTTGGCAGATAATCCCCTAAAACTGGTTTGTGCACCATGAAATCGATCTGCAGGAATAAAATAATGAGTTATTATCTTTTATTATTGTAAAAAATCGGATATAAATTGAAAAGAAATCAGATTGTAAAGGGGGATCTGGAGAAAAAATTGGTAATATAGAGAGGGTTTTGAGATCCAAAACTTTGAAATTTCTTCTCTTCTATCTTATTTCTTCAAATCAAATTTTACTAAAACATAAGGGATTTCTCAGTTTGAAAATTTTTGTTTAGTCTAAATCGAATAAAAAATATAAAAAAGAGAGATTTCGAAAGCTTACCTCTATTCGGTTAGTCAGAGCGCTACGGTTCCATAGTTAACGGGTCGTTCCTCGCCGTGAGGCCGTTCTGGCTGATGAACGGCACCTGGAAGCCAAGGAGCGGCGTCGTCGAGTGAAAGAGGGAGTAGAGAGAGAAAAATGACAGGGTTAGGGTTTTTCTTTTGTTCGATTAACTGTTTCGATACAAAATAATGACCCCTCTATGTGTTTTTAATTTGGTGTCCAAAACGACACCGTTTTGGTGACCCGATCCACGCGGTGACTCGTAACCCGAGGGGATCCGCGTTTTTGTAGAAGGGTCTAATTACACGAGTACTCCATCTCCTTTTCCCCTGATTTTGTTTTTGGTCATGGTAAAATTACCTTCAGGTCCCTAAACTTTCAACCCATTTATTTTTTGTACATTGGGTAATTACAGATCTAGTCCCTCTTCTTGTTTCTCGTTTTCACTTCTGTCTGTGGTTTAATTCTGTTTTCAATCCTTATACTTTGTATGCGTGTTTATTTTGGCTTTCGGTTTCTATTTCATGTCATTTTAGTCACCATATTTAAATTCCAGCACTATATTCCTGTTAGTTTATATTTATTTCCTTATATTTTGTATCTATTGCATTTTAGTCCCTAATATTTGTCATTTATGCCATGTAAATTATCGCATCATGCATTTTAATCACTAGTTCATATTTTTTAGTTGGTTTATATATTTTACCATGGTTATTATTATTATTATTATTATTATTATTAGGTAGTAAGCTTTTTATGTGTATATATTAATATCACATAAAATACGTATATATATATATTATCTATAATACATATTTTGTGTATATAGTTTTTCTATATTGTATATATATAAGGTTTTATATATTTAAAATAAAATATGTTTTTTTGTTTAAGTATATGTAAAATAATAATAAACATTCATTGTTTTAGGAATAATATGTAAATATATAAAAACTATTAACTTTAAATATATCTAGATACTTTTTATAGGTATAAGTATTAAATATTTTACCGTAAGTATATTTTTTAAGTTAGATTAATATTTATGAATGTTTTAGATTAGTATTTTATTATGCTAGTATTTATTTATATTTTTATCGCATTATATTTATTTATGTCTGCCATGTTTTAAGTTGCATTTCAGAATATAAATTGTCAATGCAATGCCTCTTTATTCGAGTGTAAACGAGGCCAATATCAGGCGTAGTGATAGTGGTTGGGCGTTTACTCTCGAATAACGGGGCCTTTAAAATCTACTTGCACTTATAACCAAATTTTAATTTAATCGTCACTTTAATCTAGAAAGTTTAATATTAAAAAAGCGTTAATTATTAAAGTACCAATTTTGGGTGGTGTGGGGGTGCTAATCCTTCCCCATCCGTAACCGACTTCTGAACCCGACATTTTGAAATATCTAATTTTTACGGTGTCCGGACCACCTTGAGTGGCTGGTGGCGACTCCATTTTTAAATAAAATACAATTTTTCTAAAATCACATGTAAAACATCATTTTCAAAATAAAAACACCATTTTTAACGAGAGGGACATCGCTACAGTATAAAAGTGTGAATCGATTTAGTGGATTCCCTTGATAGAATGCGACAGATTGGTTAAATTTATTGAAAGTGGGAATGGCAAAAGCATAATCTAAGGCTTTATTCTCGACTCAATGGCTTGGATTATTTACCCAAATGACGAATACTTGTCATGGCAGTGGTTGATTGGTTCAAGGTTTTTAGTGCTTGCTGATTGTGGGATGATTCGTCATGTTTACCAGTTTGGTGCTACAAAACTTACAGTGGCTTTGATCATCGTATCTGTTCATTCATGACCGTTATAATTGGATTTTTTGCCTTGGATTAAATCAAGTATTATATGTGCTTATAAGGAGGGTGGATTCCCTAATCTTTTATAGCATGGTGGAAGTCTACTGGCTACAGCTTGAATATGTACTTGTCTTCCTATACCAATTCTTTTTTATGGATTATCTTCTTATACCATTGATGTTTTTGTCGTTTGTAGTGTCATTGCGTGTTACACTTGGCCTGTTTTTGAAGCGTCCTGATAGGGTCCTCTTCGAGAAACTTATCTTCAATGTGTATATAAATAATAATAATAATAATAATAATAATAATAATAATAATAATAATAATAATAATGAACTAATTGCAATTTGTTTGAAATTCTTACTAAGTTCAGTTTATTTGGATTACATTGATCCTGCTGAAATATCCCATGCAATTAAACAAGGATGGGTTTAGTTACGACAAAACTACATTAGGATAAATTAGAACAATAAGTTGAAATAAGAGATAAGAAATTTAGTCTGATTCAGCACTCAATCTAACAATATTAAAGGATGAAAATCTGTTAATTATAAAAAGATAATTTTACAGTAAATAACATGTACAACAATTTACCACTATTCATATGTACCTTAATGTACCATTAACTGTTTTAATTAGTTTTGAAATCCTAAGGGCCGAAAGTGTAGAATAAAATCTTAAAAAATAACTTTTAGATTATTTTTTCAGATTTTTATTTTTTAATTTGAAAATTAATTAAAATTTCATTACTATAATAATTCTTACATTCACATTAATTTAAGGGTAAAGTTCACAAATGGTCACTAAATTTTGATCAATTATTCAATTTAGTAATCAAACTTTCAATTGCTCCAATGTTACCATTAAACTTTTAGTTTTATTTTAATTTGGTCACTGACCCGTTAACAACCGTTAAGAGAATGATGTGGATGTTAAAATATTTTTTATAATAACACATTTAGTCCTCCACGTTGACACATTCAATTTAGTCTTGATTCGAAATAAATAATAAATTTAACCTCATTATTTCAATTTTCAAGTCAGACCTTAACGGCAAATGGATCCAAACCTTTTTATTTTCTTGGTACTTCTACTCCTTTCCTTTTCGATTATTGGTAAAATACCACTTTTGCTACTCTTCTACTTATATTTAAATATTATTGTATTTGCCAATTTACTGTAACATTTTGAAAGTTTTAAATATAAATGCTCTAAACATATAATGACTTCGATTCTAAAGATTTGAAAAAATTATTGATAGTTCAGATATTGCATAAAAGGACGTATTGCATTTGCATTTAATCAACAAATATCTACGCATGAGAATACATTGAAGACCATCCCCAAATTGAAACAAACAACGAAGGACTCCGGAATGAAACAGAAGCAAAGAAATGTTGGGTATTATGCAGGATGGATGGGGTGAGTTAGAATTTTTGTTCTTCTGATTTTGACTTGGGAGATATATATTTTTTCCTCTATTTTCGATTCTAATCCTATTTTTCTTAAAACTTATCTTGACCTGTCTCGAATTCAAATTAAAAAATTCTTATAAAGTCAAGTCAAATCAAAATATGCGACTTATCAACTAGTAAATATGTGACTTACAAAAGAAATAATAAAATATTTAATTATCTCTAATTAAAAATAGGCTCAAATTAAAATAATGAGGGTTAAATTTATTATTTATTTTGAATCAAGACTAAATTGAATGTATAAACGTGGAGGACTAAATGTGTTAATATACAAAATATTTTAACAGTCACATCACTCTTTTAACGATTGTTAATGAGTCAGTATCTACTCTAGGGATAATTTTTTTCGCTATCTTTTTTCGAGAACCGCCTAAAGTTCCAACTAAAAAATGAAATGATTTTTCATTATCTCAATTGAAGTAACGAGCCTCCCAATATTGGGAGGCTCATTACTTCAATCAGTCCCCGTGTTCTTCGAATGGATCTCTTAATTGTTGAGAGGGTTGAACTTTACCCTTAAATTAAAGTGAATGTAGTAATTATTATAGTAATAAAAGTTTAATTATTTTTGAATTAAAAAATAAAAGAAAATTTGAAAAAGTAATATAAAAAATATTTTTTTAAGATTTTATTCTAAAATGGATAATAACACTTTCAGTCATTAGGATTTTAAAACTAATTAAAACAGTTAATAGTACATTGTGGTACATATGAATAGTGTTAAATTGAGGTACATGACATTTATTGTAGTTATCCTTTTATTAATTAACAGATTTTCAAATAATTTTACAGTAAATGACATGTACCATTACTCATATATGCCGCAATGTACCATTAATTATTTTTAAAATCTTAAGGACCGAAAGTGTTATTATGCCATTTTAGAATAAAATCTTAAAAATAATTTTTATATTATATTTTTCAGATTTTCTTTTATTTTTAATTCAAAAAATAATTATTTTATTATTATAATAATTTCCACACTCACATTAATTTAAGGGTAAAGTTCACAAATGGTTACTAAACTTTGATCAATTAATCAATTTGGTAACTAAACTTCCAATTGCTTCAATGTTACCATTAAACTTTTAATTTTGTTTTAATTAGGCCACTGACCCGTTAACGACTGTTAAAAGAGTGATGTGGCAGTTAAAATATTTTGTATAATAATACATTTAGTCCTCCACGTTTACACATTTAAACAATTTAGTCCTAATTCGAAAGAAATAATAAATTTAACCCTCATTATTTCAATTTAATCCTATTTTTAATTAAATATAATTTAATATTTTATTTTAATCATTCAGTTATAACTAATGTTATCTTGTCCCTCTCAGTCCCAACCATACCAACAAAACCCACACGTTTTTTAAAGTTTCTAACTCTTTTTTTTTTGTTCCGAGAATCTCAGCCTAACCTTCACCTACGTTCTATGAATATCAGCATGAAAAAAATTGTAAAAAAATAAATAAGCTTTGTTTGGTGTTAGATTATTAGTACAGTAGCTCCAATTTTGACGACAATTTCCAGCAGTCTAACCTTCACATTCGTTCTATGTCATTTAGCAGCAAGCTAGCAATTCCACATTTATTGTTTTAATTAAAAATAAATTATCTAAACCCTAAATATTAAATCCTAAATCTTACACCCTAAAAAATACACTATGCCCTAATTTTCCTAAATTCTAACTATAAACCCTAATTCCTAACTCAAACCCTAAATTTAACTTTTAGTGTTGAGAGATACCTAGCGTAAAAAAAAGTGGAGGATTCTATTTGTTGTTTTCTAGATAGTTGTAGGGTTTTTTTTTATCATTTATGTCGGCTTCTTGTCATTCTCGTCTTTGGGCCTCATTTTACCCCGTGTATTCAAGCCTGCTCTCTGGTTTTCTGTTCTCTCTGGGCCTCACGAAAACCAGGCCTTCTGCTCAGTGCGACTTAAGCTTATTTTTAAACTCGAGCCTCTTCTCTTTCTTCATTAGGACATAATGGGCTTAGTTTTCAGGCCTTCAACTTTGATTTAGAGTTGGTGAACAAAGGTTTTCTCACTTTGTGAGCATCGACAGACTGCACATATGGAATCAGTGAGTTTTAGAAAGGAACAATAGAAGCGACCGTAAATGACTCCTGAGGAAAAGGGGTCTAAAAATAAAAAACTTAAGTTGAATAGTTGTAAAAAAATTATAAATTTGTATATATAATTATATGTATATATATAACAATTATCTAAAACTTTAAACATGCAAAAAATAATACTTTTTAAGTAAAAATACTTGATTTTTAGATGTTTATAAATCAATTTTTTGTTGCTCAAGAGGATAATATAATAATATTCTTTCTATTAAGTTAATTTTTTGAAAGAAAAAATTATATCTCTTACCGATTAACAATTAAGGGCCGCATTTTAAAAATTGCATAGGGCCCCCAAAATTTTTGAACCGCTTCCGTATGGAATTCTGGGCGAGAGTGCTCGTACTAACACAGTTGTCCAAATTTTGTCATGTACATTATTTAGCAGAAGATTTCCATTCTAGCTTCAGACAAGCCATATGGAATACAACGTTCTTTCTCCATTGTATTGGGGCCACCATCCAATAATTTTACTTCCATTAATCTATTTGCCCGCGTTGCTTTCGTCTTGTACAATGTTTTTGGACTCCATATCAATAAAACAACTCCACCGACTCATGTTTGAATCCTCCTCCCCTGTAGTTCAAAAATAGCTCCGACAAAACCACCCGAAGTCTTAAGACTCTGTAGACTAATTAACTCCACGGGAAGCTCATAATGGTGTCTTACTTGGCAAGCGAGAAAGAGTATTAAAGAAGAGATCCAAGACAAGCCAAGTGGGGTAGGCCGACCATGTTTGCTTTAGGAAAGTCGGTGCCTTGATTCATGCTCTCTTCTAAGTTCTAATGGGCGTCCATAAGGATGATACATGTTGCGCTGACTAGGCTTCTTATTGTCCCATAAATGCATGCCTCTCTTCAAACTCTTAAAGCCATCCCATGCCACATTACCCATAAGAAGTAGGCACCCAACACCCAACACCGCAGAGTTGTACAGTTTTCATCCTTGGTGCAGTTTCATTTGTTTAATGAAACAACAGTTTAATTTTGGATTGAAGCTGTTTAATGACAAAGAAAAGGTGTTCCACGGGTGTCATGCTTTCAATAATCAATGGTGATGACTTTTAATCATACAAGTGATGAGAAAAGGTTAGATGCCAATAGGCAACAATAATGGTTAAAGTGCAGGTAGTGATAACGTAGATTGCAATCCATAAAGGCCAGTAGTTGTAGTGTAAAAGCAGACAAAAGTGATGATATGGACGGTTGGTAATGAAAAGGAGGTGAGTAGAAAAGGCAAGCAAAGAGCACAATCCTTCACAATCACTGGTCGCCTAAGCCTCACCGGACAACCTTATCTCCAACACCACCCACTTCTATCATTGCCTACGCAGGTTCCTACAAATCATGATATCCTTTTAGAATCGAATGCCTTTCATCTTTACCAAATCATGATATTGCGGCCAATCCTACTTGGCATTCCTCTCCCCTCGACACGCGGATTCCCCCAAAAGAATCAACCCGTGTGCCATGTGTGAACTAAGCACCCATTTTTATTGCGAACAAAGATTTAATTATAGATTTTTAAGTATGCTTTTTACTTGTATATTTTTTAAGAATTGATTCAACTTAACTCGTAGTATCCCGTTGCTGAAAAGTAAAGATTTTATCCCATATTCCCCACTGTTTCAAAGTCAATTTAGTTTTATCAGCACTGAGACAGAAACTTGGCAATGAAGGCTTGGATAATTCTTTTTCTTCACCCAATGATCAGAATATACATACACGCATTTTTTTTAGGTCCATGTCCCTGAAACTAATTTAAATAACTCGTTTTATATCATATATTCCACGGTTGGATGTCTTCTCACTGAAAAAAAAAAACTCAAAAGTAATAGATGCATTCAACTTTTAGGATGCGTTTAGCGTTACTTTTCAAACCAGCTTTTAGTTTCAAAAGTTGGTTTGAGACCAAAAGTAATGCTAAACAGATAACTTTTGGAGAAAAAATTGCGTTTGAAAAGTGATTTTCAACTCAAACGTAAAAGCTGAAATTTTTAGCTTTTATGGTTAGAAAAGTGCTTTTGGGAATCAAATTACAATTTGAACCTTCATTTGCTATTGTTTTATTTATAATTTATAAACTTATATTTTTTACAAATACATAATTATATGATTCATTTATTAATATTTTTATATTTTATCATAATTTATTAATATTTTTTAAAAGCACTTTTTGAGAAAAAAGTATTTTTCAACCCAAACGTATTTATTAATAAAAATATTTTTATACTTTTATAATAATTTAAGCCGATATATTTCATATACTATAACATTACAAAATTTAAATATCATTTATATATATATACACATACACATATATATAACTTACAATATCATGTCTAAAATGGTCATTTATCTTCTTAAAATCATTTTTTGACAGCAATGTCAAACACTAAAATCTTACAACCAACTTTTTTAAAATTCTTTTTCAAAATCTCTTTCCGACAGCACTTTTAAAAATCACTTTCAAAAACAATGCTAAACTAGCCCTTAGATCCGTCAGTGGATTAACCCTACCAAAATTATATATATATATATATATATATATATATATATTAATCTGTATAAATTTATGACAGAGAAAATATGTACGTATAGGATTATTATGTGGTGGAGTGATAGTAATTTTTTTACAAACATCTCTGAAATGGTGATAAATATTTTTTAATTATATTGTTAATTTATATATGGATAATATCTGATAAATAAATTTTAAACTTCACAGACAAAATTTAAATGCCGTCAAGTGTCTTTTTTATTAAATATAACTCAAAATCACTTAACAATAATTTAATTCGTTTGTAAATTTAAAATTTTACATTAACAAAATATTATTCTTTTATATATTGTTGAATCCTATCTAAAGACAATTATATTTTTAAAATAAATGTTAGTATACTTTAGTTCTGGCACGTTTTAGAAAAGAGCAAATGATAAAAAATAGTTGCATCAGCCAAATTCCATAAATTATAATTAAGTTGGCGTAAAGATATTTGTATGACAATTTTAAGAATAAGTATGTGATGCAAATTCAAGACGGGAAAAACATCTTTTAAACAATAGTTCCCTTCCTTCTTTATTTTAATTTGGGAAATTTTCATGTTAATGGGGTTGGGGAAAACCCTATATAACTTAGTGTCTAGCCACTTATTTTTGTACCTAAACCACTTGGTGAAAAGATTCAGATGATCAAATGGTATGTAATATATTCCCTTATAATCCTACCATCTTGTATTATCTAAAAGATATGGTATTATTTTATTTGTGAATCACAATAAATTTTAATTATTACTATAATCTTATGTCCTGAATAAAATTATATATAGATATCAAAATTACATAAAGTAGTTCAAAACTCAACATCAACTTTCATTGGCAAGATGGTACTAAAGGAATTGAATTTGAGAACTACTCCGGTACATCATCTTTGAAATTTATAACATGAATATTTGATATTGTGATCCGTCCATTAATATCAAATGTATAATGATTTGATATAAAGAGATCCCATCTTTATTATTCCAACTTTTATTCAAATTTAAAGACTAAAAATTATTTTATCTTTTTTTATCTCGTCTATTGAGTAAACTCATAACATTAATTTCTCCTTTACAATGATCATAAACTTTTTTTTCTCCTTTATGTGCTGTTGTGTACATCCCACTTTCCATGTGATTCCACGTATACAATCCATTGTATGCACTTTGTAAACCGTATTCTTGGCACTGAATGGTCAACCAATGAAGACGAAAGAGAGATGGGGGAGAATTTTTCATCATTTCACAACCGGATTCGCTACCCCATTCATATAATTTCCCTTTCATTAATAATTTGTCACATCTCCTCAATAACTCCACCTCCCATTTCTCTCTATGAAAACCCTTTTTAATTTCTAGCCTCCTCAACTTCAAGATTCTCTGCTAGTTTGCCAACATTGAGCAACGCTCTAGTTTTTTAAAAAGCAATGGGACTCGATGATATTCATAGCACCGATCTCTGCCTCGGTCTAGGTATAGGCTGCCTTGTTAAGCAAGAAAGCTTTTTGCAGTCGGATCATCAGCAACAAAAGAAGAAGAAATCTTTCCTCAAACATGATCAGTTTTTCCCATTTCTTTCGTTAGGTTCATCACATGACATGTATCAATCCTTTGTGAAGTTTGATTCAAGTAACGTACGAGGTGAGTCGATTGATTTGCACCAACGCCAAGCCTCTTCTCTCAGCCTCAGTGCAGTTTCTTCGTTTTCTAACTCGAGTGTTAAGAGGGAGAGAGATTTGGGCGGTGAAGAGGTGGAATTGGAGAGAGTTTCTTCGAGGGTCAGTGATGAAGACGAAGAAGGCAGCCCCAGGAAGAAACTTAGGCTCAGCAAAGAACAATCTGCCATTTTAGAAGATAGATTCAAAGAACACAGCACTCTGAACCCTGTAAACTACTGCTTGATCTTTATACACTTATATCTTCCTATATGAGTTATCTTGTTTGATACCGATTCCTTGTTATGTTGGCAGAAACAAAAGCAAGCTTTAGCAGAACACCTGAATCTAAGGCCCCGGCAAGTGGAAGTATGGTTCCAGAATAGGAGAGCCAGATATACTTTTTGTCATGAAATAAGTTTTTTTTCCTTCTCTCCCTTATTTTTGATTCCATTAATTCTAATTTGTTTTGCCTTATTTTATATAGGACAAAGCTGAAACAGACTGAAGTAGATTGTGAGTTACTGAATAAATGTTGCGAAACACTAACGGAAGAGAACAAGAGGCTTCACAAGGAACTGCAAGAGCTCAAATCATTGAAACTAACAGCATCATATTACATGCAGCTTCCAGCAGCCACACTCACCATGTGCCCTTCTTGTGAAAAGGTTGACAATGGAGGCGAAGGCCCTTCGGCATCCAACACTTTTACGATCGGGCAGAAACCTCACTTCTTCAGTTCCTTCACTCACCCTTCTGCAGCCTGCTAGATAACTTGTTGAGGGCCATAGAACATTGCTGGTTTATTTCAAGGGTATATATAGTGTCAAATATATATATGCAGTAGTTATTAAGGCCTTACTAGACTTTATATCTATAATTTTCTTTCATAGCTTAAATATTTCGTACATACTTAGCAAAAACTGAGAAAGTTTTTCATTAGTACTATCCCTACTGATTTCGATTCATTTAGTGGAGTAAAATCCAAACTGTATGATGCATATATAGAAATAGAGTAATTATTCCCTGTTCAAATCTTATCAGTTCTGCTCCCCCCATTGTGCTAAACATTACAAATTTTCTGTAGCTTTTGGCGAGGAAGAAACTCAATGGAAATTGACTTAATTGCTTATTGACCAACAAAGAGAAACATGGAAGAAATGGAAGGACTAGCAATTTGCTCATAAAGCAAACCCTTCTTTTAATTGGTTTAGATAAAGGGAATTTGGATTTGAAATCTCTCTTTTTGTTCGTAATTAAATGTGAACCCAACAAGTGTCCCAGTGAAAAAGCGGATGATGTTCATCTTAAGAGATACGTGTTTAAATCGATTTGTTTACAAGGTGTATGTGCATTGTCAAAAGGTTAAGAACATGTATGAACAGACATTCCCTTGTAATCGCCTTTAGACTATTAAAAAAAAAATGTGATTACAATAGGATTACCTCGGTCGCAAAGGAAAAGAAACATTGTTTATAGACATTCGCTTACAAGTAATTAAGTAGATGAAGGCTTTAATTAATACAGATTAGGGGTAATCATTTGTACTTACAAACACACGTTACATATGAGGACGGTCGAAAAGTTAAGAAAGGAATGGTAGAGATTAAAGGATGATATTATGTTCGTGGAAGTTGTAAAATTAAATTATGTAGAAATAAGAGAAATGATGAAAAATTATTAGATGGGATGGCTCATCATGTCATCTATGGTTTTATTCAAATAATATTTTTCATGTTATTTTTTTAAGGTAAATCTTCACATCTTTCCTACATGTAACTAAGGAGTAGATAATTACTTGAAAGTTACACTGACATAGGTAAATATTATTGGATGGACTATAGATGACGTGGTGAGTCGAGTTCATCTAATAATTTCTCGAGAAAGGATAGAAGGAAAGCAACGTTTAAACTAAAATAATTAATACACGCATGAAGATGATTAGTGAAGCGATAAGTACCATGTGTTTATTAATTCATTAATCCAAATAAAATTTGACTTTGGCTTCTTTGATTGTCGTCGAACTGTTTAGTGACAAATTTTCATTATTTTTCTCTTCCCATCTCAAACTTTTCCTTTTTCTAATATTTAGAAAATAAAATGGAACTGTCAATACAACTCTAATAACTATTGTCTGTAGGTTCATAGGGATTGGGTAATCCTTAGTCCCTTGCAAGGAATTGGACCTTGTAGATCATATGATACTTGGGTCTAATTTGAGCTGTTATAGCAAAATCAACATGGACACCGAAATAAGATATAGAATTAGTATCGAAAGAATTTTTACTTCTAAATTAGTACATGAATTTTAATTTCATTCACTATTTTGACATTTTTATTAGCAGTTTTTTCATCGTAACTTATAAAATCCATCAAAGTGGTTCTAATTTGAAATAATTCAATGAGTTTAGCCCTTTATATTTAAAAACTCCACTAATTTAGTCATTTTTATAATACCGTCAAATCAAATGAGTCTATCAAATCAAGGTAACGGTGGATAATTACATTAAACTATAAAGCAACAAGAAATTACTGTTAAATTTTTAATATAGCAAGAATATAATATGGCATTTTCAGGAGAAGAACAAATGGTAAATTGATAGAATTTTTAAATATACAATGTTAAATTTATAAGAGTTTTAAATTAAAATCAATTTGATAGAAAATATAAGTTTTGATACCAACTTAAAAAAAGATGATTAGTTTATGTACCAACTTGACAACAAAAATTCTTTAGATACCAATTAAAAAAAACGTCTAATAAAAATTCCTGGTATACTTTTAAACCTGTAGATTTAATTGAAGTGCACATGTCCAAGATAAGTTGAAAAGACTAGAATTATATTTACGGAGCTTTCCAAATAATTTCTAGATATTGAGCGAAAATGAAGAAGCTCAAAGTGCGGTAAATTGGTTAACAATTCTACGAGGCCCTGATATTTTGGTCCAGGATCATACGTATAAACAAAAGATTCACTTCCATTAATCCCTTTTACATCATACTTTGTTATTTCACGGATTCTACCATACTAAAGGAAGATCTCACAAGTATTACAACTACTTGCATTAACCGATCCAAAGTTTCAAAGTATGTACAATTAAACATGCGGTGAGGTTACCAAAGCGCAGCACCGTACCTTGTACCAAGCGCAGACATCCTGAACCTGAGAAGCCGGTTTGATGTCATCAACGGAATCTCCATCCCCGATAATCATCAAATGAATAGGAAAGCAACGCATTATAAGATGGGTCTCTCTTATCGAATGAACAAAAGAAACAACGGAAGAGTAATAGATCTCAGAAGCTATGACTGCAATTTAACTGAGACAAATACTTGTATATCTATATAGTCCTGCCGAGGCAGGTAGTTTATAATGCTGTATTGCATATTGTCACGGGCCCAAACGGTAAGGACCATCACCCATGAAGTGACCATCCATATATAGAGCTGCATTTTGCGGATGCAGACCATCCATCACCATGAATTGCATGTCTTCGGAAGGTTTCCAGTGACGCTTCCTTTGATTTATGAACCAATTATTAATTTGTTTCTGGCCCAAACCAGTTGATTCAGCCAATGCCACCTTCTCTGATTCCTATGGGATCAGCATCGGGTTTTGTTAGCAATCCGAGATGAAAACTAAAAGTCAAGTGGAAATTCCAATAGCCTGCAAATTATAGCAGGTGTTAAAGAGAACAATTTAGGTTGAAAAGGGATACGTAGATACATACAGACGGGTATGGCCATTTGTAGTGCAACTCCCACCAACTAAGCAATTTCTTCCTAGCTTCTTTTGTAATTTCCCATTCTTTTTTTCTTGGAGAGTTCTTGCTCGAGACTACCTAAATAACCACTATATTTCCTCAACAGTCGGTTCTTCAGTTCTCGATCTTCAACACGCGGATCAAATTCAGGTATTTCGGTTTCCCCACCACTATTCTCTTGATCCTCCTCAGATGAACCAACACCCTCACACTTGTAAGTTATCCGAGAAGTGTTAGAGCTTGAGGGGAGTGTAAGGTGACGAGGGGTGTTAGAGTTTTTATTTAATGTGTAATTAAAGTTTATTCTTAATTAGTAGTTTAGATTTACTAGAAGTCTTATTCAAATTAGGAATAAGTATTATTTAAATTAAAGATAAAAGTATAGTGTTAGCTATACTAAAACTCTATAATTGCCTATTTAAAGGCTCACCTTATACACATTTAAATAAGAAGAATAATAAGAAAATACAGAGAAACACATTGTTCTCTCTTAAAAATATCTTGTTCATGTTTTTCAAACAACAAATCCCTAACTACAAATCACACACAAACCACCATTATTCATTGCATCTTCGGCAACCATTGCCACTTTCTTACATGGTATCAGAGCCAAAAACGGTCTTAATGTTGTCACCACTGCTGCCATCTCTAATCTGAAACAAATCGACGACGATCTGATTTTTCAGATGCACATCGTTTTTCTTTTCCCTTGCTGTCATTAGGCAACTCTCGTTCTTTGGCTTCTCCCTCGTTGGAATCTTACATCTTTAGTGAAATTTCTACTCGTTTAATTTTGTTGTTTTGTTCTCTATTTAATGGTTCTATCTTAGCCAATAAAAAAGATAGATAAAAAGGTTATAGTTTAGCCTTAAAAACTATTTGGTTATATCTTAGCCAATCAAAAAGATAGATGAAAATGTTATATTTTAGCCTTAAAAACTATTTGGTTCTATCTTAGCCATCCATCCTAAAAGATAGGAGAAGAGGTTCTAGTTTAACCTTAAAAATTAGATAATATTTTTTAAAGGATTTTACACCAAAGATCCAAGCTGGAACTCTAGTCTGTGTAACTACCAGTTTGAGGGGGAGTGTAGATTCTTGTGATCCCTTCCTACATTATTCGCATCAGACCTTTCAGTCAGGAACTGCATGCTAGAGCATCACGTGGAGCAGACCTTTTAGTCAGGAACTGCATGCTGGAACATTCTGTGGAGCAGTCTTGATATTCCAACTGATGCATTAACCATCTCAAGCGTATCATAAGTTGAATGGTATCAACAATTGTTGCGCAAGAACATTGTTTTGTCCTCACTCTTCAAATCAAAGACTCCCAAGAACGGGGAGCTTTTTTCTCTAAGAAACAACAGAAGAAATATGAGTAGGGCATCACATCCAAGATCCAGCTGGTGCTCTACTACGTTTGCTCACCAGCTTGAAGGGTAGTGTAAGTTATCCGAGAAGTATTAGAGCTTAAGGGGGAGTGTTAGAGTTTTTATTTAATGTGTAATTAGAGTTTATTCCTAATCGGTAGTTTAAATTTACTAGAAGTCTTACTTAAATTAGAAATAAGTATTATTTAAATTAGAGATAAAAGTATAATTTTAGTTATATTAAAACTCTATATCGGCCTATTTAAAGGCTTACTCTCTTTACATTTGATAATTAAGAATAATAAAAAAATATAGAGAAACACATTATTCTATCTGGAAAATATCTTGATCATCTTCTTCAAACAACAAATCCCTAACCACCAATCACACACAAACCACCATTATTCATTGCATCTTCGGCAACTATGACCCATTCTCACAACACTTGTCATCTGTTCAATTTTTAATAGAAAAAGTGCAATGACTTGAAAGTAAGCACTTGATTTGATAAACCAAAAATACAGTGCAGCGGATTTTCATAGCATTATCCTCGGTCCAGTGACAACCGACACAACAGACATCGTTATCGAATTCACAGTAATACTGCAATGTATACTTGGTAATTGGTATAACAGTATTTGATGACAGCAAACATGAGAATTCAAATCAAAAGCACACTATAGTCTAAAACAAATACCAGTAATTTGGGCAAAGTCAAAAACTTTTATCTTAAAAGTAAATTCCACCAGTTAACAGGAGGCCTAGTAAAGATGGCAAGTAGAGAGATGGGACATGTAAATCAATAGTTCCTAAACTGGCACAAAGGCCAGGTGCCACATATAGATAAGTCGGGAAGACTTTAGGATAGTGGAACTGAAGTACTAACATCTTCACCCCTCATGAAATCACTTCATATGTAACTTGATCAAAAGTCAACCAAATCAGCCGTTGCACCATTATCAGCAACTCAACATTCTAATAGTAAAGGTATCAAATATGTTAGGAAAAAGATAGCTGCACTTTCCAATCGATGGCGCAGTCCAAGGTTTAACCCTTCGCGGGTTTCTCAATTTGGACCATGAAACAGTCTAAAAACCATATGAAGGTCCAGGATTCCCCTTTGGCAATGACACTCCCTTCCGCGATATTTGTAATGCATCAAAAACATATATATATATATATATATATATATATATATATATATATATATATATATATAACAAAGTATCATCTAATCAAAATATTCCTTCTTCTGTGGTTTCAGGCAGCTTAAAAAAATAGGACTAAACTGTGAATGATAAAACCCAAAACAAGTAAAGACGCTATCAATAAAGGAATATTTTTTTTTCTAAATCCGTACAGAATGGGTTATTAAAGGGTCAACGAGATAATCGATCGAATTCTCTTTTGTGTTTAAATCAAGTTTAGTCTTCACGGAATATACACCTTCTTTTGTGGGAGACTTACCTTTTGGCAATCCATGTAAGCTTCCAATAGGTTATTGTACTGAGGATGAGCAATGATCTTGGCTTTCATAGCTTCCACTTCGCTTGAGCTTTCGTTCCCTTCTTGTTGGTGATGAACTGCTTGGTGCCCCCTCAACAAAGGGTAGTGAAACTTTTGACCATGTTCAGAATTGCTAGCTTCAATTCACAATTGGGTGTGCCTCCGATTGATAACACTCGCTCGATTGAAACTGAAATGAAAATAATGGCATCTCGGCCGGTTGATTGTTCACGTTGGAGCCGCTGCTAGCTCGCCCATATGAAGAAGAATTCGGTGCAAGAAATGGAGTTGCGTATAAGAAATTTCCCCTAGGATTACTATTCTCGTTCAGCTGATTATATCCTTCCATTATTTTCTTTTTCTTTTGTCAAAAAATTCAGCTGTGAACCAAACATCCAGGAAAAAATATTTAAAACTTTCTATAAGCTAGCAAGAAATAGGCAAAGAAAAACGTACCAATAAACCGGCCTAAAGGAAATGAGTGGAATAGAAAACCTAAAAGGCTAGCTAGACACCTGCTGATCATTTACTTCATAAACTTTTCCATTTCCATATCAAATCGAGTAGACTTGAAACTTTGGATTGAAGGAGAAGAGTATTGAAATTCTTTGCAGTTTTATGTCAAGGGGGTTTGAAATGGAATTGCACCAACACTTGCACATATCAAGGTAAGATCAGAAAAAGAGTAACCCGAAAACCCAGCAAAAAAAAGGAAGATGAATAAAGGGTTTTGAGTTGATCTAACAAAGGTTGAAGGAATGAAAGAACGGTAAGAAAAGGGTGAGTAAACTTAAGCCGGAACCGGCAAGCGACTGCGAGTCAGTGGGTGCTTGACAGGACGTTCTTTGTTGAAAGAAAAATAAATATTTGAAAATTAATAAAGGCAAACAAAGCACTCCCACGAGATAAGGTCATCTGATTTCTAGATTTCCCCCCTCTTCTCCTTTCCTTCATTTTCTTTTATTTTCTTTCTTTCACATTATTATTGAAATTAAATAACAATTGAGTACAAATTAGTAAGTTGGACGGTTGAAGTATACACCCCTTGAATATGGTTTCATTAGACTAAAAACACGTTGCAAGAAATATAAAGAGACTTAAACATCCGACTGAAAAAAAAGAATGGGCTCCAGAGGTCCAAAGCAAACTACACACAGAGAAGAAGGGATCCTATAAACCCTAGTCTGGAAGCAAAATAAGTAAATGGCGGTGGTCTACAGCGGCGGAAGATGGAGTCGAACCTCCAGACCCGATGAAGGATTTAACAAATGAAAAGTTTTGACGGTCGAAGAAATCCAACGGATATTCCAAAGGACCAAATTGACATGGACTACAGAAACAAACAACCGTGGCAGATAAAAGAGGTGCAATGCTTCACAGCAAAAACCAAACACATTATCATGATATGTGTAGGGCACTTTGTTTCACTCATATGGGATTAATATCATAAAGGAACAGGTAAAATAATATGTTGTGAACAAAATTTTCTTATTAATTTATAAATTCTTGGTGCTACCAAATCTACCATGTTTCATTACCATAAAAAGAAAAAAATCTATCACGCTTCGTGACTTGTATTTAAATGTGGAAAAGTGCAAGCAGATGTCATTCATTCGGTCACCTATTTTAATCTGAAAATTTATTTCATCCGCCTTAGTAAAACTTTTTTTTAATATGACAAACCAAAATAGGGCAATACATATTTATTGCTTCCATTTTCTATAATCCATCGAATCTAAAACTTTTTGAACAAAAAAAATAAATCTAAAACTTTTATTTTGGTTTTAAACTTTTTTTAATTAAGTATAGCTTTTACATTTCAAATGTAAATATTAAGATTCGACTCACACAAATTGAAATTACATGAGCATTCTTGATCACACAACTAAATAGTATATGTTTGTATCAGAAATATATATATATATATTATTTAACCTTTTGATTAACTAGAGTTTTAAACTTTTTAAGTCTATTAGAAGTATATATATTTGCCCTGTTTAGCAATTAGCGGATAGCTGATAGCGAATTACATTAGCCGGTAGCTGACTGCCTTAGCTGATTTGACTAGCGAATTATATTAGCTGATAGTATAAAAGTGTTTGCTAAAATTAACTGGTAGCTGATAGTTGTTTGATTATTTAAACAAGCAAAATGACATATAAGGACATAATTATATTAAATACTTATTTGAATATTTTTTAGTTATCAATATTTTGTATCTATTAATATTAATTAGATTATGAGAAATAATTTTTTTAATATAACATTACTAAACATATTTGAAGGATCTATATATATTAATTTATTATTTATATAATTATTTTTAATATACTTTAATAAATTATTAAATTTAAATATAAATGTGTGAGAATAAAAAGAAAAATAAAACAAAAACAATAGTTTACAAATGTCACAATGTAAATATGTGAGGATGAAAAATTAAAATAGAAAATATTAAATTTAGGCTATTTGGAATTTTTTTGTAATTGTTAGGGTAAAATAATTTTTATAACTCTTATGTCAAAACTTTTAATTTTAAAAAGCTCCTATTAGCATTTTTTTTTCAAAATTAGAGGTTTTACTACAACACACTATTCACCAAACATCCAAATTAGCGAATTTGACCGGTCAAACCTCTAATACTAGCTCAAACCTCTAATTTTTAGCTCAAACCGTTATTTATCAAACAGTACAATTATAGTTAAAAGTTTGTTTTAATTTTTATACCTTAAAAAGTATTTGAAAGAAAAAGATAAATAAGCAACACGTCACTAATCCTATTTAAAAACATTAAATTTTTTTAGTACAAAAGAAATAAAAATCGTCCTCCTTTTTTTGTCCTTACTTAAAATTTATTATTAAAAAATAGATTTAGGGTTTAAATTAGAGTTTAAGGTTATGATTTAGGGTTAGGGTTTAGAGTATTGGATGTGTGGTTTATTTTTAATGTATATGATCTATGATTTAGTATTAGAGCTTATAATTTATTTTTTTTAGTATTGAGGTAAAAAAACAACAATAAATGAGGCAGAGGATTTTTTTATCCTTTTGATGGCATAAAACTGATAAAAGGGAATATAGTAACTTAGCGGAGAATTTTAAAATGAGGCGGGCTACGGTGAGGCTAAAATGAGGCGCTGCATAAATTCTTATTATTTTTTTAAGAATTTGTGTAGGACTGGGTAAGAATTTGTGTAACTACATAAACTCGTATAAACTTGGTAAGAATTTGTGTAGATTTTAAAAAATAAAAATAAAAATTGATAAAAGGATGAAATGGTTAACTGGTTACCATAAGTTGAGCTAGTTTTGGATTTGATGATCTCGGGTAATAAATTGTGTAGTTACACTTTTCCTTACATTTCCTGTGACAAATTATGTATATTCTGTAATAATTTATGTGGCTACTTAAAATTTCATTATTTTTGTAAGAAAAATATTATCTTGTAACCCTTTGTGTGGCTACACAAATGCTTACCATAAGTTGAGCTCGTTTTGGAATGGGTGATCCCAGGTAAGAAATTGTATAGTCACTCGTTTTCTTACATTTCTTGTAACAAGTTATGTATATTTTGTAATAATTTATGAAGCTACGCAAATTCTCATTATTTTTATAAGAAAAAAATGTTATCTTGTAGCCCTTTGTGTGGCTACACAAATGCTTACCATAAGTTGAGCTAGTTTTGGATTGAGTGTTATCGGGTAAGAAATTGTGTAGTTACACTTTTCTTTACATTTTCTATAACAAATTATATATATCATGTAATAATTTATGCAGCTACGCAAATTCTCATTATTTTTGTAAGAAAAAAGGTTATCTTGTAATCTTTTGTGTTGCTACACAAATGCTTACCACAAGTTGAGCTAGTTTTGGATTGGGTGATTACACTTTTCCTTACATTTTCTGCAACAAATTATGTATATTCTGTAATAATTTATGTAGCTACTCAAATTTTCATTATTTTTGTAAGAAAAAAATGTTATCTTGTAACCCTTTGTATGGCTACACAAATACTTACCATAAGTTGAACTCATTTTGGATTGGGTGATCTCGGGTAAGAAATTGTGTAGTTACAGTTTTCCTTACATTTATTGTAACAAATTATGTACTTTTTGTAATAATTTATGTAACTACTCAAATTTTCATTATTGTTGTAAGAAAAAAATGTTATCTTCTAGCCCTTTGTGTAGCTACACAAATGCTTACCATAAGTTGAGCTCGTTTTGGATTGGGTGATCTCGGGTAAGAAATTGTGTAGTTACACTTTTCCTTACATTTCTTGTAACAAATTATGTATATCCTGTAATATTTTATGTAACTATGCAAATTCTCATTATTTTCGTAAAAAAAGGTTATCTTGTAACCCTTTGTGTTGCTACACAAATGCTTACCATAAGTTGATCTCATTTTTGATTGGTTGATCCCGTGTAAGAAATTATGTAGTCACTCGTTTCCTTACATTTCTTGTAACAAGTTATATATATTTTGTAATAATTTATGTAGCTATTCAAAATTTTCATTATTTTTGTAAGAAAAAATATTATCTTGTAGCCCTTTGTGTGGTTACACAAATGTTTAACATAAGCTGAGCTGGTTTTGGATTGGGTGATCTCATGTAAGAAATTGTGTAGTTACATTTTTCTTTACATTTTATGTAACAAATTATGTATATCATGTAATAATTTATGTAGGTACGCAAATTCTCATTATTTTTGTAAGAAAAAAATGTTATCTTGTAATCCTTTATGTGGCTACACAAATGTTTATCACAAGTTGAGCTAGTTTTGGATTGGGTGATCTCGAGTAATAATTTGTGTAGTTACATTTTTCCTTACATTATCTGTAACAAATTATATATATTCTATAATAATTTATGTAGCTACTCAAATTATCATCGTTTTTGTAAGAAAAAAAAGATATCTCGTAACCCTTTCTATGGCTACGCAAATGCTTACCACAAGTTGAGCTAGTTTTAGATTGGGTGATCTCGGGTAATAAATTGTGCAGTTACAATTTTTCTTACATTTTGTAACAAATTCTGTATATTCTGTAATAATTTATGTAGCTACTCAAATTTTTATTATTTTTGTAAGAAAAAAAAGGTTATCTTGTAGCCCTTTTATGTGGCTACAAAAATACTTACTATAAGTTGAGCTCGTTCCTAGAATTGTCACAAATAATGGCTGCAATGAAGGCATCATTTGGAAGAGAGTTGAAGGCTGCATCACAATTATTTTCATTATTCATATAGGAAGTGGAGTCCGAGTCTCCGAGAGATTTCAACATTTAAAGGAGGGATGCCCATGGAACCATGGGCGAGGAATAGCAAAAAAATCCACATCACCTCGAGAATCCTCAACCAAACTTCTGAGCTTTTACACAAACTTTGAAATGAACAAATTACGTATATTTTTTTATGTTCTAACATTAAAAATATTAAAAAATTAAATTTTAAATTATAACCTTAAATTTTAAACACTAAACTCTACATCTTAAAATACATTATATCCTCAATTCCATATACCCTAACTATAACTCCTAACTTTAACTTTAAACCCACTTTTTTAAAAGGAGACATCAAAAGAAACATAGTTGGGGACAGATAATTTCCCTTCGAAAACAACCATTCATTTCTAACTTTCTATATGTTTCAGGAAAAAAAAAGAGCAACAAGAGACGTGATTTTAATTTGAAACAATCGGTGAGAAAGTTGTAACTTTATACCACTATTTAGGAAAACTAAAGAAGTAGTCAAAAAGGTTGTTCATTTCTAGATTATAAATTTTGATTGAAAGTGAAGTGACAAATTGATGATTGTTTTATTTTGTTATTATTTTATCGTTAATTACTCTTTGTTGATTTCACGATATTACTGATTTGGATTGTTTTTATTTGTTTTTGTGCAGGACTTCAATTTTTGGAAATTGCACTTAAAAGACAACATTCTGAAGTTTTATTTTCTTGAGTCAAGGCTTGGCTAGTGTGCATGAATCTGGGCATGAAGCGTCTGACGGGCATCCAGTCAGCGGCTTCTAGAATGTTTAGTCAACGAGGACAGATGAGCGGATCAGCTACATTTAAAATTCAAATTAGAAATTATATTTTGTTTATAGGATTTAATTTGAATATTTTCAAGAATTGTCTTTTATTATTTCTAGGTTATTTTTAAGATTTTAGAATATTATAAATAACCCCTCGGGTAAGCTTGAAAATCATCTCTCATTCTTAGTTTTGTTCTTGATTCTAAGATCTATAAATTTCTCTTTTTCTTTACGTTCTTATTTTTATGTTTTCGTTTATTTTCTTTTAAAATGCTGAGCATGATTGCTACCGTAATCATGCTTAGCTAATTTTCCAATTAGCCGAAGGCTTAAAGCGATGTCTCAATTCCGATTGTGAAAATTGAAAAGCACTAATTTCTTCAGATATCTTTCTCAATTTTCCACAAACTTGGACTGACAATCGACCTTTCCTTTAAAAATCTTTACACTTTCATTTCAAAAAGTGCACGTTGACTCGAATGTTGTTTTGATTTACTGTTGGGAGGAAGGATCGGCTTATAGCATATTCGACTTCCTATGAATACACTTAGCGACAGATTCGCTAAGGAAAATTGAGATCGTGTTCTATTCTCATTGAGACAACATGACCTGAGTCGGTCTTTTCTAAAACTTAAACTGTATTGGTGCTAGCGACGATAGTCGTGGTTAGTCCAAATAAGGATTAAATATCAAAGATTGGCTTTGATTTGTTGGTTTACCGAAGAGAAAAGTAAGTTGCAAGGGTTGGGCTTTGTAGACTGTAACCGGCATATATCCGGAGTAAAATCTTCTTCGATGATCAGTTGGAATTAAGGCAAAGCGAAGCCTGAGGCTATTCTTTTTAATTGATTTTCATTTCAAAATTACTTTCTCTATTTTCTCTTAATTTATTTACTTTACATTTATTTTCTACTCTACTCTCTTGATCAACCCCCATTTTCTTTATTTTCTCGCTAAAGTCAGAATCAAATTCTCTCAACATCAGAAGCTCATTAGTCCATGTGGATCGACCATTCTTCTCTATTACTATATTACTTATCTATTTTATCTGAAATTAAAGATAATTTATTTGACAATTGCGACGCTTGTCACAAATCAAGCTCAATTAATTTTGAGATTTATCAAAACCTTGGAATTAAATTATAATAATATACCAATAACATTCCTTTGTTCGCCTCCGGAAATCAACCAAAGAAACAAAACTTCATTCAAATCATGTCCCAGCGACCGAGTCTTTTATTTTGAAAAAAAAGTAAAAAGTTTGATTAATTTATGTAATCGTTTTTTTAAAATACGCCTTTTAGTAAACTTGAACTGCATAGCAAATTCATTGAATTTTGATAATCAAAAGTTGGTGATTGTCCAAAACCAAAAAGGTAGCCGTGTCTCATTTGCTACAGTCGAGGTAAAAAGGGACTTTTGGGTTGGTTGAGGTAAAGAACGTGCCATTAATGCCCATTACTTCATCAAAAGTTGGTGAATGCCCAAAACCAAAAAGGTAGCCGTGTCTCGTTTGCTACAGTCGAGGTAAAAAGGGAGTTTTGGGTTGCTTGAGGTAATTTTCACCCGTCATCCTTTTTTTTTAGGCTTAAAAAAAAAATAGGTGTATAAAGTATCTCTTTTAAACTTTAGGTGCTTAAGATATTTTTTTTAAAAATAAGTACCCAAAGTTTCTAAAGTTAGAATTTTAGGTGTCCGGCTGTTAAAAAAAGTTAAAAAAATGTTATCCATTTAAAACGCAACATGTGTCATTTTTATTTTCTTTAAATTATATATTTTTTAATAATTTAAAATTTTACAAAAAAATCTTAAATTTTTAAGATTTTCTAAAATAGTCTCTAAATCCCTAAAAATCCCTAAATTCAAAATCTCCAAATCCTCACTGTTGCCGCCGCCAGCAGCCTTCACCGGCCCTACTCTTTCGGTCGTCGGGCTCAGCCGACCGTTTCCCCTCACCCCCTATCACTGAAAATCGACGAATGGTGTGCGAATCGAACGATTATTTCACGTCGAACGTCAACCGTTCGATTCGCACACCGTTTGTCGGTTATCGACGACAGGGGTGAGGGGAAACGGTCGGTTGAGCCCAGCGACCGAAAGGGTAGGGCCGGAGACGACGGCGACAATGGTGAAGATTTGGAGATTTCGAATTTAGGGGTTTAGGGACTGATTTGAATGATTTTATAATTTTAGTTTTTTTAAATAATTTTTTTAAATAATTAAAAAAAATCAATATTTTATGCCATATGTCGCATTTTAAATGGTTAACGGCTTTTTTCAACAACCGGGCACCTAAAATTCTAACTTTGGAAACTTTAGGCACCTATTTTTACAAAAAAAAATACTTTAGGCACCTAAAGTTCAAAAGAGGTATACTTTGGGCGCACCTAAAGTTCATTTAAGCCTTTTTTATTGTTTGTTCTATTTTGATTACTTAAATTAAAAAAAAGTTATTCTTGCTATTTACGTTTAAAAATATTTTTGTTTTGGTCACTTGACCGATAGTCTCCGTTACTTGGCTAATAAGTAGCTGACATTGCTCCTTTAAAAGTTGGGTAAACTAAAACAGTAGTCACCAAACTATTTATTCTTTCCTATTTTAGCCACCGAACTAATTTTTTGGTAAAATCGTCAATAACGTTACATATTTTTCCTATTTTGGTATTTGACCATTAAGTTTCCGTTAATTTTTAACGAAGATGATGGTGTTGCATGGTATAATAACAATTTTAGTCCCAAAACATATACATTTTATCGACTTGGTCCTCATTTTCTAGAGTTTTAACTTATTTTTTTACTTTTTATTATTTTTATCCTCTCATTTTTACTTCCTTTAAAAACAACCATCTTCTCCCCTTACTAACCATATCACCATTCATCTTTTCTGTCATACTATGATATAATCACAACATGAATAAACTCAAAACAATGTAAAAAGAATCCATGAAAAATTTGTGAATAAAGCAAAAATGAGCTCACATCACGGTAAACTTTAACTTGGGTATCAAATTTTAATCTCTAGTTTTGCAAAAACCCTATTGAAAGTTGATGAAAAGATCTATTTTCTACTCAAAAATTCAAATCAATATAAACCAAAATAAAGAAAAATGTGAAAACCGAGAAAAAGGAAAGAGTTATATTTTCCATAATTACTTGTTTCAACCTTTAAATTCTACCGAATAGCTCAGCCCTTTATTCATTCAATTTATAAAACTCAGTAAAAAAAATTAAGTTAGAACCTATGAATCGAATCAAAACTCGTTTTTCCTATAAAATGAAGTAATAAATTATTAAATCATAAAATTAAAAAATGAGAAATTTCAAACGTACTACTATTTTTGAACTGACTGGAATGATGTTCTCCTTCTGTCAAATGGGTAAACAAAAACTTGATTAACATTTTAAAAAACAAAGATTTTCAAGCTTTTACGACTACAAAAATCAATAACAAAAAATGTTAAAAAATTAAAAACGAATACAATACAAGATCTAGAGGACCACTGGAGCAGGGTTGAAATAGGAACTTATGAAAAATAGGACCCTTTTCTCTTATGTGTTTTTACATTTTTTCTTTATTTTGGTTTATATTGATTTAATTTTTTGATCAGCAAAAAGATCTTTTCATTATTTTCACAATATGATCGAAAAATTGGAGATTAAATTGGATACCCAAGTTAAAATTTACCGTGATGAAAGCTCACTTTTGTTTTTTTTTCCCACTAATTTTTGATGAATTTTTTTACACTGTTTTGAATTTATTTATGTTGCGATTATATCATGGAGTGATAGAAAAAGATGAATGGCAGTGGCATGGTTTTTAAGGTAAGAATATGGTTGTTTGTTAAGGGAATTGAAAATAAGAGGACCAAAATGTAAAAAAGTAAAAAAAAAATAAGTTTAAACTCTAGAAAATGATGACTAAGTCGAAGTAATATATATGTTTTGGGACTAAAATTGTTATTATGCCATGAAATGTCACCATATCACTTAAAAATTAATGAAAACTTAACGGTCAGTGACTAAAACAGAAAAATATGTAACCCTAGTGAAAATTTTGTCAAAAAAATTAGTTTGGTGACCAAAATAAGAAAGAAACGTTTTTATTAAATTAGTTTAGCCAATTTTTAAAGGCATCATGTCAGCTACCCGTTAGCCAAGCAACAGAGACTAACGATTCAATGACTGCAACAGAAACGTTTTTAAAAGTAAGTGGCAAGAATAGCATTTTTTAAAATTTGAGTGACCAAAATAAAATAAACCATAAACAAAAGGGACCACGGATGAAGATTACCCAAAATTAAAATGATGGTATGTATGGAAATGTTAATCAATTATTAATACCATTGGTTCAGATGATACGTGTGGAAAGAAACTGTATTGACAATAATAAATTTAAACATTTTATAAATCTAACTTTTATTTCTAACTAAATTTGATCCAATCTCTTTTTATTAAAATTGCTCTGATTTAATAAAAATGATGATATTTCTATCGTGTTAATGTGGTATATTGGCGAGAATGAATGGCGAGTTCAGAAATTCAAGAATAAGTTCTAAAATATTTTTCGTCAAATGAGTATGTAATTTTTTTCTTTTACACTTTAAATAAAATTATTTTTTAGATGAAATAAATCTATATTTTCAAAAATGGAGATGTAATTTAAATAAAATTAATAATTTTCCACTAGGGATGGATGCATCCGCTCCTGATAATAATTTGCGTGTATTTTATTATTGACATAACACTATTTTATTAGTATGACAACATGTCTTACATTATCATAGAATGAAAATTTTTAAAATATATTTATTAACATTAGCATTCTACCCCATTAAAAAAAGTACACGTGGATTCACACGAGTCGTTCCATCAATATTGTAAAAATTTAAAGGTTTAATCATCACTTGATTGGAATATAAGCACTTTGAATAAAAATAAAGAAAGATTAATGGTAAAAAAATATTAAACCTAAGAAATTTGGAGTTTTAATGTCATTCATTGACAAATTAAACTCGGGATCTAAATTCATTTTCATAAGAGTAATTAAGATGGGTATATTTCAACTACAATTTACATTTCACCAAAATTTTATAAGTACTTGAAAAGAGAAAAAGGAAAATTGGCCCACAAAGACGAAAATATGCAATTAATCAATAAGTTCACCAAGAAAAAAAGAGTTATGAGAGTTTTTTTTTATCGTTTATGTGAATTTAGTTTTTTTTTAAATAAAACTTGATTATATTTGTAGAATGTTAAAAAGTTATTGTTTATTTGAATTGTTTTATATTTTTATTTGTTTAAACACGTGAAAGACTCACCGGATTACTCCATTTTTTAACCACTGATGACGAGGGTCAAAGTAACGAAAAACTTTGATGCACATCCTGCATAAACTAAGTCTTTTAGTTTTAAGGGTTAGAGGTTCAATTTAAGGTTTAATATTTAGGAGTTTATGTTTTAAGGTTTATAATTTAAAGTGTAGGATTTAATGTTTAAGATTAAAAATTTAGAATTTTAATTTTATATTATAAATATGTGTAAAATTTATTTATACAACAAATGCATCGAAGTTTTACCCTAAAGTAATAGAAAAATAGTATAACTTGCATAGCGAAGATATAAGAAAAAGATCAAAGAATTTTATTATAATACAAAGCCTTAATATAATTAATATATATATACACCAATAAATTTTATCTACGTATATTTTATCTAACTCATGATTCATTTTTCATATAATCTTTTAGTATGAGTCTACCACGCTCGACGAACATTACTGAACACCACTAACGTTAATCACCATTGAACACCAATAAATTAATTTATAAAGATTAAAAATCTAAAAGACTCAACATATAATTATAAAATATTTAAAATAAAAATTTAATTAAATTATTTTCTATATATTATATTTTTTAAATAATTGAATTAAATATCAACCTTAGTCAATTTAAAAATAAAAAAACCCTAAATCATAAACTATAAACTTGAAACCCAAAACTCTAAACCCTAAACCATAAATCATAAACTTAAAATCTTAAACCCTAATTATAAACCATAAACCCAAAATCTTAAACCTAATACTTGAATTTAGGATTTCATATCTAGGATTTAGGATTTTGGAATTTGTGTTTATAGTTTAAGGTTTAGGATTTTTTATTTTTTAAATTGACTAAAGTTGATATTTGATCAAATTATTTAAAAAAGATTAAAAATAATATATATATATATGAAAAATAATTTAATTAAAATTTCATTTTAAATAATTTATAATTATATGTTGAGTCCTTAGAACTTTTAATCTTTATAAATTAATTTAATGGTGTTCAGCGGTGTTCAGCGTTAGTAGTGTTCAGCGATGCTCGTCGAGCGTTGTAGAATTTTCCAATCTTTTATTTAAATTAAAGGATTAGTTGATTTTATAAATTTAAAAGATAAAAAATAAAACCACCCTGGAAATGTGACATTTCTCAAGTGATACTAACTCCGTCCCACCGAAAATGTCAAGTATTGACTTTTTTAAGTTAAACTTTTTAAACTTTGATTATTTATTATTTTAAATGTATTATTGGTAAAAATATAAAAAAAAACATGTTTTAAAAACCTTATATCAAGTATTTTTAAAAAAATATATTTTATAAAATTTAATTAATTTAAATATTTAAAATAATTGTGGTCAAAGTTAAAAAATTTTAACTTTTTAAAAGTTAATATTGGACAAAATTTGTGGGAAAAAGGGAGCAGTAAGTATTGAATATTACCACTTTATCCTAAATAGTATCAAATATGGGGAATGATATTACATTAGTGGTGCCAAGTAATGTTGACAAACAAGACAAGATAACAATTCCAAAATCTAATATGACCAAAGCAAATGCATACTAAAGATTAAAATTTAAAACTAACCAGAACTGGATAAATTCATGGTCAAATTGGTTCTAACTCGATCACATTTAAAAATATAGTTGGAATAAAACTCTTAACTACCCAAATTAGACAACGGCTAACACGGCAACCTCCCAATGTTTGTAACCACTTTAATTATCCGCCAGTTCCAGATTCCATTGTACGAAAAGAAGATTGCAAGTATTACAAATATTAGGCAAGCACTGACCTCGCACAAACGGTTAAAACTATAAAGATAACATCATCTGGCAGCACAGGCCGCTTAACACATTCCGACCGCAGTGAAGTCACACAGGACATCATACCTTGTAACATGAGAAACACAGGCGGACATTCTGAACCTGATAAGCTGGAACGGTGACTTCAACCAAAGCTCCATCCTCGATAAACTTCACAAGTATTAGGCAAGCACAAAATTATAAGGGTGTTTCTCATTAAATGGTACTACATTATGTTTTGGGGGAAAGCTGATTTCTATCGAATGAACCGAAGAAACAATGCAAAACTAAGAGATCTCAGAAGCTATGACTGCAATTTAACTGAAACAAACACTTATATATATAGTCCTGCCGAGGCAGGTAACTTGTAAAGCTGTATTGCATATTCTCACGGGCCCAAACGGTAAGGACCATCACCCATGAAGTGACCATCCATATATGGAGCTGCATTTTGCGGATGCAGACCATCCATCACCATGAATTGCATGTCTTCGGAAGGTTTCCAGTGACGCTTCCTTTGATTTATGAACCAATTATTAATTTGTTTCTGGTCCAAACCAGTTGATTCAGCCAATGCCACCTTCTCTGATTCCTATGGGATCAGCATCGGGTTTTGTTAGCAATCCGAGATGGAAACTAAAAGTCAAGTGGAAATTCCAATAGCTTGTAAATTATAGCAAGGTGTTAAAGAGAACAATTTAGGTTGAAAAGGGAAACATAGATACATACCGAGGGGTATGGCCATTTGTAGTGCAACTCCCACCAGCTAAGCAGTTTCTGCCTAGCTTCTTTTGGTAGTTTCCCTTTCTTCTTTTTCTTGGAGAGTTCTTTCTTGAGACTGCCTAAATAACCACTATATTTCCTCAACAGTTGGTTCTTCAGTTCTCGATCTTCAACACGCGGATCAAATTCAGGTAGTTCGGTTTCCCCACCACTATTCTCTTGATCCTCCTCAGATGAACCAACACCCTCACACTTATCATCTGTTCAATTTTTAATAGAAAAAGTGCAATGACTTGAAAGTAAGCACTTGATTTGATAAACCAACAATACAGTGCAGGTGATTTTCATAGCATTATCCTCGGTCCAATGACAACCGACACAACAGACATCGTTATCGAATTCACAGTATTACCGCAACGTATACTTGGTAATTGGAATAACAGTATTTGATGACAGCAAACATGAGAATTCAAATCAAAAGCACACTATAGTCTAAAACAAATAAGGGTAATTTGGGCAAAGTCAAAAACTTTTATCTCAAAAGTAAATTCCACCAGTTATCAGTTGATGGTTTCTTTTACTACATTTCCCTATATATCTTTTGACGGAGACTTACCAATTCAAACAGGAGACCTAGTAAAGATAGCCACTAGAGAGATGGGACACGTAAATCAATAGTTCCTAAATTGGCACAGAGACTTTAGGATAGTGGAACAAAGTAAAAAAGAATGAATGTATTGCCTATTCAATGTAGTGAAAGCTGAGAAAATGAGATTGTAGCTCACCAGCTGGATTTGTAATGAAGTGAAACGGTAAACAAAGGGAGGAAGTAATGAGAGGTGTTAGATAAACAGATAGATAATCTGAATTAACCAACCCTAAACTTTCTTCCAAGGCCGACCCAATGTTACAATTATCAATGTAGTACTTTCACCACCATTTTAATCATGCATAGTCGTAGATCCCATTAGCATTAGCAAAATAATCTCGTAAATTCAGCGCTTTAGAAGGTAATGGCTCGAGTCAAAACCCGGCTCATCATATCCGAATCGAGAGGCATCAGTAGCCCAGGAAGCACTCAAATTTTCCTTTGACCATTCACACTATTACGGTTGGATTGACATCTTACTCTAAGTACATTTATTTAAATAAGATTACTGCAAGAGAATGTTCGAATACAGAAAATGATTTAAGATGGCAAAATACTGCTAAATACTCAAATCCTCATTCATGTGCAAGCAAAACCACCAGAATACCCTTGTGTGAAGGAGAAAATAATAAAATCATTTAATAGTGGGATGCTGACGATTGAAAAAGGTCTGTGTGCTAATAATCCAAACTTGGATCAACATGAATGAACCAAATTAGCTGCAGCACCAATATCAACATCCAAACTCAAATTCTAAAAGTAAAGGTATCAAAGGCTCAAAACAATCATAAAAAAATATCAAGGAAACAAGTTATTGAAACTGTGTTAACTCCAAAGCACAAACTTTGACAATCAAATTCCTGCCCCAAAGTTAATGTACCAAAAAAATATATACCCATATAGAAATAACAAAGTATCCTTTAATCAATATGTTTCTTCTTCTGCGGTTTCAGAAAGCTTAAAAAAATAGGAGTAAACTGAGAATGATAAAACCCAAAACAAGTAAAGACACAACCAGTAGAGGAATATAATTTTTTTTCTATGTCCGTACAGAATGGGGTAGAAGTGATTTGAACAGCATCCCATGTTCTCCAATTTTCCTAGCCTTTATTATTTTTTTTCTAGGAAAAAAGAATTAAAAGAGAAAAGATGCAAACTATTTGTTTTAATTCATAAAACAACTGGGGGAAAGAAGACAGTAATGATACCATTCATCTCTCGAGGTATATATTAATGTACAAAAACCCACATGAAACAGAATCAGAATTAGCAGAACTAAATAGAAGGCACTATCCAGATTTTGGGATTAAATAATAATAAAACCCTAAGATAAGAAGGGTACTGTCAGAGATCATTGAAAAGGTCACCCCATTAGAGAAAAGCCAACGTGTGGATTTTACTGTATACACCCAGCAATAGCTAACCAAGTGCGTTCAGTCTTTCTTCTTTTCAAAGATAGGAAATTTTGTTAAGCCATTGGAAATTTGCAATCAATTTATCACTATATAGATTCAACATTAGCTAGGGTTTCTCCGATTAGCTGAATAAATACGTTGTGTTAGCTGGTTTTTAGCCTCCTGTTGGGCCTTCTTCTCCGTTTTTATGGATCTATTTTTTGTGGGTTTTTTTTTTGTTTGCTGCTGCTTCATTATTGGAAGGCGTGATTTGGGTCAAAGCTATCAATGGCGAATAAATGAATACGAGAGCTGTAGATTCATGTCTACAATTTCCAAAGAAGGCCTAGCAGATCTGACTATACAAATCTAAGTGACGAACAGATAGTTAGTACCGTCTCTGCAACAAACGTCAACAAAACGTTTCTTTGCCAGGCTTACATGTTAGGTAAAGGTAAGCAAAGCAATAAATAATTATCATCTTCTTCAAAAGGGGGGGGGGGATTACCGGAGTTGAAGATCCGCACGGGAGTATTGCTGAGCATGTTAAGTTGGCCTTCGATCCTCCGCATGAAATCCAAAGCTTCTTGAATGGGTTTCGTTAATTCCTCTCGGTATTTCACCAACATGTCATAGTAAGCTTCCTGGGTTTATGGATCCACAACTTTTGAGTCAGAACAAAGAGAAAATAAGTATAGAAACGGAACAACTGCACCTAAAAGTGGTCATAAACCAAAGAGAAGAAGGTTCAGTGCCAAATTTTGAGTGTTATAATGAGAAACAAGGTCACCATAAACTGATCCAGCTCCGGGTCTTTCGAGGAGTCTCTCGGTGCCACTGAAGATCGCTGCCTCGCTTCAAACTCCTGTCGAGCAGCTGCTAGCCGGGCCACTGCTTCAGGTGGAGCTCCCACCTGTATAAAAAATTATTATGGGTGATTAAAGGGTCAACGAGATAATCCATCGAATTCTCTTTTGTGTTTAAATCAAGTTTAGTCTTCACGGAATATACACCTTCTTTTGTGGGAGACGTACCTTTTGGCAATCCATGTAAGCTTCCAATAGGTTATTGTACTGAGGATGAGCAATGATCTTGGCTTTCATAGCTTCCACTTCGCTTGAGCTTTCGTTCCCTTCTTGTCGGTGATGAACTGCTTGGTGCCCTCTTAACAAAGGGTAGTGAAACTTTTGACCATGTTGAGAATTGCAAGCTTCAATTTTCACAATTGGGTGTGCCTCCGATTGATAACACTCGTTCGATTGAAGCTGAAATGAAAATAATGGCATCTCGGCCGGTTGATTGTTCACGTTGGAGCCGCTGCTAGCTCTCCCATATGGAGAAGAATTCGGTGCAAGAAATGGGGTTGCGTATAAGAAATTTCCCCTAGGATTACTATTCTCGCTTAGCTGATTGTATTCTTCCATTATATTCTCTTTCTTTTGTCAACAAATTCAGCTGTGAACCAAAAAAACCAAAATTTAAAACTTTCTCTAAGCTAGAAAGCAACGGACATAGAAAACCGTAATAAAAACCCTAAAGTAAGTAGGTGAATGAATAGAAACCCTAAAACAAGATAGCTAGACGCCTACGAACATTTACTTCAAAAAGTTATCCATTTCCATATCAAATCGAGTAGACTTGAAACTTTGGATCAATGGAGAAAAGTATTGAAATTCTTTGCAGTTCTATGTCAGGGGGAGGGCTTGAAATGAAATTGCACCAACACTTGCACGTATCAAGCGAAGATCTGAGAAAGGGTAACCCGAAAACCCAGCAAAAAAAAAAGGAAAGATAAGAAGAAAGGGTTTTCAGTTGATCTAACGAAGGTTAAAGGAAAGAAAGGTGAGAAAAGGGTGAGTAAGCTTAAGCCGGAACCGGCAAGCGACTGCGTGTCATTGGCTGGCTGACAAGACATTCTTTGTTGAAAGTAAAATAAATATTTGAAAATTAATAAAGGCAAACAAAGCCACGACCACGAGATAAGGCCATTGGATTTCTACATTTTTTATTTCTTTCATTATTATTATTGCACTTCCTTCTCAAGGACGTACCAATTTATTCACTGTAGTAGTCTTTCCCTTTGACAATCCTATTAAGATTGAGGGGAACACTGTTCAATCCTATTAAGATTTTTTAATTAAAATAAAAAATGTTACAGTTTCCAGATTAGAGGGTTTTCATTTCTATAATCAAAAGTTTTAGATATTTAATTCCAGTAGTAATTATTTTGTTTGTAGGTCAAAAATTTAAAATTAGTTATTTGGGGTATTGTTAAGTATTGACTCAAATTTTAATTAATAAATAAGTTAAATTTTATTATAGTTTAATAGTAAAAAATTATTTAGTAATTAAATTATTTAATACTTAGAAATTTATGTTATGTAAGAAATCCCGTAAAATAAAGTTTCTTTGTGACCAAAAATTATTTAAAACTTTGATACACATGCTGAGTAAAATTAATTTTAGTGTATTTACACTATAAAAAATCAAATCCTAAATTCCTAACCCTAACCCTAAAAAACTAAACCCTAAATCTTATACACTAAATTCTAAACATTAACCTTGAATTTTAAACCCTACAACCTAAACTCTTAAACCTTAAACCCTAAACTAAAACCCTGACCCTTAAAACAAAAAGGCACATGTAAACTTTAGTTTACACGGCCTGTGTATCAAAGTTTTTTCTATTTATAAATATAAATTATGTTTTAACCTCTCAAAATATCTCTTTTATGATCCTTATAAGTTATAATTGTTAGGCCTATGTTGCAGAGATGAGTATTGTATGGACCAAAGCCGTCCCTGGGCATGGGCAGTAGGGGCGCCCACCCATGACCCATTTTCTTAATATTAGAATCTAATTTTATAATATTTATTATAATGACCTATTCTTAGAATTTAATTACTGCAACATTTATTATAAACGTCTAATTTTTTATAATACTTGTTATTAAGAAGTCATTTTTTAACACTTGTTATTAGGAGTCCATTTTTTTTAATATTTGTTATTAATAATCTAATTTTTCTTAATATTTTTTATTAGAGGTACAATTCTTTCAATATGTGTTATTAGGGTTCTAGTCTTTTTTCAATACTTGTTATTAGGGCCTCGTTTTTTTCAATATTTGTTATTATGGGGTCAATTTTTCCAATATTTGTTACTAGGGATCTATTATAAAATTTTAGTTTTTTTCTCGATATTTTTTATTCGGGGTCCAATTTTTTCGCAATACTTATTGTTAAGTGCCTGATTTTTTTCTAACATTTGTTTTTAGGACATACTTTTAATTTTTTTTTCAATACTTGTATTTAAAGACACAATTGTTTTCTAATACATGTTATTAGAGACATACTCTTAAAATTTAATATTAGTGGTCCAGTTTTTTCACAATATTTGTTATTAGGGGTCTACTCCTAAAATTCTTTTTTTAATATTTATTATTAAGGGTCCAATTTATTTTCTAATAATTGTTATTAGAGCCTAGTTTTCCCCCAATACTTATTACTAGGGACATACTCTTAAAATTTAATTTTTAATACTTTTTATTAAAGACAATTTTTTTTGTTAATACTTGTTATTAGGGGCATACTTTTAAAATTTATTTTTTTTCCAATACATATTAATAGGGGCCGATTTTTTTAATTCGCCGTAGGGCCACCAAAATCTCAAGAACAAGCATGGTATGAATGTTGAGAGGATGTTTTTGATACACCAGTTTAGATTATATATATATCGAATTATGGGATACCTAAGATATTGTATATTTGTAAAGGACGCGATCTCTAATTTATAATAAATATTTTTTTCACTCATATGTGAACATATTGTGTATGTCTTATTTTATATTAATACTAAATTATTTATTTTTCCGTATATAAATTTCTAACAAAATTAATGATTTGCATGTACACTGCAATATGTATTTCAATGTACGATGTTAGTGCAAATGCTGTGAGAAACATTTTCTTTTTACCGGTGGTTGAGCAAATTCAGTGTATCAAACACTGATTTAGGTAGTTTTGAACGCAACGTTTTGAAGATGTTTTATCGGTATATTTTATTCAAGCTGAGTTGTAATTTCAAATACGCCACATTATAAATAAATATGAATATTATTTCATCGAACTTTTATTGATCTAGAAATAAAATTTTGTGTGTTAGTTTATCATAAAAAAATTTATTTTGTACACAACCAAACAAATATACAATGAAAAAGATATACAAGAATGATATTCCATATCTAGACTCCAAATAAAATGTTGATGGAGAATATAAAAATATTGTGTGTCCCAAATCTCTATCCATTTCTTGTGATTTTTCCTCCTACCACGACTTGCCTAATGCCTTCCCTCGTTTGTCGACTTTATGCACATTATCTATGTTGTAAACTGGTTCGGCAATAATTTGTACAAAACTAAACTGACGTAGCACACGATCACTCGAACGACACTCAACTGTTGCGTAATAAATAAGGAGAACATTTACATACCATGTGTTCAACGGAACATTCAATTCAGATTGGATGCAAGCTTGCAATATTCATTTAATTATACCTTAAAATGGAATTTAATCCATTTTCTATAATTATATAAGACATGAAAAGAGTTGGAGAAGAAAGATGTCAAGATCATAGTCTTGTTTCTTTTTCCGTTTTCATGTAGTACAGAAGATCAGAAATACTTTAAAAAGCAAACTCATGTAAGGAATTATGTGTAGGGCACTCTATGTTTCACTCATTTCCCCCTTTGGAATTTTTTATTGGATTAATATATAAGACAAAGCAGCAAGTAAAATAATACATTATGAACAAATTTCCTATTAGTTTATATATTACTGTGCTACCAAATCTACCATGCTTCGTTTCCTTTAAGAAGAGAGAATGTGTCATAACCAGTCAGTAAATCTGGAACGGTGCAAGCAAATGCTTATTAAAATCTATTTCATTCCCCTTTAGTTAAAACTTCTAATCCTACCGAAGGTCATCAGTTTTTTTATCCTCTTTTAATGGCATTGAAAGAAAAGCATTTAAAATCAGAGGAAAACAAAGATAGGTTACTTAAATTATAATCCTATACTTTAAATTTATTTTTTAATAATGAGTATAGAAGAGGGACAGAAGGCTTGTGCTCCATGGATGAGGAGTATAGTTTTTTTCAACGGTTAACAGTGAGTGGCCCCCTCTAGCTTCAGTCTCACCCAGATTGATCCGACTGTTTTCCATTACCGTTTGGCAGTAAAGCACGTGTGAGTCTAAAAAAAGCCCTCAACTGAAACTGGAAGAGCTTTTTGTTTGGATATCTGCAACGAGGCCATGACCACCAATCCCCCTTCTCATCACCTATCATCTTCGTTTTACCGAATAACTCTGCTTTAATATATTTGTTTATTACAAAGTTTAAATTCCATATTTTCTGACACAAACAACGTTTCATGTTCATGTATAATCACACAACATTACAAGTATAGAAAAGAGTTAAAGAGACAGAGAGTCCCACATGCCATAAAAACAGCCTTTCCCCCCGATAGTCGCGCGCTATAGAGAAAAAAGGTGTGGGGAAGGGGCCTAAATGATGAAGAGAGAAGCTGTCGATTTGGTTTCTAGTCTTCCCCTTCTTCTTTATTACTCACTTCGTCTTAGTAAAATTATCAATTTTTTATTTTAAAATTATTTTATTTAAATTATTACTTTAAAAAAATCAATCAACGTTTTTAATATAAATTTACTTTTTATCTTTTTTAATTTTCGAAAAAAAAAATAAAAGTAATATTTTTAGAAAAAAATTTGATATACATGCCGTATAAAACTTTAGTTTACATGTATTTTTTATTACACGTGCCTTTTAGTTTTAGGGGTTAGGATTTAAGTTTAAGATTTAGAGGTTTAGGTTACAAGGTTTAAAATTTAAAGTTAGTGTTTAGAACTTAATATATGGGTTTAAGGTTTAGGGTTACAAATTTAGGATTTGAATTTTTATAGTGTAAATACACAGATTGTGTAAAATTAATTTTACACAACTTGTGTATTAAAGTTTTACCCATATTTTTAAAAATAAACTTATTATTTTAATTATTTTATATTATAATTTTTTTAAACTCTATAAAAAATCAACATGTGATATAATTAATAATATAGACGGATAGTTATTACTATTATTATTGTTATTGGATTTTAAAAGTTTTGGGATTGGACATGTCTGAACTCCAACAGAAACCTTGCAGGGGGAATAGTAGGGTTCTCACATATTCATTTGTCCTGCACAATTGCTTCTTCCTAACACTATTATCACTTCAACGATCCATTGCTTCATCGCCATGATTTTATTAGCATCAAATGTTTCCACCGTTGAACTTTACTGCCACACTTTCCCTCTTTTTATGAAGCAACGCGAGACAAACAGAAGATGCATATGAACAAGATTAATATAATTATAATTACAAAAATCAAGTAAATCATCGTGTATAGTCTAACATATTCATGTATAACTATCGTTATTCTATACTACAATCAAACAACCACATAAAAGGATGGAAGCTTTACTTAAATATTGCAACTATTTTTCTCAAAATATAGTACTTGTCAAATTATTTTTCAATCGATAGCATTTATTACCGTCAGTGGTAGAGTCGAAATTTTTATAAAGTGGGGTCAGAGTAGAATATGAAGTATGAGTATTTTTATACTACTACAATATAGATATTATTGACCTCATACCTCACAAATCAAGTGGGGCCAATTCTAACATTTTCTTATGAAAATTTTTATACTAACTCCTTGAAAATCCAATTTAACTATTCAAAAATTTCATACTACAATAAATTAAGTAGAGTCAATTGACCCTCTAATCAATATGTGGCTATGCCACTGGCTACGGTAGAAGTAAAAGAAATATCAAAGGAATCCGATTTCAATGTTCATTCACTATTTAACATATTTTTTTGGATTAAAAAAGGTTGAAGACGGTGATAGAAGATTTCAATTTCAGTGTAAAACACTGTTCAAAGTCGGATTATAATTTTTCTGACTTTAATTTTGTAATCATAAAAACAAATTTTACTGTTTAAAATCGGATTGTAACCTTCCTACTTTACTTTTACTATAAAAATAATAATATTTTAAAAATAATCTGAGAGATATTATATTTTGGAGAAAAAATAAGAAGACAATATAAGGGTTTTTTCTAGATTTATTGTTTGAATATTTTCTTGTTGGATATTATTTGGAAATTCATCCCCTTTGAACAACATTTAAAAAATATTCTCTATTCAGCCCACGTAAGTTAAACTCGCGTTTAATCAAATGCAAATTTTGTTAAACTCGTATTTGACTAAACACAAATTTTGTATTGAATGAATAAATAAAAAAAATTTACTAAATTTTTATTACACAAAATTCGCATTTGACCTACATAGGCTAAATAAAAAATATTTTTTTAAAATGTTATTAAAAAGTAGGTGAATTTATAATTAATATTTCAAAAAAAATATTCAAACAATAAACCCGATTTTTTTTTCTTAAAAGGATAGAGGGTTTTCGAGATGATGATAACAGTTGAATTGTCGATTATTTATTGGTGCTTGCCTTTTGCCAATCAAATCATCATTTAATTGAGCTGTTCCTGTCGTGTCACCCTGAAGCAAGTTAGTGACCTCGTATAAGAAAAGGCTTAATTCAATAATAAATCGTTGAGCTATATAATTTCTTTCCCTCGTGTTATATCACATGACAATACTATATTAAAAAAAATTTAATGTTTCATATCAGTTTAATGATTTAATTTGTTGATTTAAGAGTTACTTTTTTAATTTAAAATTTTAAATGTGTGCAAAAAATATTTAAAGAGGTCCTTGTTATTTTTAAAAATAATTGAGAGCTTCAACATTCTTAAGTCTCAAACTTAAATTCATATTAAAATTTTCAAAATCAATACTAAGCAAACATCTAACAAATCAATGAAAATGAATTTGAGGAATAATAATGAATGTTGCATTTTATTACACAAATTACATTTTCTTTGTAATCCAAATTCTCAAATGCAACCTAATAGTATGTTTAGATACCTGTATTTAATTTGTTTAAAGAAATGATGTTACTTATCATTCGTTGCAAAGTGTATTCTTTAATAATATATTTCTCATTCTTGTATTGTGCAGTATATATTGTTTCCGGTCATTAATGTCTGATAATCGAGCTTAATCGATGTAATTAATGTTTAAATTTTGTTGAGCTCTGATGGTTCAGATTTTGGGTTTTAATAAGTTTACAGGTAGAGTCATACATGACGTAAATTCATTTTCAGGAGAGCAATTAAGGTGGACATTTTTCAACTACATCAATGTATATTTCACCAATTATTTTTAAGTACTTAAAAAAGGGGGGAAATTGGTCCATAGATACGGGAGAGTATAATTAATCAATAAGTTCACAAGAAAAATTACATTAATTAAATTTAGCTAATGTTTATCCTAAGGAGACTCGAATTCAAGCATCTATATATACAATGTATGTGCATTATCAAATGATTAAAAAATATAAAACATATTTCCATATAATCACACCGATATTATTAAAAGATTGTAGTAAAATATTTATATTACTTACGAGAGAAAAATATAAAACATATTTTCATATAATCACACCGGTATGTAAATTTTTACTTAATTTATAAATTATTTGATTATTATATATTTATTAATCTTATTTTTTTTTTGTTGCAGGAGGTGAAGAGATTTTAAGGAAAGCATTTGGAGCACATTTTCGTTGATTAGGTATTTATTTTTTGGAATTTATATAAATTAAATCTAGATATTGTAGACATGTAAGATTTTATTTTATGGTAATAATAATAAATTATAGAATTATAGGGTTTTAGCATATTATTAATAAGTTGAGCATTGAATTTAAATTTTATTAATGTACCTATGTAGGTATGTATGTATCTAGAGTTTAAATAATTTAATTTTTCTAGGGTATATTATATATTTTATTGTTTTATAAATTATTTGATACATGTATATATATATATATTCTATAATTAAGGGAACCATATTCGGAGAATTATAGGTATATATTGGAGAACAAAAATTAGTATAATTAAGGGAACCATATTCAGAGAATTCTAGGTATATTCGAGAATAAAAATTAGTATAATTAAGGGAATCCTATTCGAGTAATTCTAGGTATATTCGAGAACAAAAAATAGTATAATTAAGGGAACCATATTCGAATAATTCTAGGTATATTCGAGAATAAAAATTAGTATAATTAAGGGAAACCTATTCGAGTAATTCTAGGTATATTCGAGAACAAAAAATAGTATAATTAAGGGAACCATATTCGAATAATTCTAGGTATATTCGAGAACAAAAATTAGTATAATTAAGGGAACCATATTCGATTAATTCTAGGTATATTCGAGAATAAAAATTAGTATAATTAAGGGAACATATTCGAATAATTCTAGGTATATTCGAGAACAAAAATTAGTATAATTAAGGGAACCATATTCGAATAATTCTAGGTATATTCGAGAACAAAAATTAGTTTAATTAAGAGAACCATATTCGAATAATAATTCTAGGTATATTAAAAAAAAATTAGTATAATTAAGGGAACATATTTGAATAATTCTAGGAAAATTAAGGGAACCATATTCGAATAATTCTAGGTATATGTCACGGCCCGCACATTTGGGTCCGAGACAGATGCGCAACAAGTAACCCAAGAGGTTCTAGGCTTGCCAAGAAGACCATCAGACTTGGTCCGATCGTTGGAGACTAAAAGAAAGCCCAAGTACATTGAGCCTGGTAAATTAATAGATGGCATCTTACCAGGGAATATTCCAAGGGATAAGAATATCTCTTAATGTAAACACAAACTTAAGGAAAGAATTTCATAGTGATAGAGCTTCCTTAGTTAGTGTAGATTTGGTAGGTGGCTTTTGATCTGAGCCGTTAGTGTGATTCGATCTCGTCCGTTCATTGTATGGGGATTCAACTATAAATAGAGGCCTCCCCACCTCAATTGTATTCATTCATCATTTGAGTAATACACTTGACATTTACTCTAAAAACACTAGGTAGTGTTCTTCGCGTTCTTGAGCGTTCTTTCTTTTGTTCTTGCTGCCTTTATCTTTTGTTCGGTTCCTCTTGGAACGATCTTGTGTTTATGTGCATTGGAAGTATTCGATCTTCCGGAGAAGGATTTTAGGCTTACTTAGTCGTTTGTCTAAGAACATCGACTAAGGCCGCACGTTGGGTTGGTTCAGAAGTCTAGCCCTGTGACAGTTGGTATCAGAGCGAGTGTTCGAGCGCAAACACTGATTGGAGATGGCAAAGAAAGGAGGGAATATTGCAGCACAAAAGGGTGCAGAGACCCAGGCTGACGATGGAAAGCGAGACAGTCCGAGCAACACTGTGCCTACGCTGGTAGAAAGGGTGGAAAAGCTCGAAGGATCCATGAAGGATGCCCGCGAGGAGATTGACGTTGTGAGAGTACGTCTTGACGAGCTGGACTCTTCGGGAGAGGAGCTCGAAACTAGCGTGCAGGATCTAAAGAACAACGTGCGAGACCTTGACCAGTGTGCCGACAGTGCAGATAGACAGAGTGATGCACTCGAAGCCGAGCTAAAGGCTTTGAAGGTGGAGATGATGGAGGAAATTAAGGGGCTCAAGGGAGAGCTTCAAGTTTATAAGGCTGTCGTGACTGGTATGTTAAACACGGCAACAATCAGACCAAAGTTAGACGTGCCAAAGCCGAAGGAGTTTAGCGGAACTAGATCGGCCCAGGACGTGGAAAACTTTGTGTGGAGCATGGAACAATACTTTCGTGCTGTAGGCATCAAGGATGATGCGGATAAGGTAAACATTGCTTCTGTTTACTTAACTAACGTTGCACTTTTATGGTGGCGACGCAGATGCTCTGAGGAGAAGAGCAAGGATATTCCCATCGGGACTTAGGAAGAGTTTCAGGCTGAGTTTAAATAACAGTTCTACCCAAAGAACGCCCAATAGGAGGCTCGGGAGAGGCTGCACGAACTCAAGCATGAAGGTTCCATCCTGGAGTATGTCAGACGGTTCACTGAACTCAAACTCTAAATCACGGACATCACTGAAGCCGAATGCCTCTTTATCTTCAAGAACAGGCTTAAGCGATGGGCCAAAATGGAGCTGAAGAGGATGGGAGTCGAGGAACTCTCCAAGGCTATGGCTGCAGCTGAATCCATAGCCGAGTTCGAGATGGCGGAGACCCTCAAGCCCCGAGGCAAGGGCTATGGTGGGGGAGTCAAAGATGGGAAAGGTCTTGTGTGTTGTATCTGCGGAGGGAAGCACATGATGAAAGATTGCCCCAAGAATGATCGTCTTAATGCTATCAAAGGCGATGAGTCCGAGGAGTCGGACGAAGAAGTGACGAGACTTGGTGCGATTGCGAGTGTCAAAGCGATCAAGCCGAGGGTAGAGAAGCAACTAAAGTGCTACCAATGTAAGAGGCCACACAAGTTGCGAGCATGCCCACATCGAGTCAAGCCATCCAAGGGGGTGGACGAGCCCGAAAAGAGCGAGGCTGCGAGACTTGGCTTGATGATACTGAGTTCTGCTAAGGCGAGAGTACGCAAGCAGAAAGGGTTGATGTTTGTCGACATCAACATTGTGGGACGATCGATGAGTGCTCTAGTAGACACCGGAGTAACCGATCTATTCATGTCCAAGAAGGCTGCCGACAAACTTGGTCTTAGAGTTGTGGGTTCAACTGGAAAGATCAAGACTGTGAATGCTAAAGAAGTTCCAATTGTTGGAACGGCACGGAAGGTTGAGCTGCAGATTGGTGAATGGAAGGGCAAGGAAGACATCAAGGTAATCAATTTAGATGACTTTGATTTTGTTTTGGGACTAAGCTTTCTTGACCGTATAGATGCTCTTATCGTTCCTTGTGCCGACGTCGTCTGTGTTTTGGATCGCAAACAACGTTGCGTTGTGCCCACGTACCGAGACAAGGGTAAAGGAACCAAGACACTGACTGCCATTCAGCTTGCCGAGGATGCTCCAAGCCAAGGAGACATCGCTTTGGAGGCTACTGCTGGAGGGACTACTTTAGTGGGGTAAGAGTTGCCCGAGTCAGTTAGCGACATGAGGCCCGTGGAAAAAGCACATTTGGGCAAGGTGGAAGAAGTATTGAACTTCAAGTGTGAAGAAGGGTCAATGCGGGAAAAGTTGCTGATGGGCAACGAGGCACCAAACTTCACGAGGGAATGGTTAATGCCGGTTAGAGTGAATGACACGAAGGAGGTGTATCTCAAACTTCATTGAGATGTGCGCAATGATGCAAAGCGAGAAGTTACACAGCGGAAGGAACCAAGGCGAGCAGTCTGTATGGGAAGACAACCCAGTCTGAGTCTAGCGCTCCTTATGGGGGAGTCGTTCTTATGGGGGAACATCGTTGCCTGATTCTGAGTTGGGAGCAAGCCAAGGTACCATGGAAGATCCAAGATCAACCAGGAGAAGTCTTTTCTGAGACAGTGATGAGGGGATCGCCGGATTTGGTGGGGGAGAATGTCACAGCCTGCACATTTGGGTCCGAGACAGATGCGCAACAAGTAACCCAAGAGGTTCTAGGCTTGCCAAGAAGACCACCAGACTTGGTCCGATCGTTGGAGACTAAAAGAAAGCCCAAGTACATTGAGCCTGGTAAATTAATAGATGGCATCTTACCAGGGAATATTCCAAGGGATAAGAATATCTCTCAATGTAAACACAAACTCAAGGAAAGAATTTCATAGTGATAGAGTTTCCTTAGTTAGTGTAGATTTGGTAGGTGGCTTTCGATCTGAGCCGTTAGTGTGATTCGATCTCGTCCGTTCATTGTATGGGGATTCAACTATAAATAGAGGCCTCCCCACCTCAATTGTATTCATCCATCATTTAAGTAATACACTTGGCATTTACTTTAAAAACACTCTGTAGTGTTCTTCGTGTTCTTGAGCGTTATTTCTTTTGTTTTTGTTGCCTTTCTCTTTTGTTCGGTTCCTCTTGGAACGATCTTGTGTTTGTGTGCATTGGAAGTATTCGATCTTCCGGAGAAGGATTTCAGGCTTACTTAGTCGTTTGTCTAAGAACATCGACTAAGGCCGCACGTTGGGTTGGTTCAGAAGTCTAGCCCCGTGACATATATTTGAGAACAAAAAATAGTATAATTAAGGGAACCATATTCGAATAATTCTAGGAAAATTAAGGGAACCATATTAGAAGAATTCTATGAAAATTAAGGAAAGAAATGAAATGAAGGCATTTTTTAGTTATATAATTTGTATATTCGAATAAAATAATAAATATTTTTTTGTTAAAGTAGTTGGTGTGCAGATAAATTTGAGATATGACGTCTGATCAGTTGTTGCAGTTGGACCATATGCACATTTCATCTTATATCGGCGTAAGTAATTTGTAACTTATTTATTTATCTTCGAGTAAGAAATGTATGTTAGTTGTACAATATTATTAATTAAATTTAATTTATTAAATGCAGGACGATCAGCATTACTTTCGTCGTCGATGGACGATGACGGATGAGCCATCTGCTCACATTGTTCGTCACTTACAGCAGACAGGATTTTATATTCAATTAAATATAACTACATTATAATATTTTTAAAATTTAGGGACTTGTTCATGAATTTTCCTGATAAATATTAAATAACATGATAACATTTAGTAACTATTCTGATTAAAAACATTTAAAGCAATTAAAAAATTTTCCTGATAAATATTATGTTACTTTATTAATGAAAGTTTACAAATTAATTCAAAATTGTTGTGACGGCCCGGAACGATAGTTAGGATAATTCGGACATTTATCTCTCGTGTGACCGACCGCTCGGCAAAGTCCACAGTACCTAGTTTGAACTCCTTCTCGATCATCTGGATTATCCATACAAGTATGAATGTGGGAGGAAGTCGGTCGACCTTTTAGCTTTCTTCGAAGACTAAGATTTGGTAATCATTCTTCGTATATTGGATCTATTGGCCAATATTCCTGATTCGTAATCGTCCTAAACATAGGCCTGTAAATATTTGCCATTGTTTCTAACCTAAAACAATCGTCCACCAATGTATATGGGTCTATACGGCCATGCATGCATGCGGCGATTGCGTGAGCGCACGTGTATCTATATGCCTGAAAACAGCTACAGTCGTACCAGTTCACATGCAAGTTTACTCGGAACAATTTGTGCTCGTTCGAGCGAACCAAGTCTTGGACATTAAATTCAACATCGTTGGGGTCGAAAGAATCCACTCTCATGGCGGTTGCGTCCTCTTGAAGTTTCTCCATACTCCTTTGGAGAGTTTCAGACCACTGTTGTCCCCTATTTATATGAGAGTTGACCTCTTTCCCTTTATCACAGCATACTTTGCCCAGTCTAAAGTACGTCTCGAAAACAATACTGGCAATCGGTAGAGGGTGTGTCCCTTTCAACATAGATTTGATAGCCTCGGCAAGGTTAGTGGTCATCTGCCCGTAACGTTGACCTTCATCATAGGCTTGTGACCATCGTTCCCTAGGAATATCAGCAACAAAATCATGTACACGTTATTCGTGCCTTATAAAATGCCTAAACTTCGCATTGAACCTTGGCTGAACCGTTTTATACCCTCCTCGTATAAATGTTAGTTAGTAAACGCAAGTCAAATATCATACATAAATAAATCATTAATTTAGACAATAACAAATTACAACGTACATGCGCTTAAAATTTCATGACGAATCTGATTGTTCCGGAACTGAGCCTTTGCATTGGCAGCAATATGCTGTATACAATAGGCTGGATAAGCATGTGGTGGTCTCCATAAACTTTCAAGCCTATCGATTATTGATAATAAAGCAGACCCTCTATCAGAAATTATAGAAATCTCGTCCTCTTTGATTACGTGTCGGCGTAAATTATTCAAAAAGAATTCCCATCCCTCGACATTTTCCTTCTCAACTATGGCAAAGCTATTGGAAATATATTCATGTCTATGTCTTGCGCCACAACAATAAGCAATATATGCCCGTATTTCCCGTACATCCATGTACCATCAATTTGAATCATACGTTTGCAGAATACGAATCCTTCAATGCACGGCTGAAATGCCCATAATAACTTACTGAATATTCTTTTTCCTGGAATTACTTCACCTTGTAGTGTTACCGCCGGCAACGTTTCGTACTCTATTACAGTGTCGGGGATAAATACTTGCATTGCTCGTAATAGAGCCGGTAGCTCATTATATGATCTATCCCAATCGCTGTAAACTAACACCATCGTCTTTTGCTTCGCCATCCACACCTTATAGTAAGATAGGATGTATCCAAGCTGTGCACGGATCGATGCTACCAACACTGCAATGGCGATCCTCGGATTCTTCTCAACCAACAACTTTGTGTAAGTGCATATGAAATCGGTGTCAAGATTTATGTGGTCCTGTGTGATTGAAGTCATGGTACATGAATGTTGATCAATGAACCTTTTGACCTCCCGCATTTTCTTTCGTTTCTATACGAAACTCTTATCCTCTTGTTATATTTGCTCCTTCAATTCACGCACCTTACACAATATGTTCCGCTATCAGATTCAGCAACGCAAGATTACATATGACGTCTAACGCAGTAATCCTTGATTGCTAACTGAGCATCTTTCTTTGTATCGAATTGACCTTCGAGTTTCAACTCCCTGTCGGTTGAGGCTGAGGCTAAAGAATGACAAAATACACATGCCTCATATTCTTGATCCCGCATTGCAGCATAGTCTACTTTATACATGTGGACTGGAGGCACGTAAACTGGAAGATTAGGCTCTGGTTGCTGCGGCTCTGATTGAACATAACCCCAAACCGACAGCTCATCAGCCAATCTATATCTAGCAGACACTATTGCCCAAACATCTTCCTCAACATCAAGATCATGGCCATGAGCAGCAGCAGTCCTAACAGCATCAACATCATCAGCATCAAGCAACTCGACATCATCATCTTCTACCACTGGTATAACATTTTCGTTGTTCTCGCTGAAATCATCAACTATTTCGCCCCAACGACCATAAACGTTTTTGATGTCACAATTCATCGTGATATTCGATAACACCGCTGACTCTCTTAAATTACCAAAAAACTCTACCCAAAACTCATTAAACTTGATTTTTTTTAAATGAACAACAAAAGAACAAAAATTCTCGGGCAGCTTGTGTATATATATACAAATCGTGACACCACCTGCAGATGTCGTCCAAGCTTCATGTCGCCACCTGCATATGGCGTCCTAAGAGGAATCTTCTAGACCCGCACGTCATCTATTCCTGGCGTCTTGTCGAGCCATCTTTAATCGGCTGACAACGGCTGACCACTTTTACTACAGCTGCTGGATTCGCGGCTTAATTTTCGTAATTCGGCTGAAGGTTGCGTCTTCATTGAAATTTAAATTTTAATTATTAAAAAATTCAAAAAGACGCCACTTGCAGGTGGCTTCTTCAATTCATTGTAGTTTTTACAGTAAATTCCCAATTATAAGGCATCGTGCCTTATAACCCAAAATATTAACCCAAAAACCAATATTCACCTAAGAATACCCTTAAATTAACCCCAAAAATGGCCCAAAATCTTAAAAGAAAAAAACAAAATAAAATTATAATTATAATTTTCAAACAAAAGAGTAATAAGAAAATGAAGTACCAGCAAACGCTATTTTCAAATAAAAGAGAGATATTTGTTTCAAAGAAAAAAATGAGGAGAAGAAATATGTGGCTCAAATTTTAATTTTATTTTAAAATATGGTTAATTGTATATTATGTCATTGAAAATTTTAATTATTGTTTTAAAATGATTAAAATGGGTTTTTTTAATTAACTGTTCTTTCTCGACTCATAGGGGTAAATACAAAAAGGGGAGTCAGAGCGTTGCCCTGAAAAATGATAAAATTGAACTGTGGGTAAAATACACAGATTATCACTCAACTATCTTCTTACTCATATTTTGTTTACTCAACTTTTAAATTTTTTAATTTACTAACTGAACTTTCAAATTATTCTTATTTTAGTCACTAAATTATTTTTTTATTATTTTTCAATGACATAATATTTTTATTATTATTAAATATAAAAATAATTTAAAATAAAAATAAAATCATATTTTATTATTTTTAAATAAAAAATAATTTATAATTATATCCCAAACCCTAAACCCTAATTCTCAAATTATAATCTCAATCTATAAACCCCAAAACCCTCAACTTCTTCTTCAACCATACCCTCACCAGTCGGATCTTCACCAGCTGGACTTTCACCGACTTTTTACCCCCTCACCCTAAAGTCAACAACATACTTAATAGATCTGCACTTGTCATCAAGTGTATATATTATATCCACAACATTTGTGCATTCAGAACAAAGAACAAATAATGACGCCTTATTGGTGAAGCAGGTTGTTGCGCGTAATAAGTGCTCTGTAATTGTGCAAGTGTACACGTCGTAAGTTATAGTATAAAAGATATCGTCTCCACAGGGATTGGTGATACTTCAAGAATTCAATCTCTTGCACTGTAAAAAGTAAAAGAGCACAAGTAGAAAATTGTAGGAGCTTTAACTAACGACTAAACTAGAAAGCAAATAAGTAAAAGAAGATATAATCAAATGAGAGAGAATAGGCCAGGTTATCATGAGATGAGGTGTGATAGCCAATTTGATCGTCTTGGTAAAAAAGTGTGAGGGCAACTCAGTTGCCGTGGCAACTTGCACAGCGGGGTTGCCTTGGCAACTAATCGACGGTTGCCTGGGAACCTAGCTGGGCAACTACTTTGGCGGCTGAGCAGCAACTTCAAGGTTCGGCGGAGTGTTCTTCAATGGTTTCTTCTTATCCCTAAGTTGAAACTCTAGCTAATTATGCATGCATTGACAATACATCCCTGCGTGAATCAAGGGTGAACAACAACCAATCTTGCGCTCCTATTAGCCGTTGAAATCCTTAACTTATTCCTAAGCCGGATTAATCTTCACCATCAATAGATTGAATAAAGACCATACTCATTCGTTTCTCGAATCTAACTCTCCCGGTATTAGATAAATAGATGAAGTTACGAGATCCTCTCCCAATTCACTCGCAAACAAGAATAAAAACCAAGAATGAGTAAACCTTGAATTGAAAGTGCAAACTTTTATTACCTAAACAAAATCCAATTGTTTCTCACAACCACAAAACACAATAACCTTAGCCAAATAGATTTAGTTCATGGCTAGGTTCCAAAGAAACACAAAACAAAGAATTCCTAACATAAACCTAATTGAACAATAAAGAAAAAGATGAAGAATGGTTGAAGCCTTGTCAAAATCTCTCATTGCTTTTGTCAAAATCTCTCTCCCTTCTCTCCCATTTGGAGTTGATGGCTTGGTCCTCAATTTATAGGGCTAGGTCAAAGTCTTTTTTTGAGGAGGAAGTTAAGTTGGAATTAAATACTTTTAAAGAATATAATTCTTTATTATATTTAAATTCTTTCTAGATCTTCTCTTATCTTCTTGGGATTTAATTTCTCTTTAACCTCTTCAAAGAAATCAAACTCTTTTGGGATTTAACTTTGCTCCACGTCATCTTGGGCTTATCTAGTCATCAATTTCGACTGCCATATCATCTTATCCCTTATCGAAAATTGCCCTGACAACTGGCTCGGCATCTCCTTCAGGCATTGCCCTGGCAACTAGCTCGGCATCTCCTTCATGCATTGCCCTGGCAACTGGTTCCAACCTTGCTTTGGCAAGTGGTTCTGAACACATACCAAAAACACACCAAAGCAGTATCTTTTTTTCACAAAATTAAACAAAATATGAAATCAAGCTTGTCCACCAAATAAACTATGCAAACATGCATGAATGGCTAATAATGCAACTAATATGAGCCTAAGTCTAGCAATAATATGAATAAAAAGGGTGAATAAAATAGTACTTTTAGACACTTAACACACCCTCAAACTTGAACTATTGATTGTCCTCAAGCAATGCAAACTAATAATTACCCGCCAAGACTTTAATTTTCACAAACTCAGCTTTGAACTTGATTTCAATTCTCAGAACCGTGGAACAAAGTATGATTGGCTTTTCATTTTTCAGAAAACTTAGGAGTTACTCAGAATCAAACTATAATGCTTGTGAGTGTGTGTGGAGTTGTGTGCAAGTTGATTTTTCGGATTATATGCAAACAAGAGGTTTTCAAATTACTTCATTGGGTTCTTTTAACATGTTTTAACTATAGTCAGTTTTCGGGCACCTCTACTGTTTTGTTTTAGTTTTCTTAAGTTAATTAATTTATTCGACTAGAGCCGTTTCGGGCACCTCTAGCTATCAATTTTTAGCACATACTAGAGCCAATTTCGGGCACCTCTAGCATTCATCCAATTTTTATTCTAATCCCCCAAATTTTTTAACTATCAGCGTAAGTTCGCTAGAATTCCTTAAATCAATCAAGCCACAACAGTGTTTCATCAAGTTTAGCATCATAGTAAGATTCTAAGTGTTTCCACGCTTATTCTATAATAAAAAGTTATATCAATTAAGTATATTAGCAAAGTCATCATCGGATATTGATCAAATCTAGGCAATTCTTGTTCCAACTAAAGGCATGGCAAGCAATTTATGTATCCTAAATTCAATACTTAAGATGAATACAACTAAACATGGTAATTAACTAATAACAATCCCCCAAATCTTGAGTGAGGTATTGTCCTCAATGCATGCAACAAATAAAAATAAAAATAACAATAAAGAAAAGTAAAATGCAAACGAGGACTTACTCTGAGAGTTCGTCGTCGTGGACAATTAGTTTTCTTTTGGTCGGTGTCTTGATTCTTTTGCTTGAACGCGGTGGTTGCTTTCTTATTGCCGATGGTGGAATCAATCCTCGTACGGGGTTATCCTCATCATCCTCTTCATCAATGTCATTGGCTTTTTGCTTGGGCTTGGAGGATTAGATTGGTGCGGTCTTTGTTTTTGCAATGAAGGACTCGTCTGAATCTGAAAAATCAGACAATGATTCAGTACGAGTTGCTTCGGGCATAGGTGTTTTACCTTTGGCTTTAGAAGTGGTTGTCGTGGCATCTTTGGCTTTGGTTGACGCGACATCTTCAGTGTTGGTTATCGTGGAAACTGCTTAGGCAGGTGCAGTGTAGGTTGTCGTGGCATCATCTGTTGCGGTTGCCGTGGCAAGGATTTCGACAGAAAAAATTGGGAACGACACGCGGCTGTCTGGGTACTTTTCCAGGATAAATTGGGTGATGGCATTGTTGTGATCATTCATGTACCACATGAACATTAGTTGCCGATCTTCAATTTGCCTAAGGCGGTTCGCCAACTGTTGTAAGAGTGCTTCAAGTTATCCTGGGGCTGCTGTCTGAGTTGCCCGGGCATCGGTTGCTTGGGCATTAGGAGTTGCCAAGGCGGCAAGAGTTGCCGCGGTAATTGAAGGCGTTGGGGATTTTACCGGTGTCTCTCCCATTAGCTTTCAGATTTGTGCTCGATTCCAACCAGACTTTGGTAGGGCCTTTTCATCAGTGGACTCACTTGGGACATGCATCTCCTTGCAAAGATTGGAAATTAAGCAAGGGAAGAAAAGAGAACCCTTGTCGTTTGTCCAACATACAAAGATCTCATCACAAATAATTTTTCCAATGTTAATGATGCGATTATTCAAGATAGAATGTATGAGCAAAAGACGAGGTGTATCAACGGTGGTATTATGTGTTGTGGATATTAAAGAAGTTTTAACAAACTTATTCCATAATTTTACCTCGGGTTTAAGCCGAAGGTAATTTACTATGCCCTTGTATTTACCGCCGTTCCATTGAGTTCTCAGTAGAGTGAGTTCTTGAAGCAGCTTGTCGAGTTGCTTGGGCGTGAGTTGATCAACAAATGCTTGATGCTCGTCCTTCTCAACGTAGAGTGATAAGTGTTCAAAAGTACTATTTTTCTTACCCTTTTTACTCATATTATTGTTAGACTTAGGCTCATATTAGTTGCATAGTTAGCCATTCATGCATTAATCCATGTTTCCTTCAATCGTTGAGCTTGATTACATAACTTGGTGATTTTTGTGGAAATAGATGCTGCTTTGGTGTGTTTTTGTATGTGTATGTGCAGGATCACTTGCCAAAGCAATGCCGAGCTAGTTGCCAGGGCAATGCATGGAGGATATGCCGAGCTAGTTGCCATGGCATTTGTCGACAAAGACCAAAAGCAATATGGATGTCGAAATTCATGATTTTACAAGCCCAAGATGACATGGAGCAAGGTCCAAGCCCAAAGGAATTTGATTGCCATGCAGAGATTAAAGAAGAATTAAATTCCAAGAGGATAGGAGAAGTTCTAATAGGAATAAAATTATAATAAAGAATTATATTCTTTAAAGATAATTTAATTCCAACTCAAACTCCTCCTCAAAGAAGGACTTTGGCCTAGCCCTATAAATATCAAGGAGATTTTCGACAATTCAATAGAGAGAGCAAGAGGGAAATTTCGCAAGTCCAAGTAGGGCAAGAGGAGAGAATTTTCGACAAGCATCAAGGGCAAGGAGGATTTCGACAAGCCTCTTCCTTCATCTTTGTTCGATTGGGTTCATGCTAGGGATTAATTATCTTGTGTTTCTTTGGAACCTAGCCATGAACTAAATTTACTTGGCTATGGTTATTGTGTTTTGTGGTTGTGAGAAACTATTGGTTTTTGTTTAGGTAATAAGAGTTTGCACTTTTCTATTTCAAGGTTTATTCATTCTTGGTTCCTATTATTGTTTTTGCAGTGAATTGGGAGAGGATCTCGTGATTTCATCCATTTATCTAATATCGGGAGAGTTAGATTCAAGAAACGAATGAATATGATCTTTATTCAATCCAATGATGGTGAAGATTAATCCGGCTTAGGAATAAGTTAAGGATTTCAACGGCTAAGAGGAGCGCAAGATTGGTTGTTGTTCACCCTTGATTCACGCAGGGATGTATTATCAAGGCATGCACAAATAGCTAGAGTTTCGACTTAGGGATAAGAAGAAACCATTGAAGAACGCTCCGCCGAACCTTGAAGTTGCTGCCCAGTTGCCCAAGTAGTTGCCCAACTAGTCGCCCAAGCAACAATCAATTAGTTGCTACGGCAACCCCGTCGTGCAAGTTGCCACGACAACTGAGTTGCCCGTGCACTCTTTTACCAAGACAATCCAATCGGCTATCACACCTCAACTCACGATAACCTAGCCTATCTCTCTCATTCGAATTCATCTTTTCTTTTACTTAATTGCTTTCTAGATTAGTTATTAGTTAAAACTTCTATAATCCTTCACTTGTGTTTTTACTTTTTACAGTGCAAGAGAATAGATTCTTGAAGTGGCACCAATCCCTGTGGAGACGATATCTTTTATACTATAACTTGCGACGTGTATACTTGCACAATTGCGTAGCACTTATTACGCGCAACAAGTTTTTTTGCGCCGTTGCTGTCGGGATTGGCAATAGCGACTTTGTTTTTACTTTCTTGTACTTTCTTTTTATTTTTCTTGTTTAAAATTCAAAGGGCTAACAAACTTTGGTTTTGCATTGGTATATGACGTATGCGAGACCGACTTCACCGTAATATCCCTTTGATCCGTAAATCGAACGAACCTTACAAAGACTTAGACGAAGGATAAGAGAAGCAATGGCAAATCAAGACGACAATATTAATCAAGATGTTCGAGCGGGAGGAGGAGTGATTCTTGCACGAAATGTAACTATTCGAGACTATCTTGAAGAAGATCTTGATGGACTTAACCCGAGAGTTGTCGCACCGAAATTGAAGCCGACCACTTTGAGTTGAAACCGTAATGTTTAATATGATCAACACAATAGGTCAATTTGGCGGCTCAAAGAATCGAAGATGCACGACAACATCTGAAATCTTTCCTCGAGATTTGCAACTCGTTCAAGATACACGGAGTCACCCCCGATGTCTTACGATTAAGATTATTCCCATATTCACTGAGGGATAGGGCAAAAGCATGGCTAAATAGCATTCATGCCGGATCCATAGCATCTTGACTGATCTTTGTCGTGATTTCCTTGCTAGATTTAATCCTACAAATTTAATCGATAAGCTTCGTAACGACATTACTTTTTTTTCGCAGCAGGATGATGATGAATCCATGTACGAGGCTTGGGAGCGGTATAGAGAACTTTTACACAAATGCCCTTTACACGGATTCCCGGTGTGGACTCAAGTAACAATGTTTTACAATGCCGTGAATACACCAACAAGGATGATGCTAGACGCCTCGGCAAACGACATACTCCTAGATAAGTCACCGGAAGAAGCAATGCAAATTTTAAACAGCTGGCCAAGAATGATTATCAATTCCCATCTACTAGAAGAGGAGGAGTTAGGCGCCAAGCCACAATACATGAACTAGGATCATCGATTCAATTTCGGCACAATTGGCCGCTTTAACCAAGATGGTCCAGAACATGCAAAAACCAAACAGCACACATGAAGTCAAGGTAATGGATTCTTTTTGTGAGTTATGTGGTGATAACCATAATTCTTCCGAATGTATGCGAGAATCGGAATCTAGCTTCTATGTGGGGAATTACAATCGGGGCAACAACATGATGTCAAATACATACAATCCAGCTTGGAAGAAGCACCGAATTTTTTTCATGGAGTAATCCCAACAATGCTCTAAACGGAACAATCAGAATGCACAAGCATCGGGATTCAAAGAGAATATGCCACGGCAATGGATGCCGCAGCAACAACAACCGACGACATCTAGTTCTTTGGAAAATTCTCTAAATACTTTTATGATGAAAACTGAATCTTATATGGCTGAGAATAGTAATTTCATAAAAAGAACTGATGATTTTATTACAGGACCGAGATGAGATTGCAAAACCAAGAGGCGGCAATCAAATCATTGGAAAATCAAGTCGGACAATTTGCTCAAAATCTGAACACTAGACCACAAGGAGGTTTACCTAGCGATATCAAGTCGCAAGAGGAACTCGCCATGAGCAATGTAAGGCAATCACCACGAAGTGGCCAACAACTTAGAGAGGTTCAAACCCGCTCGTCAAACAAAACTCCACAAAAAGATCAAGACGAACCTAGCGACAAAGTCTCGGATCTTTGAACCAGAATTGCTGCGGCAACGGCAATAAGTATGCCTCGGCAACCGATGACGCCTCGGCAACTTGCGATAAGCACGCCTCGGCAACCCTGGGTTGGTAACGCATCGGCAACTCGGATATCCCCGTAATGCCGTCAATCAGGTTTCAAACCAATGAAAAGATCGAAGATATCCGACTTCCACCACCATTCCCACAAAGGTTGAAGCGACAAAAGCAAGAATACCAATTCAAGAAGTTTCTTGATATCCTAAAGCAAGTCCACATCAACTTGCCATTGGTGGAAGCAATTGAACAAATGCCAAACTATGCCAAGTTTCTTAAAGACATTGTGTCCAAGAGAACAAGGCTAGGAGAGTTTGAAACAATTGCCGCAACAGAGGGATGCATGGCAATGTTGCACAATCGTATGCCGCCCAAGTTGAAGGATCCCGAAGTTTCACAATACCTGTTCTATTGGAAATCACTATGTCGGGAAAGCACTATGCGACCTAGGGGCTAGCATAAACTTGATGCCTAAATCGGTTTTCGAAACTAGGAATCGGGAAGGCAAGACCTACAACAGATTATGCTACAGCTGAAGCAGATCCTATGTGCATCCGAGAGGAAAAATCGAGGACATCTGGTAAAAGTTGATAAATTTATTTTTCCCGCTGACTTTATTGTTTTAGATTGTGAAGCGAGATGAGCATGCGCCTATCATTCTCGGAAGACCATTCCTAGCGGCTGTGGGGAGAACTTTGATTGATGTTGAAAAGGAGAACTCACAATGAGGGTGAATGACCAGCAGGTAAAACTAAATGTGTTCCAAACACTAAGGCATGCCGATGATCCGAAGAATGTCAACTACTTCATGCCACGGCAGAGTTTAACCGATGAGGAATTTAGTTGCCTCGGCAACTACATTGCCGATCAAGAGGAACCTGAGGAGTATGAAGAAGCGGTCGATGAGGAACAACCAGAAGAGGCAAATTGGCTAGTCAATCGACCCGGTACATACTTTGAACCCTTTGGACTACTCGGGTAAGGAAGGTAAGATCGAAAAACCCTCTATCGAAAATCCACCAATTCTTGAGTTGAAACAATTGCGAGCAATCTGAAATATGTATACTTAGGGATCGATAATACATTACCTGTAATTATTTCTTCTAAGTTACAGACTGAAGCAGGAAAAGAAGCTGATCAACATGTTGAAGCTACATAAAAGGCAATAGGGTGGACAATTGCCGACTTGAAGGGAATTAGCCCGGCGGTGTGCATGCACAAGATCTTGTTGGAAGATGATCACAAACCTTCAATTGAGGCCCGGAGGAGACTGAATCATGCCATGAAAGGGGTTGTAATGAAAGAAATCATCAAGTGGCTTGACGACGCGGCATTATATACCCTATCTCCGATAGTACGTGGGTAAGTCCGGTACAATGTGTGCCGAAAAAGGGAGGTATAACAGTGGTAAGCAATGAAAATAATGAACTTATCCCAACGGGGTGTGACCGGTTGGAGGGTTTGTATAGACTATCGAAAGCTAAACAAAGCCACTAGGAAAGATCACTTCCCATTACCCTTTATTGATCAAATGCTTGACCGTCTTGCGGGTAAACCCTTTTACTCTTTTCTTGATGGTTATTCAGGTTACAATCAGATTGCCATAGCACGAAGATCAAGAAAAGACAACCTTCACATGCCCCTACGGTACTTATGCCTTCCGAAGGATGCCGTTCGGATTGTGTAACGCCCGGCAACCTTCCAAAGATGCATGATGGCGCTCTTTTTCGGACATGGTCGAAGACTTCCTTGAGATCTTCATGGATGATTTTTCGTTTTTGGTAATGACTTCGACGGCTGTCTCGGCAATTTAGAGAGGGTGTTGGCAAGATGCGAAGAAACGGATTTAGTCCTCAATTGGGAGAAATGCCACTTTATGGTAGATGAAGGAATAGTGCTCGGCCATAAGATTTCATCCAAGGGAATTGAAGTAGACAAAGCCAAGGTGGACGTGATCGAGAGATTACCCCCACCAAATTCGGTTAAAGGAATTGAAGTTTTCTCGGACATGCGAGGTTTTACAAGAGGTTCATTCATAACTTTTCTAAAATCACTAAACCTTTGTGTAATCTGCTTGAACAGGATAAAGTCTTGATTTTGATGATTCTTGCACTCAAGCATTTGAAACCCTAAAGAAAAAGCTTGCCTCGGCACCCATTGTTGTTCCACCAGTTTGACGCTACATTTTGAGCTCATGTGTGATGCAAGTGATTTCGCGGTAGGAGCGATCCCTAGGCCAACGCACAGGTAAAACCTTCCATGTGATATACTACGCTAGTAAAACTCTTAACGATGCTCAAGTGAATTACACAACAACAGAGAAAGAGTTACTAGTCTGTAGTTTTCGCATTTGACAAGTTCGATCCTATTTAATTGGTACAAAGGTAATCGTTCATACGGACCATTCGGCAATCAAATACTTATTTGCTAAAAAGGATGCTAAACCTCGTTTGATTCGTTGGATATTACTTTTACAAGAATTTGATATTGAAATTAAGGACAGGAAAGAACAGAAAATCAAGTAGCTGATCACTTATCACGTTTGGAACGCAATAGGAAGAGGACGGATCTAGAGATATGCGATGCATTCGGATGAACAAATTCTAATCGCCTCGGCAACCCTTGACGCCTCGACAGCCCATGACGCCTCGGCAACCATGGAAGCACACGCCTCGGCAACTCTCGACGCTGCAGCAGTCTTTGACGAGCACGCCTCGGCAATTTTGGGAGCAGACACTACGGCAAAGACATGCCCCGCAATACCTCGTACGCAGATTTAGTTAACTTCCTTGTTTGTGGTATTTTTCCGTATGGCATTACTCACCAAGGGAAGAAGCGGTTCCGCCATAATGCTAAGCATTACTTTTGGGACGAGCCTCTTTTGTTTAAACAATGTGCAGATCAGGTTATACGCCGATGTGTCCTCGAAGAAGAGCAGCAGAATGTACTCGGCAATGCCATTCTTCACCCTATGGAGGACATTTTGGAGGAACTCGTATCATGCCAAAGTCTTGCAATCCGGTTTGTATTGGCCAACATTGTACAAAGATGCCCAAGACTTTTACAAGCAATGTGATCGTTGCGGAGGGACGGGCAATATCTCTAGGCGACATGAGATGCCACTCGAACATCATCGAGGTGGAACCATTCGATGTATGGGGATCGATTTTATGGGACCTTTTCCATCTTCATTCGGCAACCTCTACATCTTACTCGCCGTCGACTATGTGTCTAAATGGGTAGAGGCAGCTGCAGTTCCCAACGACGATTCCAAGACCGCAACGATTCCTGTGAGAAAAACATATTTACACGGTTTGGGATGCCGAGAGCAATTATCAGCGACGGGGCAAGCATTTTGACAACAGACTAATTGCCAAGATGTTGCAACGCTTCGGCATATCACACAAGATCGCCACGGCATATCACCCACAAACCAATGGGCAAGCAGAAATCTCCAACCGAGAGTTGAAGGGAATACTCGAGAAAGTTGTAAATCCCTCAAGGAAGGATTGGTCATGATAAGACTAGATGACGACTTTGGGCATATCGCACCGCATTCAAAACACCCTTAGGTATGTCCCTTCTTCCGACTTGTCTATGGTAAAACATGTCATCTACGGTGGAAATCGAGCACAAGCGCGATTGGGCAATCAAGACCGTGAATATGGATTGGGGAAGTGCGGACAAAAAGCGCTTGATGGATCTCAATGAGATAGAAGAATTTCGTGCACTCGCCTATAACAATGCACGAATCTACAAGGAGAAAACAAAGCGATGGCATGACAAGAAACTATTGCCACGGCAATTCACGCCAGGGCAACTAGTTCTCCTATTCAATTCTCGGCTAAAACTTTTCCCGGGAAAGCTGAAATCAAGATGGTCGGGACCATTTGAAGTCGTCAAACCATTCTCCCATGGCGCCGTGATAATCAAGTCCATCTCTGACAACCATGAATTCAAAGTTAATGGACAAAGATTGAAGCACTACAATGGTGCCCATGTGGAACGTAACAAGGAAGTGGTCAATTTAGGAGATGCATGAGCATGCTCTCCCCTTTGATATTTTTATTTTTATTTTTATTTATTTTTATTTTTTGTTTTTGTCGATTATTTAATTATTTATTTTTCATTTTTTTTCCCGATTATTATTATTATTTTTTATTTTATTATTTTGCCGATTATTAGTAGTTTTAGGATAGATTTTTTTATTCAAGTCTAAGAATCCTATTACACATCTTTATTTATTTTCTTTATTAGTTTATCTTTAATTTTAATCCTTATTTGATTTGTTTTTGAATTGTAGGAAAGGAAGTTCAAGAGAAAGAATGAATTCTAAACCAAGTAGGAAAACATCTTCAACAAGGAAACTAATGGGCTGAATCTAAGGCTTATATAAAGCCTCCAATTCATCCTAACCAAAACCCCTTTTGTCGAAAATTCCTACCAAACCCTAACCCAATTGTCGATTTCCCCTAATCCCACCCACCTATCTTTTCTATAAAACCCATCACCCTTAACCTATTCCTACTTTCTATCTTGCAACTTTTTAGTTTCTTTTCTTTTCTTTGTTTTTACTCACAACCAAGATCATACATGGCATCCAAGATTAAACTTTTAGTTCATCCAAGTTCCTCCAAAGAACCAAGATACAAGAAGTTTGCTACACCGGCGGTTCAAGAAAGATTTCAATCAAAGTTTGAAAGCCGAAAGATTCATGAAGAACAAGGCTTTGAATACTCCAGATCTCAAGATTTCGGCCTTGAACCATTCATCTTCAAAAGGATTGCACATCAAAAGTGGCAAATCTTTTGCCATCAACCGGAACCGGGTAACATCTCATGGGTAAGAGAATTCTATGCTCACTCACCTAACCCGGATAATCCTTATGTTTTTGTTCGTGACAAGGCCATACTTATAAGTCCCGAAAGCATAAACACCTTTTACGGACTTTACATTGAGAAGGACGAGCATTAAGCCTTCGTTGACCAAATCAATCCCAAGCAACTCGACAAGGTGCTTCAAGAACTCACTCAACCGGGAACTCATTGGAACGACGGTAAATACAAGGGCACGGTAAATCGCCTTCGGCTTAAACCCGAGGCAAAACTATGGAATAAGTTTGTTAAAACTTCTTTAATGCCCTCCACACACAATACTACCGTTGACATACCACGTCTTTTGCTCATACATTCTATTTTGCATAATCGCATCATTAACATTGGAAAAATTATTTGCGATGAGATTTTTGTATGCAGCTCAAAAGATAAGGGTTATCTTTTCTTCCCTTGCTTAATTTCCAATCTTTGCAAGGAGATGCATGTCCCGAGTGAGTCCACCGATGAAAAGGCCCTACCCAAGTCTGGTTGGAATCAAACACTAATCCGAAGCTAATGGGAGAGGCACGGGAGATTCTTCAAGGCCTCCAATTGCCACGGCAACTCCCGCCGCCGCGGAAATCCCTAATGCCCAAGCACCTAACGCCAGGCAACTCGGCCATTAATCCCGGGACACTTTGAAGCACTTTTGCACCCATTGGAAAGCCGCCTAAGGCAAATTGAAGATCGGCAACTAATGTTCATGCGGTACATGAAGAAGCACAACAATGCCATCACCCAAGTCATCCTAGAAAAGTACCCGGACAACCGTGTGTCGTTCCCAATATTTCCCGCCGATATCCTTGCCACGGCAACCAAGGAAGGCGACGCCACGGCAACCAACTCGACAATGCCCGGCAACCACCGAAAAAGCCAAAGGTAAAGCACCTATGCTGAATCAATCTCCTACGGAATCATTTTTCGATTTTTCAGATTCGGACGAGTCCTCCATTGAACCAATAAAGACCGCACCAATTGAATCCTCCAAACGAAAAGCCATTGACATTGATGAAGAGGATGATGAGGACAACCCCGCACGAGGATCGATTCCACCACCGCAACAAGAAAACAACCATCGCGTTCAAGCAATAAAGTCAAGACGCCAACTAGAAGGAAACTAATCATCTACGATGACGAACTCTCGGAGTAAGTCCTCGTATGCATTTTTATTTTTATTGTTATTTTTCGTTATTATTATGCATGCATTGAGGACAATGCCTCACTCGAGTTTGGGGGGGGATTGTTATTAGTAATTACCATGTTTAGTTACATTAATCTTAAGCATTACATTTAGGATACATAAATTGCTTGCCATGCCTTTAATTGGAACAAGAATTGCTTAGATTTGATGAATATTCGATGATGACTTTGCCAATGCACTTAATTGATAGAATTTTTATTCTAGGATAACCATGGAAAAACTTAGAATTTTACTATGATGCTAAATTTGATGAAACACTTTGTTGTGGTTTGATTGATTTAAGGAATTCTAGTAAACTTAGGTCGATAATTAATAAATTGGGGATTAGAATAAAAATTGGATGAATGCTAGAGGTGCCCGAAATTGGCTCTAGCATATGCTAAAAAAATTGATCACTAGAGGTGCCCAAAACGGCTCTAGGAGGCGTTAAAAAAATTTAACTAGAGGTGCGAAAACCGCTCTAGTCGATTAAATTAACTTAAGAAAACTAAAAATAAAACACTAGAGGTGCCCGAAATTGGCTCTAGTTAAAACATGTTAAAAAGAACCCAATGAAGTAATTTGAAAACCTATTGTTTGCATAGAATCCGAAAAATCAACTTGCACACAACTCCGCACACACTCACAAGCATTATAGTTTAATTCCAAGTAACTCCTCAGTTTTCCGAAAAATAAAAAGCCAATCATACTTTGTGCCCCGGTTCAGAGAATTGAAATCAAGTTCAAAGCTAAGTTTGTGAAAATTTGAAGTCTTGGCAGGTAATTATGAGTTTGCATTGCTTGAGGACAAGCAATAGTTCGAGTTTGGGGGTGTGATAAGTGTTCAAAAGTACTATTTTTCTTACCCTTTTTACTCATATTATTGTTAGACTTAGGCTCATATTAGTTGCATAGTTAGCCATTCATGCATTAATCCATGTTTCCTTCAATCATTGAGCTTGATTACATAACTTGGTGATTTTTGTGGAAATAGATGCTGCTTTGGTGTGTTTTTGTGTGTGTATGTGCGGGATCACTTGCCAAACAATGCCGAGCTAGTTGCCAGGGCAATGCATGGAGGATATGCCGAGCTAGTTGCCATGGCATTTGTCGACAAAGACCAAAAGCAATATGGATGTCGAAATTCATGATTTTACAAGCCCAAGATGACATGGAGCAAGGTCCAAGCCCAAAGGAATTTGATTGCCATGCAGAGATTAAAGAAGAATTAAATTCCAAGAGGATAGGAGAAGTTCTAATAGGAATAAAATTATAATAAAGAATTATATTCTTTAAAGATAATTTAATTCCAACTCAAACTCCTCCTCAAAGAAGGACTTTGGCCTAGCCCTATAAATATCAAGGAGATTTCGACAATTCAATAGAGAGAGCAAGAGGGAAATTTCGGCAAGTCCAAGTAGGGCAAGAGGAGAGAATTTTCGACAAGCATCAAGGGCAAGGAGGATTTCGACAAGCCTCTTCCTTCATCTTTGTTCGATTGGGTTCATGCTAGGGATTAATTATCTTGTGTTTCTTTGGAACCTAGCCATGAACTAAATTTACTTGGCTATGGTTATTGTGTTTTGTGGTTGTGAGAAACTATTGGTTTTTGTTTAGGTAATAAGAGTTTGCACTTTTCTATTTCAAGGTTTATTCATTCTTGGTTCCTATTATTGTTTGCGAGTGAATTGGGAGAGGATCTCGTGATTTCATCCATTTATCTAATATCGGGAGAGTTAGATTCAAGAAACGAATGAATATGATCTTTATTCAATCCAATGATGGTGAAGATTAATCCGCTTAGGAATAAGTTAAGGATTTCAACGGCTAAGAGGAGCGCAAGATTGGTTGTTGTTCACCCTTGATTCACGCAGGGATGTATTATCAAGGCATGCACAAATAGCTAGAGTTTCGACTTAGGGATAAGAAGAAACCATTGAAGAACGCTCCGCCGAACCTTGAAGTTGCTGCCCAGTTGCCCAAGTAGTTGCCCAACTAGTCGCCCAAGCAACCATCAATTAGTTGCTACGGCAACCCCGTCGTGCAAGTTGCCACGGCAACTGAGTTGCCCGTGCACTCTTTTACCAAGACAATCCAATCGGCTATCACACCTCAACTCACGATAACCTAGCCTATCTCTCTCATTCGAATTCATCTTTTCTTTTACTTAATTGCTTTCTAGATTAGTTATTAGTTAAAACTTCTATAATCCTTCACTTGTGTTTTTACTTTTTACAGTGCAAGAGACTAGATTCTTGAAGTGGCACCAATCCCTGTGGAGACGATATCTTTTATACTATAACTTGCGACGTGTATACTTGCACAATTGCGTAGCACTTATTACGCGCAACATAGAGCCCGTAAAAGGTGTTGATGTTTTCGGGGCTTATGAGTATAGCCTTGTCACGAACAAAAAGATAAGGATTATTTGGGTTAGGTGAGTGAGCATAGAATTCCCTTACCCATGAGATATTACCCGGTTCCGATTGATGGCAAATGATTTGCTACTTTTGATGTGCAATTTTTTCGAAGATGAATAGTTCAAGCCGAAATCTTGATGAGAGTTGGAGTATTCGAAGCCTTGTTATTCGCAAATCTTCTGGCTTTCAAACTTGGAGTGAAATCTTTCTTGAACCACCGGTGTAGCAAACTTCTTGTATCTTGGTTCTTTGGAGGAACTTGGATGAACCAAAAATTCGATTTTGGATGCCATGGATGGGCTTGGTTGTGAGTTTGGTAGAAACAAAGAAAAGAAATCAAAAGAAACTAAAGAGTTGCAAGGAGAAAAGTAAGAATAACTTTCTTGGAAGTTATGGGTGATGGGTTAAATAGAAAAGATAGGTAGTAAATATGGTGGGTGGGATTTTGAAAGAAAGAAAACAAAGGTTTAGATTTGGGAGAAGGTGACGGCTAGGGGGTTCGGGGAAGGGTTTGGCCGGTTATGTAGGGTTTATTTAGGGTAAATTGGAGGCTTAATATAAGCCTTAGATTCAGCCCATTAATTTTCTTGTTGAAGAAGTTTCCTTATTGAATCAAAATTCCTCTTTATCTTGAACTCTTTTCCTACAATTCAAAAACAAATAAAATAAGGATTAAAATTAAAGATAAACTAATAAAAGAAAATAAATAAAGATGTGCAAAGAGAATCTTAAACTTAAAATTTAAAAACAATTCGATAAATAAAAAGGAAATTTGTGGTTTTAATCTTAAGGAAAATAAATAAATCTATCCTAAAAAGGAAAATAATCGAAAATAAAAAAAATTAAAAAATTAAATAGTTTGAAAAAAAATAAAAAGAAAAAGAAAATATCAAAAGGAGAGCATGCTCATACATCTCCTAAGGTGACTACATCTTTGTTACGTTCTACATGGGCACCATTGTAGTGCTTCAATCTTTGTCCGTTAACTTTGAATTCATGTTTGTCAGTGATGGACTTGATTATCACGGCACCATGGGAGAACGGTTTGACAACTTTGAATGGTCCCGACCATCTTGATTTTAGTTTTCCCGGGAAACGTTTCAGCCGAGAATTGAATAAGAGAACTAGTTACCCTGGCATGAATTACCGCGACAATAGTTTCTTGTCATGCCATTTCTTTGTTTTCTCCTTGTAGATTTGTGCATTGTTATAGGCGAGTGCATGAAATTCTTGTATCTCGTTGAGGTCCAACAAACATTTTTGCCCGACACTTTCCCAATCCATATTCACGGTCTTGATTGCCCAATATGCCTTGTGTTCGATTTCCACCGGTAGATGACATGTTTTGCCATAGACAAGTCGGAAGGGAGACATACCTAAGGGTGTTTTGAATGCAGTGCGATATGCCCAAAGTACATCATCTAGTCTTACTGACCAATCATTCCTAGAGGGATCTGCAACTTTCTCGAGTATACCTTTCAATTATCGGTTGGAAATTTCTGCTTGCCCATTGGCTTGTGGGTGATATACTGTGGCAATTTTGTCTGACACGCCGAAGCGTTGCAACATCTTGGCAATAAGTCTGTTGTCAAAGTGCTTGCCTTCATCATTGATAATTGCTCTCGGCATCCCAAACAGTGTAAATATATTTTTCTGCAAGAATCGTTGCACGGTCTTGGAATCGTTGGTGGGAACTGCAGCTGCCTCAACCCATTTAGACACGTAGTTGTCGGTAAGTAGAATGTAGAGGTTGCCGAATGAAGATGAGAAATGTCCTACAAAATCGATCCCCCATACATCAAACAATTCCACCTCGATGATGTTTTGGAGCGGCATCTCATGTCATTTAGAGATATTGCCCGTCATCTGGCAACGATCATATTGCTTGTAAAACTCTTGGACATCTTTGTATAGTGCTGGCCAATACAAACCGGATTGCAAAACTTTGGCCGCGGTGCGAGTTCCTCCAAAATATCCTCCATAGGGTGAAGAATAATATTGCTGGAGTACATTTTGCTGCTCTTCTTCAGGGACACATCGGCATATAACCTGATCTGCACATTGTTTAAACAAAAGAGGCTCGTCCCAAAAGTAATGCCTAGCATCATGGCGAAACCGCTTCTTCCCTTGGTGAGTAAGACCATAAGGTAAAATACCACAAAGAAGGAAATTAACTAATCCGCGTACTAGGGTAATGCCGAGGCATGTGTTACCGTGGGAACTGCTTCTAAGGTTGTCGAGGCGTGCGCGTCTAGAGTTACCGCGGCATGCGCGTCAAGGGTTGCCGAGGCATGTGTATCAGTAGATGCCGAGGCATACTCGTCTGGAGTTACCGAGGCGTGCACGTCAAGGGTTGCCGAGGCATGCACGTTAAGGGTTACCGAGGCGTGCACATCCATGGTTACCGAGGCAACTAACAGTTGCTCATTCGAGAATACATCGCATATCTCTAAATACGCGTCATCCTCCCTATTACTTTCTAAGCGTGATAAGTGATCGGCCACTTGATTTTCTGTTACTTTCATGTCCTTAATTTCAATGTCAAAGTCTTGTAAAATCAATATCCAACGAATCAAACGAGGTTTGGCATATTTTTTAGCAAATAGATACTTAATTGCCGAATGGTCCGTATGAACAATTATCTTTATACCAATCAAATAGGATCGGAACTTGTCAAATGCGAAAACTACGGCTAGTAACTCTTTCTCTGTTGTTGTGTAATTTACTTGAGCGCTATTAAAAGTTTTACTAGCGTAGTATATCACATGAAATGTCCTACTTGTGCGCTGGCCTAGGACTGCTCCTACCACGAAATCACTTGCATCACACATGAGCTTAAAAGGTAGAGTCCAATATGGTGGAACGACAATGGGTGTCGAGGCAAGCTTTTCCTTTAGAGTTCCGAATGCTTGGGGTGCAAGAATCGTCAAAATTAAAAGCTTTATCATGTTCAAGCAAATTGCACAAGGGTTTGGTAATCTTAGAAAAATTATGAATGAACCTCCTGTAAAAACCTGCATGTCAAAGAAAGCTTCAAATTTCTTTAACCGAACTTGGTGGGGGTAATCTCTCGATCACGTCCACCTTGGCTTTATCTACTTCAATTTTCTTGGATGAAATCTTGTGGTCGAGTACTATTCCTTTATCTACCATAAAATGACACTTCTCCCAATTAAGAACTAAATCAGTTTCTTTACATCTTGCCAACACCTTCTCTAAATTATCGAGGTAATTGTCGAAGTCATTACCAAAAATGAAAAAATCATCCATGAAGATCTCAAGGAAGTCTTCGACCATGTCTAAAAAGAGTGCCATCATGTATCTTTGGAAGGTTACCGAGGCATTACACAATCCGAACGACATTATCCAGAAAGCATAGGTACCATATGGGCATGTGAATATTGCTTTTTCTTGATCTTCTAGTGCTATGACAATTTGATAGTAACCTGAATAACCATCAAGAAAACAATAAAAGGGTTTACCTGTAAGATGGTCAAGCATTTGATCAATAAAGGGTAATGGGAAGTGATCTTTCCTAGTGGCTTTATTTAGCTTTCGATAATCCATATAAACCCTCCAACCGATCACAGTCCTAGTTGGAATGAGTTCATTGTTTTCATTACTCACCACCGTTATACCTCCCTTTTTTGGTACACATTTTACCGGACATACCCATGTACTATCAGAGATAGGGTATATGATGCCGGCGTCAAGCCACTTGATGATTTCTTTCATTACAACCCCTTTCATGGCATGATTCAGTCTCTTATGGCCTCAATCGAAGGTTTATGGTCATCTTCCAATAAAATCTTGTGCATGCACACTGCCGGGCTAATTCCTTCAAGTCGGCAATTGTCCACCCTATTGTCTTCTTGTGTAGCATCAACATTTTGATCAGCTTCTTTTCCTGCTCAAGCTGTAACTTAGAGGAAATAATTACAGACAATGTATTATCAGATCCCAAGTAAGCATATTTTAGTTGCCCTGGCAACTGTTTCAACTTAAGAATCGGTGGTTGTTCAATGGAGGGCTTTTCGAGTTTACCTTCCTTACCTGAGTAATCCAGTGGTTCAAAGTATGTACCTGGTCGATTGACTAAATTCCTCGTCGAAGTTAAACTCTGTTGTTTAACTTGCTGGTCATTCACCATCATTGTGAGTTCTCCCTTTTCAACATTGATCACGGTTCTCCATGTTGCTAGGAAGGGTCTTCCGAGAATGATAGGTGCATGTTCATATGCTTCACAATCCAAAATAATAAAGTCAGCGGGAAAAATAAATTTATCAACTTTTACCAGTATGTCTTCAATTTTTCCCTCTGGATGCACATATGATATGTCAGCTAGTTGTAGCATAACTGTTGTAGGTCTTGCCTTCTCGATTCTTAGTTTCTGGAAAATCGATTTAAGCATCAAGTTTATGCTGGCCCCAAGGTTACACAATACTTTCCCGACATAGTGGTTTCCAATGGAACAAGGTATTGTGAAACTTCCAGGATCCTTCAACTTGGGTGGCATGTGATTGTGCAACATGGCCATGCATCCCTCTATTGCGGCAACTGTTTCAAATTCTCCTAGGCTTGTTCTCTTGGACACAATGTCTTTAAGAAACTTGGCATAGTTCGGCATTTGTTCAATTGCTTCAACCAAAGTCAAGTTAATGTGGACTTGCTTTAGGATATCAATAAACTTTTTGAATTGATATTCTTGCTTTTATCGCTTCAACCTTTGTGGGAATGGTGGTGGAAGTCAGATATCTTCGATCATTTCATTGGTTTGGAACCTGATTGATGGCATTACCGGGGCAACTGGAGTTGTCGAGGCATCGTCAACTGAGGTTGTCGTAGTGTGCCTATCGCTGGTTGTCGCGGCATTCTTATCGCTGGTTGCCGAGGCATGCTTATCGCTGGTTGCCGTGACAATTCCTGGTTCAACATCTAAGGCTTTGCCACTGAGTTCGTCTTGTTCTTTTTATGGAGTTTTGTTTGATGAGTGAGCTTGAGCCTCTTTAAGTTGTTGGCCACTTCTAGTGGTGATCGCCTTACAATGCTCATGGCCAGTTCCTCTTGCGACTTCAGTATCGCTAGGTAAACCTCCTTGTGGTCTAGTATTCAGGTTTTGAGCAAATTGTCCGACTTTATTTTCCAATGATTTGATTGTCGCCTCTTGGTTTTGCAATCTCATCTCGGTCCTGTTAATAAAAGCATCATTTTTTTATGAATTTACTATTCTCAGCCATATAAGATTCAGTTTTCAACATAAAAACATTAAGGGAATTTTCTAAAGAACTAGATGTTGTCGGTTGTTGCTGTGGCAACTATTGTCGTGGCATATTTTGCTGGAATCCCGATGCTTGTGCATTCTAATTGTTCTGGTTTAGAGCATTGTTGGGATTACTCCATGAAAAATTTGGGTGCTTCTTCCAAGCTGGATTATATGTGTTGGACATCACATTGTTGTTCCGGTTGTAATTCCCCATATAAAAGCTGGATTCTAGATTCTGCATACATTTAGAAGAATCATGGTTACCACTATATAACTCACAAAAGGAATCCATTACCTTGACCTCATGTGTGTTGTTTTGTTTCTGCATGTTCTGGACCATCTTGGTTAGAGTGGCCAATTGTGCCCAAATTGAGTTTAATGATCCCAGTTCATGTATTGTGGTTTGGCTTCTAACTCTTCCTCTTCTAGCAGATGAGAATTGATAATCATTCTTGGCAAGCCTGTTTAGAATTTGCATTGCTTCCTCCGACGACTTATCTAGGAGTATGTCGTTTGCCGAGGCATCTAGCATCAACCTTGTTGGTGTATTCACAGCGTTGTAAAACATTGTTACTTGTGTCCACACTGGGAATCTGTGTAGGGGGCATTTGTGTAGAAGTTCTCTATATCGCTCCCAAGCCTCGTACATGGATTCATCATCTGGCTGCCGAAAAGAAGTAATTTCGTTACGAAGCTTATCAGCCGAATTTGTAGGATTAAATTGATCAAGGAAATCACGACAAAAAACTGGTCTAAGATTTTTTTGATCCTGCAAGAATACTATTCAACCATGCTTTCGCCCTATCCCTTAGTGAATAGGGGAATAGTCTTAGTCGTAAAACATCAGGGGTGACTCAATGTATTTTGAATGAATTGCAAATCTCGAGGAAATATTTAAGATGTTGTCGTGCATCGTCAGTTGCTGAGCCACCAAATTGACCAATTATGTTGATCATATTGAACATCACCGGTTTCAACTAAAAGTGGTCAAAATCAATTTCAGGTGTGACAATCCTAGATTGAGTCCATCAAGATCTTCTTCAAGATAGTCTCGAATAGTTATGTTTCGTGCAAGAATCACTCATCCTCCTGCTGGAACATCTTGATTCATATTGCCGTCTTGATTAGCCATTGCTACTCTTAACCTTTGTCTAAGTTTTTGCAAGGTTCGTTCGATTTCTGGATCAAAGGGATATTATGGTGTAATCGGTTTTACCCTGGTCATATACCAATGCAAAACCAAAGTTTGTTAGCCCTTTGAATCTTAAACAAGAAAAATAAAAAGTGTAAGAAAATAAAAACAAAGTTGCTATTGCCAACCCCCGACAACGACACCAAAAACTTGTTACGCGTAATAAGTGCTCCGCAATTGTGCAAGTGTACATGTCGCAAGTTATAGTATAAAAGATATCGTCTCCACAGGGATTGGTGCCACTTCAAGAATTCAATCTCTTGCACTGTAAAAAGTAAAATAACACAAGTAGAAAATTGTAGGAGTTTTAACCAACAACTAAACTAGAAAACAAATAAGTAAAAGAATACGTAATCAAATGAGAGAGAATAGGCCAAGTTATCATGAGTTGGGGTGTGATAGCCGATTGGACCGGCTTGGTAAAAGAGTGCGAGGGCAACTCAGTTGCCGTGGCAACTTGCACAGCGGGGTTACCTTGGCAACTAATCGACGGTTGTCTGGGCAACTAGCTGGGCAACTACTTGGGCGGCTGAGCAACAACTTCAAGGTTCGGCGGAGCGTTCTTCAATGGTTTCTTCTTATCCCTAAGTCGAAACTCTAGCTAACTGTGCATGCATTGACAATACATCCCTACGTGAATCAAGGGTGAACAACAACCAATCTTGTGTTCCTCTTAGCCGTTGAAATCCTTAACTTATTCCTAAGCTGTATTAATCTTCACCGTCAATAGATTGAATATAGACCATACTCATTCGTTTCTTGAGTCTAACTCTCCCGATATTAGATAAATATATGAAGTTACGAGATCTTCTCCCAATTCACTCGCAAACAAGAATAAAAACCAAGAATGAGTAAACCTTGAATTGAAAGTGCAAACTCTTATTACCTAAACAAAATCCAATTGTTTCTCACAACCACAAAACACAATAACCTTAACCAAATAGATTTAGTTCATGGCTAGGTTCCAAAGAAACACAAAACAAAGAATTCCTAACATAAACCTAATTGAACAAGAAAGAAAATGATTAAGAATGGTTGAAGCCTTGTTGAAATCTCTCCTTGCTCTTGTCGAAATCTCTCTCCCTTCTCTCCCTTTGGAGTTGACGGCTTGGTCCTTAATTTATAAGGCTAGGTCAAAGTTTTTTTTTAGGAGGAAGTTAAGTTGGAATTAAATACTTTTAAAGAATATAATTCTTTATTATATTTAAATTCCTTCTAGATCTTCTCCTATCTTCTTGGGATTTAATTTCTCTTTAACCTCTTCGTGGAAATCAAACTCCTTTGGGATTTAACTTTGCTCCACGTCATCTTGGGCTTATCTAGTCATCAATTTCGACTGCCATATCATCTTATCCCTTATCGAAAATTGCCCTGGCAACTGGCTCGGCATCTCCTTCATGCATTGCCCTGGCAACTAGCTCAGCATCTCCTTCATGCATTGCCCTGGCAACTGGTTCCAACCTTGCTTTGGCAAGTGATTCTGCATACATACCAAAAACACACCAAAGCAGTATCTTTTTCCACAAAATTAAGCAAAATATGAAATCAAGCTTGTCCACCAAAGAAACAATGCAAACATGCATGAATGGCTAATAATGCAACTAATATGAGCCTAAGTCTAGCAATAATATGAATAAAAATGGTGAATAAAATAATACTTTTAGACACTTAACACAGGTGACTACTGTTAATATTTTATGTTTAAATTTTCTTAAAATTTCGTAATTACCCAAATCAATTGCTAGTGTTACCCCTATCTCGTTTGTTGATTCACCTCAATTAATTTCTCATTTACTTTTTCTACACATGATTTAGATGTAGGGGCACTGTTACGTTGATTATGATTATTCATTGCACCTTCCCCTTTGAGTTTCTGAAACGAATAAGGCAACTATAGAAGACCGGTTAGAAGGATGGACCAAAGACCTGGAAGCAAGTGGAGTTGATATCGCAATTCTTGCATCGTGCTTGAAGAAGAAAGGGGGTTTTGTGGTTTATGGATTGTGATTATAATTTGGGAATTGGAGTTTAGGGTTTGGGATATAATTTTAGACTTTTTATTTTAATAATAATATATGATTTTTTAATTTTAAATTATTTTATATTTAATAATAATAATAAATGTTATGTCTTAGAAAAAAATAATAAAATAATTTATAGTGACTAAAATATGAATAATTTAAAAGTTCAGTTAGTAAATTAAAAATTTTAAAAGTTAAGTGACAAAAATAAGAATAAAAAAATAGTTAAGTGATGAACGGTATAATTTACTCTTAAACTTTAAGTCCCTTGAATATACATAATTCAATTTAGTCTTTTTCTTAAAAATAAAATTTTCGATGTTAAAACTTCCAATTATTGTATTTTTTGGGGAGAATTCAATCAAACGAAAAGCGCCAACTACTGTTTTATTTCTTGAAATACATACCATTTTACCCACACAAATAAAAAAAGCGCCAACTACTTATTGCTGGTGTACTAGCGACGAAAGACAAGATGGCAGTGCACTCTACTCTGCTGCAGCGGCCAAGTGGTAAGCATATGAATGGGTGGATGTTTCACTCTCCTCGTTATCGGTTGCAGTTGAAAGCCTCGATAAAGAAACTTACAGTTTTTGCTTTGTGTTGGCGAATGGGCTTCTGTCTTGTCTGGGGTCCCATTTCAGTGAGAGGCGCGCTAAAACAACGCGGGAACTGTTTCCCAATGCATTACACATCTGCCACCAGGGGTGTTTATGGTCGATTATTTGTATCATTTAGCCTAAATGATTTATTGATCGTTATAATAATTATTGAATTTAATTAATTACAATTTAATTATTAAGAATCAATTAATCATTAATAATTAATCGTTAAAATATGATTAATTGATAATTTGACTATAAGTTAACTTGTAATTTATTATAATTTTTTACATGTTTATTATTATTTTTAGATTAATGAAATTATATTTTTGATAAATATTATATTAAAATATTCATAAAATGCTTAATAGAGATGCTAAATATTAAGTTCATTCTTAATTAAAAAAAATACATACATACTACAAAGCTTCAACACAACACAAAATATATAAATTTCATACTTAGTTTAAAATTTTAAGTTTTAATAGCGTTCAACACATAGCAATGCAGCATCACAGTTTTAAAGAAAAATCTTTAACTAACATAAAACAAATATAAGGTAAATGAAACTCTCAAGAGTTAGTATCGCAAGCCACAAAAGTTAACTCTATGATCAAATTACGCAAGGTCTTCACAAACTTTCTCTAAAATGAAATATAACTTATCAAAATTTAATAACGGTTAACCTATAAATTAACCTTTTATCAAAATTTGTAATCGTAACTGTAGCCATTAACTATTATTTTTAGTGATTCAATTAACTAAAATTATTTAATCTTAACAATTCAATTAATTAATATATAAAATATACTAATTATATCGATTAATTGTTACTATTTACTCTTTATAAATTAATGATACACACTTTTACCGGTCCCACCCTCTGTCTTCTTGACAAACACTTTGTTGGGGCCAAGGCAATCACATCAAATGTTAACTCCTTTGCTTATCATTCAAAGGACAACACACACCCGTCTCTTCCATTGCATAACTCTCTCCCCCTTTGGAGGATACGGGATCCATCGGATCTAGTTCAGTGAAAAAAATTGGAATTAATAGCCTTAAGGTGTGATATTTCTATTAATTTAATTTATATTGATTTTTTTAATTGAATCAAGTGAAATGAAATTCAAATTAATTGAAAAACAATTTAAACTAAATCCTATAAACAATATAATATTTTATTTTATTTTTAAACCATGAAACGATATTTAATTTTATTAAAATTAATAAAGGTACAACCTCAATAATACAACCAATCAAAGACATAACTTTAGGGACATTGTCTACCAAAAAATTCAAACATGAGATAATAAACAAAGAAAATCCAAATGCGCAATAACAGTTGAAGTTTTCTTATGAATATGAAATCTATAGTAATACAGTAAGTGTCAATAGTATTCTTTTGTTTCTATCCAACTAAATGCTTTAGAAATGATAGAATAACGAGTGAACTAAAGCAAACTTACAAGCCACTTTCGCAAAATAGATCTGCATACATCGACAAACAACCACAGAAGAATCTAACAACCGAAAGGTCACCGACAATCACAAATCAGATACGAGCGACGTGAGAATCCCTACACAAGCGTAGATGTACCGCAAAGATAGCCGAATAAACATGCTATAAGACATAAGAATTGTGCCACAAGAGTAGAGTAAAGCATGCCACAAAGACAAACAAATATGCAAAATATATTAAAAAATCAAACAAAAATGTTTTTATTAAAAATTAAAAAGAAGGAAAACTAGGTTTTATTTAATTTTCTTATTGATCGTTCACTAACGGGATTTTTACAATATAAAACTTCAGATTTAGTAACATGTTAGAATATCATACGTATGTTTAAACTGTTGTTAATAGTTTTTTTCACCCCCCTTCAGTATCAATTTTCATGGCCTGTTGTTGATTCTAGGTATATCCATTTATGGTAGAAAATGTCACAGTTCTCCAAATTAGTGTTAGGGGTTGATGGTGGGCCTATGAATTTGATTAAGATGGTAATACGCTGTTGTTTCCTATTCCCACTTCAATCATTTTACATGGTACCTGTTTAGTTTTATGAGGGGGAAAAACATAAACCGTTACAGCTGTGTGTAAGAGAACTGATGTTGATTCTTACACATTGTGGAGGAGATAATATTGTGATTTTGACATGAGACTAGCAATTGGATATTTAACCGAAATGATGGTAGAATCCAATACAAAATCAATTAATGGTCCCCATTTAGGCCAAGAACCTCAATTCCCCCCACCTAACTTTCTACTTTCCTTTTTCATGGCTCCCAAATTTCAAAAAGCTTGTCTAATCCTTTCTTGTGTTTGCCATTCTATTCTACTTCCCCTCCTATTTCTACATTCACTCATTTTCACCTTTGTTTTCTTTAGTCGCTAAAAGAACAAGTTCTTTTGTTTGTCTGAACCTTTGGGACTCGTCTGAATTGTATATCCGAATTCTAGTTTGAAGCTCTTCCTGGACCCGACCTTTTTGCACAGTTGAAGGACTGGGCTGAGTCAGTCTTTCTTGTTAAGATACTTTGGGTGAGTCTAGAATACGATATGACTACAGTAAAACACTAACTGAAATGTTATAAAAGAGAACTTAAAACGTTACTTACCAACAAAAAATAATACACTTTCTTTATAAATATTTTAGGTTGGCGGTTAAGCATCGAAACTTGGCTCCTAGTATCAATACTTGTCATGAGATCACAAACCTAAAATATTATCAAAAAGTATAACATTTAAGGTTGGTGGATAATATTTTCGGTTGGTGACGCACTATAATTTGCTGTACCTTAGACTCCACCCTGAAAATTTCCCTTAAAACGTGCGAGAAGGTCTGTTAGACGGTTCTTTGGTGCACTGTACTTCCCAGAAAATACAATGAGCTCGGCTTTATGATAAAACAATCCAAAATTCAGAATTCAAATTATGTATTTCACCTCAATAACTGATGGCGATGAAGGAGGGATTTCCTCAGCCTGTTTTACGCTTAAGACATTAACAAGAATGTCAGTGCCTGGAGGTGGGACTTCTAAATAGATGACTACTCTTGATTGCGAACCATTTAGCTGGAACTTTCCCTGCAATTGCACCCAATTCTTGTCGGTTGCCTGTACTCTTTTACGTGAAAAGAAAGGATCAAGACCTCAACACCAAGGGAACATATGGGATCTTAACAAGCCAAATAAATCAGGAAGACTAATGTGTAAATGCTCAGAGACTAGATCTGAGGACAGTCAAACAAATAAAAGAACATACTGCGCTATTCCAATGTACGTTCGCGGCAATCTGGTGTTTGGACCCATAATGTGGCTTGTACAGTAGCAGCCATGACATTGTTACCATTAATTTTCACAACAGCCATTACATTATAAGCAACTTTAGGCTGCACTCTTCCAGTGATCTCCTGTTGGATTCCATTCCAGCTCTGAGAGCGCTCTGTTGCAGTTGCAAAAACTTTCCCGGTTTGTGGGACTATCTTCCCATCAGCCATAGAATCATGCAGCCTCTTCCAGACTAGTTACCAAGACCATCTACAAATTGAGGATTTATGACGATCTCATCTCCAGCATTATTGCATCTTACGCTTGTACTCTTTCAAAACAAAGAGGATTCCAAAGAGACAAAAAGAAAACCAACGTAAAACTACAGAAACATGCTCATCTCTTTTTGTTTTTCACCGTTGCCAGAAAAAGGAAAGATAAAGTTTTGTGAGGCATTGTTACCTCCGAGTTGCTTGAACTGGAACAGCTAATAACCACTGAATCAATAATCAGCTCAACACCCGGAGGAGGCCCTTCCAAGTAAAACATAACCCGTTTAGGCACGGTTGATAATGAGAATGTACCTCCCACAATTTCCCACTTCCCCTTTGACACCGAGGTTCTGCAGTGACAAATGTCATGGACAAAAACGTATTAAGTTTAAAAATAACGAAATGTTCGTTCAAAAAATTTAAAAAAATTTGTGATTTGTTAAAAATAAAGACCATTACTTTCCAATGAACAAGTAGCTAGTTGCTGAACCATGAAATTCTAGCCTCAAAGTTGCCACGACATCTGCACACGCTGAAAGTGGCCCTGATACTGCAACGCAAGCAAAAACTGAGTATGTAGCACCTGGTGAAATTCTGCTTGTGATGTCTTGCTCCAGACCCTGCCAGTATTTTGTGCGATCTTTTAGAACTGCGTGGTTAACACCTGACTTTGTTGACGATCCAACTGGGTTGGACTCGACTGATACTACAAAGCCATTGCAGCAATTGGGATCCCAAGAGTACAGTCCATTGGAAAAATCATGATTCACTACAATATTATGAGCTGAATTGCCACTCTGATGGATAATCTTTTGTTGAAGTTCGGTCCCGAAAACAACATAATAGTCAGTTGGCAATTCATATACTCTCTTGGCATTGCGAAGACAAACAATATATACTCAGTTAAGAAAAAGATGAAGTGCGGTAAGGCAATGTTACTTACCACCGAATCAATAAGTAGCTCAACACCAGGAGGCGGCCCTTCCAAATAAAATATAATCCGTGTAGGTACGCACGATAAGGAGAATGTACCTTCCACCATATCCCACTTCCCCTTTGGCATAGAGGTTCTGCAGTAATAAATGATATTAACAAAAACTTCCTTATTAAGTTTACATATAAATAAATGTAAGGCAATAAAAAATAAAGACCATTACATTCCAATGAAAAAATAGCTAGTTTCTGAACCATGAAATTCTAGCCTCAAAGTTGCCATGACATTGGTAGATCTCCAAAGAGGCCTTGATACTCCAACACAAGCAGAAACTGAGTATGTACATCCTGGTGAAATTCTGGTTGTGACATCTTGCTCGAGGCCCTGCCAGTGTTCTGTGCGATTTTTGACAAGTGCATAATTATTACCACCTAACTCAGCTGATACTACAAAGGCCTTGCAGCAATTGGGATGCCAAGAGTAGAGTCCATTGGAGAAGTCATGATTTACTATGATATTAGCAGCTCTACTATTGCCAATTGGACGAGTCATCTTTTGGTCGAAGTTCTGTTAGAAATAGAAACAACCATGAAATTTCTATTGGTGTAAGCTTAAAAACAGCAATTGTCAAGAAAGCGATTTGAAGACAAAATATTTACTAAAAAGATGAAAATAACACAAGCATGGCAAAGAAATTTAAATTTGCTAATAAACAGAAATTTCAGGGTTGGTTGCCATTGTCAGACTCTAGTTTCTTTGGATCTCTAAGATCAAACACAAAAACAAAACGAAATGACAATAAAAAATCCTCAGGTTTTCTTGACGAAGCAAAGCAAAATGGATAACTGCAGTACCTGAGGAGGATGCTTATGCTTTCGACTCGTGAAGCAGCAAAACGGAGAGCCTCGTCATTTATAAGGCGCATGCGGGCCTTTGAAAATTGAATGTGAAATTTAAAAAAAAGCGCGGGACCTGATTAACCCAACCACTCATACCCCTCCACTCTTCAATCTAAAAAAAAGGGCCCAACAGTCTGACCCACTTCGCTTTTATCGTGGTTTAATCCTTACAAAACGATCTCTCACCTTCCGGTTCCAATCTCAATATAACCTTTATCTTTGCCCCTTTTTCCTGTCCTGTCCTTCGTTTTTTCTAAACAAGGATTGGGATTGAATTCGCCGTTGCTTTTCTTTCAGATTGGGTTAACCTCCCGATGAACATTTTTAATGATTGATTTTCTTGAACAAATCATCTGGTGAATTTATTAGAAAAGAGAGGAGTTGAAATGCACCGCCACTAACATCCAATTAAAAGCGACTTACCTGCCACGAAGCAACCTAAATCTGCCCTACAGCCTTTAAGAGGAGTTTAAAATGAGAGAGAAGAAAAAAAAGGGTAAGTACATAATTCTACTTTTTGATATGTTATTTAAAATTATATGTGCATGGTATTTATAGTATTATGTATGTCAAAAAATTGTATATAAAAATAGTTATTAGTTAAGGGCAATTCAGTTAAAAATAAAATGAGTATTTAAGAATAAATAACTTTAATTTAAAATGAATTATTAAAATTAATCAAAAAATGAATAGTTCAAAATGACTTTTAAATAATAAAAATAGATCGGGCCTCTAGTTCATGCACAATTGCACATAAAAAAATCAATCGATTTTAATTTAATTAAATTTTTTGGTCAAACCCTGAGTGTGCAAAACTATGATTATAATTTTTCTACAAGCTCAATACCAGTTTTTTATATTTAAACCCCAAAAAAATAATATAAAAAAATGTAAAATTCTTTAAAATATATTAAATAATTTTATATTTTTACAACACCCAAATCGTGATTCTTACATAATTCCAAGAGCTCATTGACATCCTTGTAGTTGAAGTTACCTTGACGTGGTTCGGTCCTGGACCACTCTAATTCATTTCCAAATACAACCTGACCCCAGTTAAAATTTTTAACTGAGAACCCAACTAAGCCTTCAGTATCTATGCTGCTGCATGTTATGCATGAGCCAAAAGGGAAATAATTTTGTATTTGTTTGACTGGCACGAAGGCACCACTAACAGGAGAACTTTAGTCTAAGATCACGCTTACCTATCTGTAATTCGCATACAAATGAGTTTTTGCTATTCTCTTGACATTGTAGCTTCTCATTAGATGTGATGTGCAAGGTAAAAGATGGAACAGGAGGTACCGAGGTAGGGAAAAAAAAGAGAGATGTCCATGAAAAACTGTGAAATGGAGCTGAATTTGGAAAGGTTCCTTTTGGCATGTAAGAAACAGGGAGAAGGGAAACATCTAGAGTTCAATTAGTTGATTAAAGAAGGTTGAAGCCGTGTCAGGAACGAAGCAATGCGCTATGGAAGATACGTTTTAAAAAGCCTTGGTGGAGTTTTAAATTAATCAAAGAAAGAAATAATTCAAACATCGAATTGAATGGCGGAACTTTTCATTGTTTGTTTCACACTGTTACAAGAGCTCCTCTAGTAAGGAGTGACTGTGTTTAAATTTTAAATTCTAATCTTAAATTAGTAAATTTTAAACTCTAAACTTTAAAAATATATTATACCTATAAATTTTTAAATTTAATTTTTTTAGTGTAAAATATAATAAGATACGCTTAAAAGGGGGTAAAGACCTGTCGGCAAGTGAGGCCTTGTCGTTTCCTAGGCCGTTAATAGGGAATAAGGCCTATGGCTGCGGATCAATTGATGAGCCCATGAGGCTATGTAATCACTATGACCTTGTTTTACGGATTGGGTCGATGAATTTCAGCAATAGCTAAAGTATTCACCATTTGATTCTAATTTTTTTATATTTATATTATATAAAATTTTTGACAGAATTAATATCACAAATTAACTCCATACCAGATCAATTATTAAAAATAATAATTTAGTATTTTCGGGTCTGTTATATTAAACCAGTTTATGAAATATTAACTCAGATTCTCAAATTGATAGACAAGTCTATAATGTTAATTTGATTTAATTAATATTGAATTTGAATTCTTTTCTCATAAAAATCGGCATGAACCAAATTTGATAATTTATAGTGTCCACGACAGTCATTTAATTGCTACAAGAATCACGAAGTTGAGATTTACATTTATATTGTGTTTTTTGTAGGTAGAATAATTCAATTACTTACTTTTTTCAATAATGTTCTTTTGAATTGTACAAACAACTAGGTAGAATAGAATATTATAAAGTCGAGAGAGAAAGAGAGAACCAAACATGACTGAAAAATTCTCTGATAGTTTCTTTGCAGAGTCTTACTCGTGCCATAAACAAAAAGAAAATATATGATATGCCATATATCTTAAAAAGATTCTCTGCTTAATCTTTTTATGTGTTTTGAGGGGGGTGGGCGGGGGAGAATGATGCCTACGCAAACAAAACAAAAGTATATCATAGTCATAAGTTCGAGAAATTATTATATGGTCCCGGCTAATCACGTCATCCATAGTTTTATCTAATGAGATTTATTCATTTAATGACATGTAAGAAAAAGTAAAGACTGAAGATTCACTTTAGAAAAAAAATGGGATAAATTTTTTTTATTGGATGAGACCATAAATGACGTAATAAGTCAGGCCTATCTAATAATTTTTTCATAAGTTCAATACATGTATGTTTAATACTCATTAGAAATGAAACTATCTTTTTATATACATGGAAAGCCAAAAATTAAAAAAAAAACACACACACAATTGAAGGAGAATTTATAAATGTTTCAAATACATTTATTTTTTTTAATAGTCTTAAGATAATTATAAGGTGATATTTATTCATACCTTTCTTAACTCCTTTGTAAGACACACGTACCTATCGCACAAAGTTTCTCGAACACGAATTTCTTAAGATAAACATCATTCTCTTTTGGCTTAAGGGTATCATAAGCCCCTGAACTTTTGAAAAAAATTAATTAAGCCACTGAACTTTTTTACACTCAATTAAGCTTTTATACTCCAAAAATTTATCAATTCACCCTTTTGACCAACGTTGACTGTTAAATTTAACAGTTTTTTGAATCAATTAGTGCAACGTATGTCGTTACATTGTTGTCAATTTTTAGCATTTTTTTGTTTTATTTTAATTTTTTTAAAAGTTATAAAAAAATTTAAAAACTTAAAAGAAATTATAAAAAAATAGTTTTTTCTAAAAAAATCTATAAATATTACAGGACTAAACTATAGCATGTCATGTGCCAATAATATCTTAAGAAAAACGACAAAAATTGATGGTCAAAAGGTTTAATTGATTAAATTTATTAGTTAAGGGGCTTGTTTTTTTTTTGGAAAAGTTTAAGGGATTCAATCACCCTTAAGCCTTCTTTTTTTTATTGAGACCACTCGTTGAGCTCGTTTTAAATGAAATTATTAGAATATATGATATATCACATTATATATGGTTACAATTTAAATACACAAGCTTTGTAAAAATTATTTTACACAAGCATGTATATTTATATTATACAACCAAAATCTTGAATTCCCAATCCTAAACTCTAAACCACATACCATAAATTATAAACATTAACCTTAAATTTTAAACCATAAAATATAAACCCTAAACTTTAAACTAAAATCATAACCCTAAAGTTTTTTTTTAGTTGAGGTGGGAAGTTTTGCAAAAGCTAATGTTTGAGAAGCTAGTTTGGGGGGGGGGGGCAAACAAAGGTTTTGACATTAAAAAGCTGTTTGTTTTTTGTTGCTTCTGAAATTTTTTAAGTGAAAAAGCTAGTTTGACCCTTCAAATGCAACAAAAAACAGGGCCTAAATCTAAAATGATGGTAAAGTTTTTTTTTCCATAATGTGTATATGTTATTTTTTTTAATTGAAAGAGGACTGAAGGTTTAGGTAAAAGCTAATTTACAGTATGAGGGACCATGCACGTCGGGTCCAAGAGACCTTGAAGGTGCATCAGGGGGTATCCAAAACTTGCAGCTGCTGCGAGTCAAAAGTAGACGATCTGACAATCTTATGAGCAACCTTGTTGTATTCTTGAGGAACCCAGCTGATATCAAGTGCCCAGCATCGTTGGCACAACTGGTGAATGGCTCGGACAAGGGAAAAAAGACTGGATATCGTATCTCTGTGGTTAATCATGCTAACCGTAACAGAACTATCAGATTGAACAAGTAACTTCTCAACACCAAAGGACCATACAACCTGTAACCCATAAAAAATGCCCCATAATTCAGCCTGTAAAGGTTCAACGATGCCAATTAGTTTGCAGAATCCCGAAATTCAACTCCCTGCATGATCTCGAAGTACCATTATAGCAGAGCCAACGTGTGAGATCACAGCTAAAAAAATCAACGGGGGCTGCTGCATGGAGAACTCACGACCAAACAATTTTGGCTGATGGACAATCCCGCAATGCGTGCATGGTTGATTCCTCATGACCACCACACTTGGGGCAAGATGGGTCAGCCGATATCATGCGCTTAACCCGCTCCGTATTTGTCATAAGCCCGTTACGAAGAGCAGTCCACAAAAACAAATGAATTCGTTGTAGAACCGACAAAAGCCACATGAGAGTTCATAAAAAAACTCTTTGCCCCCAAAGTGTAGATACCAAAGATTCATAAGTTGAGTTGATGGTAAATTGATGAGAGGGCCCCCACCGCCATATGCATTGATCATCTGAATTCATAAAATGAGGAGGCTTGATAGCAAGGATATGCCGAACAACAAGGGGTGTGAGCAAAGATGATAGAGCTTTAACATTCTATTGGCCATCGAGGGTGACCAAATCCATAACACCAAGATCTTCATTAAGAGCCCCTTGATGTGAGGCGTGAGCGCGAAGATGGCATAGTAAAGGAACCCAAGTGTCATCCCAAAACTAGACATTATTACCATTACCAACAGTCTATGCGATATTCCTACGCAAGTCGTACCATACGTTTGAAATTGCATGCCACAAGGGCGAGAAGGATGGCCAATGGAGGTGAGACACTTGTCAAACATTGTGAATTTCTCTCGTAACAAAACGACCCAGAGAGAAACCAGTTTTGTTAACAACGCATAGCCAAGCTTCATTATGAATGCAAGATTTTGTTAGCAGACAAGATGGAAACCCAAACCACCTCGATCTAGGGGCTGACATATTGTTTCCCAATTTACAAGCGAAACTTTAGGCGTAGTTGATGTACCTCCCTACACAAAACGGCGAACGAGAGCCTCGATATCATTACAAACTTACTTCGAAAGGAGGCAGGTTTGCATAAAATAGATTGGTATAGCAGCAAGCACGAATTTAGCTAGAGACACACGACCAGCCATGGAGAGCGAGCGAGATGACCAATCATTTAGTTTTTTCCTAATTTTTTCGAGAATGAACTCATAGTCTGAACAACATATCCATTAGTAAATTACAGGGACGCCATGGAGAGCGAGCGAGATGACCACCCATTGTATTTCAGTTGGCGTATTCAGCGAGAAGTAGATCTGGGACTTTCTTCGGCTTACACGATGACCAAAAAATGTACCAATATTGAGGAGAATATCATCAACTAAGTCAGCTTGTAAAGCAGTGGCTTTGTCATAGAGGATCAGGTCGTCGGCAAAAAAAAGTGGAAAATAGCATGAGTAGAAACTGCGGTGGTTAAGAAATTGTAGCCTTCCAAATAGGAACAACACTGCCTTGATCCACTTGGCTATATCCGCCCGGTTACTATTACTATAGTATTTTCAGTATACTATTTTATTTTTATTTGTTTAAATCTTAGAAATTTGTATTTAAAATATTTAAATTTTTATCATTCATCATATTGCGAGACATCTGAAAAGGAATCCAATAGCCCGATGCAATCGCATGATTGATACAATAACCCAAACGTTCTATAACCAAGACAAACAAGTATGAAGAAAGAGGATCACCTTGACGAACGACGCCTTGAGGTCTGAATGAGGGTGACAAAGTCTCATTTCATTGAACCGCCATGGATGAGGAAGAAATACAATGCATAACCGGCCGGGTGATCCTTGGGGAAAAGCCTGCTAGCTAAAGCGTGTTTAAAATGAAATTCCATCGCACACGATCAAATAATTTTTTAAAGTCTATTTTAATCGCCATCCAGCCAGATTTGTTTTTTGATCCTCGCATAAAATGGATAATCTCCTGATTTTTAATGATATTTTCCGTAATGGACCTCCCAAATACGAAGTTTGTTTGAGTAGATTGAACTAATAAAGGCATAATCCGTTTTAGTTGACGAACAATAACTTTTGTGAGGAGCTTATATACCACGGCCTAAAATCGGTGAAAAATTCAGGGGAGTCTATCTTCGGTAGAAGAACAAAAACTGTCTTGTTCAGGTCAGGATCGAGGCAATTACCCGCAAAAATTCTTCTAATGGTAGAGCAAACTGAGTTACCGACATGATGCCATTGCTTCTGAAAAAACTCTGCATGCAGGCCATCGTGTCCAGGGGCCTTTAATAGTGCCATATCAAAGAGTGCAGCGCGAATCTCACTATCCGAAGTAAGTTATCAAGTGTAGACAAGAGATCTGACGATATTGCGGGAAATTGATTAGGGGATGAGAATACACCTCCCGGCTTTTCCTTAATCCGAAAAAGATTAATGTAAAATCGAGAAGCTTCCTTACAGAGAGTAGAAGCATCATCACACCTTGTGCCATCGGGGAGTTTAAGAGAAGCAATCTTGTTTTTTTGCTTTGCGAATCATTACCTTACAGTGGAAATAACTCGTGTTTCGGTCACCAGAGATTATCCAATCTGAACATAATTTTTGTTTTCAAAGCTTTTCTTCCTCATCAAGAAGCCATTCAAGCTTAAGAAGAAGTTTTGCCTCTAGGGAGATAAAAAAATTTGAGCGGCGATGAGAAAAAATCTTTTGAATACCCCAAAGCTGAGCCATAACAGATCTCTTTTTCGTGCCAATATAACCGAAAACAGTCAAATTCCAAACATCTGCCGCCGTAGTAAAAGAGTGCATGGTCTCAGATAAAGTTACTTTTGGAAACCAGTTATTGCAGACCATGCGTTCAAAATCCTCATGTTGTAACCAACCAGACAAATAGTGGAATGGGGCTTTAGTTAAGCGTTTGTCATCATTACCGACCTATAAAAGCAAGGGGTGATGGTCTGAGTGCATACGCGGTAAATGAAAAACCATAGACTACGGGTAGGCTTTATCCCACAGATTATTACAGAGAACACGATCCAGGCGTGCATAGGCAAGTCTCCTCGACCACGTAAAATTTAGCTCTTGAAAACCCATATGCGAAGGCCTAGGTCAATGACGAGGTTCTAAAAATCCTTGCTCGGCTCAGAAGAAAGCACAACCCTTCCGATCCGATGAAGACAAGGTGGCATTAAAGTCTTCCAAAAGAATCCATAGCGAGTTAATGGATTGACCAATGTACCGAATGCTTTGCCAAAAGGATTATCGTCTAGTGGCGTTTGAACTCGCATACACAATAGAGTAAAGAAAGAAAAAAATATTCCTTATGGTTGTAAACCGACAGTGGCAGAAGAATAGCAACAGAAGCCAATTGCTTCAATCTAATGGGAATAAGAAAAACCAAGGTGAGCAATAATCGAGTTAGCCTTAGCCCCACTTAGACGGGGCTCAACAAAAGCAACAAGGTCAGGGTTATTATCACGTAGAAACTGTTTAGCTGCAGGGATAAATTTGTGATGGTCGCAGCCTTGTGCGTTTCAACAATTTTTTTTTATATCCATAAGAAAATGATGATGAGATGGAACCATTATCCAAGCTATTCAAGCATCGCTACTGCATTGTCTGACCCATGCACTGAAGCACCACTAACAACTTGCCCTTCTGGCACGACATTAGACACTGGGGTAATCTTTGAACTAGCAGCAGAAAGGCCGCGCTGCAAAGTGTCAGGGGATCACCCACAGGAGCATCATTTTAAACATGATATATGTTGGGGTCCGAGTTTTCCGATAAGATCACAGTCAAGTGCTTGGCAGGATCAAGAGGGGACGGTTACCGAGCCAAAACTGTAATACGATAACTAGAAGTAGCAGGAGAGGGCCGAGACGGTAAACCTGTATTACGGTGATTAGAAGAGTTGATGCCAAAAATCACATGAGGCTTACAGATAGGGACTTGTTCCTTTGCAACCGACCCCTTCGTAGTTTGGGTAGACTGTCCCTTTTGGGCAACAGTTTTAGTGGTCGATGGGAGTCTGGGTCGTGAATCATCCGAGTAGACCAGGGGTTAGACTGTTGGAGCAGGGGCCATCGGAGAGAACTTTTAAATTGTCTTTCTTTGCGTGAAAAATCACCAGGAAGTAGTCGTTTTCAATGTCCATGAGCTTGAGCGCCTGCGAAGGCTTCCATATATCATACAATTTATTTCGAAGCGTGCCATATCCAATTCGACGCCCTAGAAGCTTTACTACGACTGTTTGATCAAAACTCTTTTCCGCAAGAGATTGAACCCTGCTAGAAAAGTTGATAGCTCATGCCATCCACAAAACCCTTTGTAACATCACCCTCAAGCAATTCAAGGTGATCACCATCAAAGACGTCCTCATCGTCAGGGTTTACGTAGGCACCATCAGCCATGAGTTTTTCTTTATACAATATTGCAGGAAGGGGAACATGGGAAGGACCCAAGTCCATGGCATCAGCTGCATGCTGATCAGGGGGTCACCAGTATCAAGAGGCTTATCGCCATAACGCCGGGGCTTCTTGGTAGAACGTTCATCAACAGAAGAGCTAGTGGCGCCGTCCGCAGGGGAGTCTCCGAGAAATTCGCGAATCATGCTAGGGTTTCTTACCTTAAAACACTTTTTTTTATTATATGATTCTAAATTTAAGTATATTGTAACAGGCGAGATTCTAAATTTAATCATTTAGAGAAAAACGTTGAAATTCGTAGGAAACAACGACGAGACTGGAGCCCACAGTCCCTTTTATCTAGCAAGTCCGTAAACGTAACTACTAAAACAGCTCTCAACCCCGTTTGGACGCTTCCTTAAAACGCGGGCAGAGTATTTTTATTCCCTCCTTTTCTTTCGCAGCAACAGAATCTAATACCCCATTCTCTCCATTTCCCACTTAAAATATAGCTTAATTAACTACTTTCTCTCTATACATATTCTCCTTTTTTTTGTTCTTTTCCCTATTAGCTTTGTATTTTTAGCTTCAATGGCGGAAATTGAGGGGAATTCTAGAAAAGTGCAAGGGAAGGAAATGAAAGATGCAAAAAAGATGAACGATGGAAACATAAATACTGATAATACTAACAGGATCAATAACCAACATCAGAAGACTGCGAAGAATAAGAATAAGAGAAGATCACTGAGTTTTGCTAGATTTGGCTGCTTGAAAGTGGAAACTGGCGAGAATGGAGGCGTTGATATGGAAGCCCAGTTTCCGGAAGAGCGTAACCATCCTTCTCATCTCGTTGTCATGGTTAATGGCCTCGTTGGCAGGTTAATCCCGGATTATTATTATTATTATTATTATTATTATTATTATTATTATTATTATTATTATTATTATTATTATTATCTGTTTGAAGGTGTTTGATTGATTTTTGGATTAATATTTGTGCAGTGCTCAAAACTGGAGATTTGCAGCAAAGCAGTTTTTGAAGAAATATCCGGAAGATGTTATTGTTCACTGTAAGTTATCTTTTACAGTTTTACTTTGACTTTTGATTATCATTATTTATTTATTTATTTATTTATTGTTCACTGAATACTGATTAATGTCAATTTAACTATTTTGATTATCATTATTTTTTATTTTTTTCAAATAACAAATAGAAGAAGAAGCTCTATTACATGTAGGGCTGTAAACGAATCAATGAACTATGCGTGATTCAATCTGTCTGTTAGATATTTAGATGTTCCTTTGGTTGTTAGAAGACTCTAGGAAAAAAGATTGGATGCCTTTGATTGACAGGGTTAAAGAAAGAATCAACTCTTGGTCAGCTAGATCTTTGAGTTATGTAGGGAGAGCACACTTGATTCAACCTGTCATCTTTCATACAATCTTTTTGGTGTAGACATTTTCTGTTACCAAAATATGTGCTTAGGATAATTGAACAACTTTGTTCTCGATATTTTGAAAAGATAGTAACCAGTCAGCTGCTGGTGCTCGAATCTGGTACTAGATTTATACTTTGAAAGCAGAGGGTGGTTTGGGTTTGAAGCAGATGGAAACATGGAACAAAGTCTGTATTTTAGAGATAATTAGAAGAATTCTGCCTGGTGAGGGTGCTATATGTATAGCCTGGTTGCAGGCTTATGTGTTGAGGGGCTGAAGTTTTTGGCAAGTGGCCCCTAATTCTAATTCTAGCTGGAGATGGAAGAAAATCCTAAAAATGAGAGAATTAGCTGCAAATGTGCAAGGTTTCTCTAGTCTAGCACAGGATCTCTCTACTTTTAAATTGTGGTCAGCAATTAGAATACATAAAGAGAAGGTTTGGTGGCAAAGACTCTTCTGGTTTCCTTTGCATATTCCTCGACCTTACTATCAAGGATTGACTTCCAACTAAAGACTGACTGATTAGGAGAGGGATGAACATTGATGATCAATGTGTTCTATGCAATTGCAATGCCTAAAGTAGGAATATATTTTCTTTGATTGTTCCTTATCAAAGGCTGTGTGGATTGAGGTTCTCGGACCATGCAATATTAGCAGGCAGACCTTGGGATGGCTGCACGAGTTAGAATTGGCATATTCGAGGTTAAAAGGGAGATCTCTTATTGTTTTATTGCTGAAGTTAGCTTGGAATGTATGTATATACTTTGTCTGGCATGAAAGAAATTACAGGCATTTTAAGGGGAAACAACATGATGCTATGGATGTTCTTCGTGCAATCAATGATGTTATGCAGACTTGACTTTCAGAGAAAGATGTTAATAGATGTGATGTTGTAAATGAAAGCTTTGTATTGATTGGGGTTTTGTAGAGTAATTGTATTGTTTTTCTGTTGGTTGTTTGTGATGTATTGTAGCGGATATCTGCTTTTCCAAGATAATTAGAATTTAAGCTTACCTAAAAAAGACTATCACTATGTTGTTATCTTAAATCTTAAGGTTGATTTTTCAAATTAGCACAGAAAAAATAATTAATGTGTAATCTTGGATTATAACCCTAACATGTACGGAAATTTTTTACCCATACCTTTATATGATACTGAGCCCAATAAACCTTAATTATAATATATCACTTTTAATTTGAACTTATCTTTTATGATAGCAAACAATAGTACATAATTATTCTTATTACATATATCCAACATCTGGATAATAATCGTCCTAATTTGGTTCTGTCTCTATAAAACCGTTCACAATAGATGAAGACGTGTAAATTGTGTAATAATTATAATTTGGAATTTCGGACTTGTAATGCCCGATGAAATAGTTACTGATGGTTAATGACTTTATGTGTAATGCAGGCAATGAGTGCAATTCTTCAATGTTGACATTTGATGGTGTGGATGTAATGGGCGACAGGTTAGCGGAGGAGGTATGTTATGGAACTTTTATGTTAAAAGAACATCGTTCCTTTATCCATAATTACAACTCACATTATTTTTCTATCTTGCGAAACTCCTGTCTATAGCTGAGAGATAAGTGTTCGTTGATATTGTCTATTCCTTTTTTTAATTATTATTATTAAGTCAGATTTAAGGTTGCCATTGCCAATAGGAGACTACTGCTGTGTTTTTCAGGTTAAATCTGTCATAAGCCGTCACCCAAGTGTTCAGAAGATTTCTTTTGTTGGTCATTCATTAGGCATTGCACGGCTTTTTGAACAAGATCTCACTCAAGAAAATCCTCAAACAAATGGAGATTTTACAACTGATCATTTGGGAGATTCATGGCCTGAAGGGAAACTCAAATGTAAAATTGCTGGACTAGAGCCCATGAATTTCATAACACTCCACACCTTGGTTCTTGGTGGCATAGACAGGTAGTTCATTCACCAGCTTCTTTATATATGATATGATACGTTAAGCAATGCTAAAAAAGATGCTTCAAATGTTAGCATGTTGTTTTCTTTTGCATGATATTTGATGATGAAATGCATATTTATCAAGTCAAATCCAATCTTCTTAAAGTTCTGATGTAAGATTTGTGAGGGCATACATTGAAGAATACATATGTATGTTTGTTTGCACGTGCTTTCTACCTTAAAGGTCGGTAATATTTTCCTTTTGGCGGTTTTGCATTATCAAGGTTCCATTGTTTTAAGGCTCCCACGTGCTGGAAAAAGTTCCTGCTCGCACATCATGGTTTCTTGGTAGAACTGGGAAACATTTGTTTTTGACTGATGGAAAAGATGGAAAGTCTCCTCTTCTTCTGCGGATGGTCAGTGATTGTGAAGATCTTAAATTTATGCGAGTTTTCACAAGCTTCCTGGATTTAGTTACAGCGTGTGAGAGCTGATGCTGAACTACAGACCTATAGCTTTATGTTTTCTATATATAAACTGCAGGTCATCTTTGCTGTCCTTCAGGCGTCGTGTTGTTTACGCAAATGCAAGTTTTGATCGTATCCTTTTCTATACCTGTATGTTTTCTATAAACTTCGGGTGGTTAGTGATTGTGGTTGTGCTTTATCTGTTAATAATTCTTGAAGGAAGATTTAAATAGTGGATCTAACAGGTTTTGGCGTTAGGAAAATGTTTACTTCTCATTGCAACCGTTCTGATTGTTTAAGAACTTGACACCGTTCTTAGATATTGTTGGGTGGAGTACCTCTTCCTTAAGGCGTTGAGATGAGCTTCCAAAGGTAACCACGAATCACCTTTTGTTTTGCATTTATCATTTGCCATAAAGTTAATATTAATGTGGATCTTTTCTGAGTACCAGATTAAACAACTTCCAAGAGGTGACAAATACCCACACGTTGTAAACGTGGAGACAGGAAAGACTGGTACTCTTGACGAAGTCCCTTACGAGGCCAAAATCAATGGAACTGAGAAGGTGAACATGGAAGGTTTGCTTCTTAATTCTATCTTTTAAATTACTAATCAAATCACTTTCTAGAAGAATCTTTTGGAGATCTTCTTAATCCTCTTTTACTGGGTTGTTGGCATCATATTTCTTCACCGGAATTGGTCTGTGATATTTTCTTACCAATGATGGAATAGAAAACTAATTAATGAGCTAGAATGGCATTTACTTTAAGTCAATGAACAATTGGATTTGAATAACTTTTCTTGTAATAGTAATATTAATTTCCCCCTTTTAATCTGCCAACCTGTTTATTTGCTTCGAATTTGGATTGGAAAACTTAATCACGATATTGTCATACAATTTTCAATAGTTTACAGTCCCTAGAAGAAGTTATTCTTCTTCCTTGATTAGGTTGTTTGTTAGTCTTTGGGCATAGGAACATTTTATAAAATGAAAGCAGGGGATGAAATAGCGAAAGCAGTTCTAGCTTTTACAGTTGAAGTGCTTGCAAGCTATGTTGTTCAAACTTCTTATTTTTCTTCAAGTATTTATGTCCGACACTTGCACCAGTACATTTTTGGATATGGTATGAGGATTGAGGATATGATCAAGCCTCCAAATTCATGGAAAAACTTATAAAAAAATTGAAGATATCATGTCAAACACATATCCGTATTCGAGAATTACATCCGGCTCGAGTTAGTTACTTTTAACTTTCTTAGCTTGGCATTCTTTTTTATGCTGGAAAGCTGCAAAATCACTCATCCATTTCATATTTGCCCAGTTGACTAAATTTTCACTCATTTTAATTTATTGCAGAGGAAATGATCAGAGGTTTAACAAAAATGAGCTGGGAACGTGTTGATGTTTACTTCAAAGGAAGCAAACAAAGACTTCTTGCTCATATTGCCATTCAGGCAAGTGTATCCTTTACTAACTCAACTGTTTTGGACGTAGAAATAGATGATGAGCTTGATGCTTACATTCCTTTTCACCCTTTCTATTTTACCACCATGCTCTTCAGGTGAGAAACTATTGGGTTAATTCTGATGGAGCCGATGTAGTCCCACACATGATCGACAACCTTCTACTGTAAAGGGTGCCGATTCGTTTTTTCATTACTATACGTAAATTGCAAATAGGTTTTCAGTCCAACACCATTCAAGGGTTAGGTGGGACGTTGGCTGGAGGTTGGAACTCCCAAGATTAATATACTTTTGCAGGTTTTAAAATTGGGGTGTCATTAACACTAACACAGTAGAAGATGGTAGCCCTATATGTCGCTAAGGTATTAGAACATTTGCATGTAAATTTATATAGCATTTAATAATCATAGGTGACCTACTTGTGTTGTAAAGATGGATTACTTGCTATGAATCTATACCTAATGATGGAAATATTAGTTAATCTGGTTTTAAAACCTACTTTAATTTCAGTCACAAAGATGTCGTGGGGAAGATCTACGTCATCCGAGTTCCTTACTTCTTTAAAATCTGAAACCTATATACGAATATGATTTTCTAAATATATAAATAACCTTTTAAAAGATTTAGTATACTCTGTCCCTGTGTAGACATATATACATTCATTTGGAACCTGGATAATATAGACAAAACAGCTAAAAGGTTGGGAGCAAGCAGCTCCACGCAAGTTGGCGTTGGATTGTTGTTGGTGTAGAAAAAAGGGTAAAGTACACCAGTAGTCGCTGAACTATGATTTCTTTCCTATTTTGGTCACCGAATTATTTTTTTGGCAAAAACATCACTAACGTTATGTTTTCTTCTTAGTTTGGTCACCGGCCGTTAAAAACTTAACGGTTTTGCTAACATGAAATTTTATTTTATTTTTTTAATTTTTCATGTCATTTCTCCTCTCTCTTAGTAAGCAATATATGTTATTTTATAATATTTTTATTTAAACTAACAGGATTGTGACACGTATCACTGCCTATTAGTAAAATAAAAAGAATGAAAAATTAAGTCTCTTATGCAGCCAGAGAGATTGTGACACATGTAATTGCCTATTAGTCGAATCTCTCTGACTGTATAATGATTTTTCATTCCTTTTATTCCACTAATAGGCAGTGACACATGTCACTATCTTGTTAGTTTAAATAAAAATATTATAAAATAACATATATTGCGTACGAGGAGAGAGAAGAAATGACATGGAAAATTAAAAAAAATAAAACAAAATTTCACGTCAGCAAAATCGTTAAGTTTTTAATAGCCGGTGATCAAAATAGGAAGTAAACACAACGTTAGTAATGTTTTTGCCAAAAAATAGTTCAGTAACAAAAATAAGAAGAAAACATAATGTTAGTGATGTTTTTGCCAAAAAAAATAGTTCGATGACTAAAATAAGAAAGAAACCATAGTTCCGTAACTATTGATGTAGTTTACCCTAGAAAAAATGATTAATTCATGGCGTCTTGCCGGTCCCAGCCCAGCTCACACTGTTCCTTTTGTTGGCTTTTTACGTTGCAGCTGGACTTCTGGCCCAATCTCCTGTCATGCTTCTAATGCTGTTGTAATGGCCGTAAATCTTAATGCTGGTGTAACACTGCACGCAATAATGGAGAAGGTATCAGCATCGGTACTCAGAAGTAAAAGTAAAATAAAAAAGGAAGTTAAAGCGCAATTAGAATTCCCTCGGTTCTCGTGAGTAAAGTCGACAGAAATTACTTGTAGGAGAACCGGAGAAGAAATCTGGAAGCAGAAGCAGAAGCAGAAGCAGAAGCAGAAGCAGAAGCAGAAGCAGAAGCAGTTAGGATTTTGCAAAGTGGATTAAAGAGTTTTTATGTGTTATAAGCGTGTGATTGGGTCATTCCCAAGAGCGTGCGTGAGGATTTGTTTGCAGTTGCAGGAAAATAATTTCAAGCAAACTCCATATCCTGTTCTCTTACATACCAAACCCAAGTTATAATTTGGCGTGTTGGGGTGGATAAATTGGGAAGGGTCAAATGCTAAACCCTATAACCTCATGATCATACCCACCTTTGACATTACATAAATGATAAAACCACTTGTCTGTAGAGAAATCACTATCATTTGGTATTTGTGTGATCTTCTTAGTTTTGCTGTTTTTGTTTTCAATTTCGTCCATTTCCTTTGTCTGCCTCTACTGTCAATTCTTTTTGCTTTTCTACCTCCCCTGCTGCTGCTACTACAATACAACACTTGCTTCATATACATATATATTTGGTAATGTACATAACTTTGGTTTCTTGGCTCATGAAACGAGGCTGAGGTCCTCCACCGTTTGCTCTTTAAGCTTCATTGCAGTGCTTCCAGAGATTTACAAGGTAAAATCAGACCATCTTTCTTTTTCTCATGCACTATGGTTGAGGAATTGGAATTCAAGTACTGAAACTCTGCTTGGGGACACTTCTAAAAAAGAAAAAAAAATCAGATTCAGTTACCTTCCACACCGCCAACCATATTTAATTTCCCTGCTTTGGTCCTAATAACTTTCACTGCTCTAATACCCCTTCTATCTCTCATCTTTTAAGGATTCAAAAATTCAACTTCTTTCTTTTAGGAAAAAGAAGAGGAAAAAATGAGCAGCTCTCCCAATTATGTTTGCTGCCACAGAAATAGACACCTTATTGTTCCCTTGCTGTTTCTCCTGGTTTCAAGCTTCACCCAAGTTACCTTCATGGCTGCAGAAGGTAACTTTCTTCTTTCCTTATCAAAATTTCACTTAACATTCTCCAAATTCAGAAACAAGGAAAAGAAAGAAAACCCATTTATTAACTTCATCTTTTTTACATTTGCTTTCATGTAATTCCAGGAAGGTCTCTTTCCAGGTTGCTCGAGGTTGCTCAGGTATCAAGATCAAAACCCCATTTCTTTCCTTGCTTATTTCTGAACATCCAATCAGAAATGACAGAATCCAATAATGGTGTATGAAACAGAAAGGATTTGAAGAAGAGAAGCCATTGATGGTGAGAAGTCTGATAGGGTCAAGGCCACCAAGGTGCGAGAGAAGGTGCAGTTCTTGCCCCAACTGTGAGGTAATTCAAGTTCCTGTCACAATACTATCCAAAAACCAGAGAATCCGTCAATTCTCAGCTGCATTCTTCTCGATTTCTTATTCTAGAGGCAATGATATCTCAAACTACAAGCCCATGAGTTGGAAATGCAAGTGTGGAAACCTGATTTACAACCCTTGATTGAACTATAAAAGTAAACCATTGTTCACTGTAAAAGGCACCTCTTTTTTTGAACTGTAGATATAAGGAAAAAATTACTTTCAATTCTATATACTCGTTTTCATTTTCCTCTCTTGCATGGTAGAAAGAGATATCACATGTGGTTGCCACAATGTAAACCGTTTCTACATATTTTTTTTCATTGAGTTTGACTTCACTGCAACACTTTTTACTCTTTATTTCATGAAATGTTTTGCCGTTTCCTGCAGAAGATTGTATCCTTCTTAAACATGGCATCTTTCAGTATGTGTTTTCTTTAGTTACAGTTAAAACATCAACAGATTAAGATACCCTAAACTCGAGACTGTTAAAGTATTATTAATAAATCTTCATTGTCATTAAATTTTACCCTTTTTTGAGTGGTGAGATGGGATCAGAGATTTGTTAATTTTGATGACAAAGTGACAACATACGTCATTTAAAAGAGATAAAGATGCAGACAGTTCTTTCGTATGTTGCAAGATATGTAAGCTTAGAGGTTTAGACCCCGTTCTTCCTATTGCATTTTAGACAAGCCCACCTCGAAGGGATAAATCACCAACGTAACTCATGACCACATTTCTTCTTTTTTCACCATTAGCAAAGGATCAAAGTAATAATCTTCACGCGCTGTTAAAGTTGATGGAAAAGAATGCATCTTTGTACTGATGCAAAAGAATAAGTGTTTCAACGTGACAAATAATTGTAACAATTAGAGACTTGCATTCCAAGGTTATGGGCCATGCTTTTCTCTGAACCTGATCTTACTTAAACAATTGAATTGTCTCTGTTGAATCTTACTTAAAAAATACAAGAGTTGGTGGGTTGGGTTGTATATCAAATGTCTGTTTCCATTCATGTAAAAGAGATTAGAAAAACATTAACTGCAGCATTAAATATGGGCCTGGATAAAAAGAGATTGCAGAGAGAGTAGAGAAGGAAGTGAGGGACTCATCATCTTCATTCATTAGTTTCTGCAGAGCTGCTATCTGCCTCTTTTTCTTTCCTTCCTTTCCTTTCCTTTCCCGTCTTCAGCCCTTGTTATTTGTCCTCTTCTTTTGCTTTATTGCTTATTAAGGTGACTGGTGACAATACCTAAGATCAAATTTGATATTTTGGTTAGAAAAATTTATAATAAAAAAGAACCCAGAGGTTTATAAATGAGCCTGAGCACCAACTGATGGCCGACACACCAATGAGGGCATTTTTAAATGAATAATATTTTTTTAATATTTTATTGGAAAATAACTCTCATCAAGTATTTTTTTTTTAAAATGACTTCCAAATCGGTCAGTAATAAGACTTTACGTTTTACAAAATGTGTTTTTAGACCTCACTTCTTGTAGAAAGCGAGATCCATCCCACGTAGAAGGACTTTTCAAATAACTCAATATAAAATTTTGGAAAAATACTTTACGTTCTGCATATAGTGAGGTCCCTGAAAAATTTAAGAGGCGGAGTAATTTATCACGAGACTTTATTACTGGGAACTCATTTTTTGCAGAAAGCGAGGTCCATCTGACTCACATGGCAGAAGTTTTGACAAAAAGACGTTACTATTTGGATAAAAATCTTTTAAAATATTAAAAAAAAAGTAATTAAAAAAGTTAATTTAAAAATCTTTTAAAGTAGCTTAATTTAAAAATATTTTAAATGATAAAATTATGATCTTTTAAAATATTTTAAAATTATGATATCTTTAAATAAGGATTCTTAAAAAATAATGTTTATCATCTTTTATAAAAAATATTTTAAAGATAATTTTATAATTAAAATAAGAATTTAAAGCGAGTTTGACATCGCAATAATTTTGACCAAAAGACTTACTTTTTGAAAAAAAATCCTTTAAATTTATTTATGATAACTAAAATCGTAATTTATTTAAAAAGAACTTTTAAAATATCCTAATTCTAAAATATTTTAAAACATGATAATTAAAAAAATTAATATAAAAATTATAATATTAGAAGATTCATTCATCTTTAAAAAAAATCATAATTTTAAAATATATTTTAAAATATAATTTTGTAATTAAAATAAAAATTTAAAATTAAGATTTAGAAAATCACGGGAACTCGCTTTCTGTAGAATGCGAGTTCTGTCTAACATGGCAAATATTATCTGAAAAGTGAAAAGACGTTAGCTATTGAAATAAATAAATAAATAAAATAAAATAAATAGAAAAAGAATGTAAAAGTTAAATATAAGGATAAAATCAAAAAAGATTTGAAGAGACTTAAAAAATAATTTAAAATGAAAAATAAAATTCAAATCTAAAATTTAAAATTATAATCTAAAATTAAAAATTAAAAATAATTTATAAACTTCTTCATAATTAAAAAAAGAATTTAAATTTTTTATTTAAAAATCCTGGGAACTCGCTTCCTGCGAGTTCAGTATAATATAGACCAGTGATATTTTTAATTTTTTGGGGACCTCGCTATGTGCAAAACACGATGTCCTTTTTCTTAATATTAAATTGGTCCATCTGAAAAGTCCTTCCACGTTGGATGGAACTTGCTTCTGCAGAAAGCGATGTCTTTAAACGTGTTTTGCAGAACACAAGGCATTCTTACGGGGTGATTTAGGGGTTATTTTTCCAAATAATGTTAGCAGAAGGTATTCTTCTAATTAAATAATAAAAAGGGGTTATTGATTTAAAAATGCCACCAATGAGGCTGTAGCTAATTTTTTGCCCATAAAATATGATATCATATTCATATATGTCATTCAATCGATCATTTCTAGTAATATGTATGAACAAGTTCAAAAAATAGTTTGAAAAGATGGGAAGTAGCGTATTTGCTGATACGAGAATGGATTGAACCAGTTAAAGTTTATGCATGCAACTAACTGCATGGTTAAAGTAAAACCTTGAGAGGTAAAAGATCGAACTTTGTTAAAAGATTCAACTTACATTTTCCTGATTTTGAGAAGTAAAAATAGCTCCATTTACCTCTCAAGGTTAGCATATCACGAACCGAACCAAACACATGAAGGCAACGAATCAAACAATTATTGGCTGACATTCCCCTTTCTTCCTATATAAACCCCCCACGTTGTTCTGTTTTTTCAACCGCCTCTCTCCACTTCTCCATTTTCATGGCTATATTCCATCGTATTCACCAGGCCTTTTCTGATCTTACCATTTCCTTCACAAATATTGCTGCTGCTTGCGAAAGGTACAGATTCTCTTGGATATGCGTGAATTCAGACACCAGGTTACAAAAAGGGATATTGTTTTTCCTTATTAAAATCATTTTTTGTCGTCAATGCCTTTTCGAGAGAGCATCTTTTCTTCTTCCCACCTTTTGTTTCTGGTGACCTGCATTCTGGTTTATGAACTTCTGACAAGATTTTTTATTCAATTTTATTTAATCAATGTCCTGATTCCTATGTTGCTATTTGTTAATTTCTTGAGCAAATTCTCCAAATTTGAAGGGATTTGGCTGGTTCTTTTAAGTTAAATGACATCAAAGGCAATTACAACCTGCATGTTTAGCTAATGATAGAATCAGACCATTTGCGACTTCTGCAAAAGAAAGTAATGATATTTCAAGCTCAGTAAGCAATTCAAGTGAGCTTTCTGTAAAGATTTTAGCTTAGCTAATCAACATGATCCTTGGATTACTGGCTGCAACACGTAATATCATCTGACTAAGCAAAAAATATGCAAAGATTGGAAATATTTACCAACTTAACATGGGGACATGGCAATGGAGGTATTTCGAACACCCATTATTCTGTTGGCAGCTTTCTGAAAGTATCATCCATTGAAGTGTAAACTCCTGGGATCTAAATCTAGGTTCCAGAAAAAAACTACAGATTCCAAATACCATCAATTAAGAATGATATAGAAGTTCAAAGTCTTGTCTCTTTGAAGCAATCTATAATCTAAGCACTGCAACGAAATTGCACATTCCGCATGTTCTGAATTCTTTGAGTCTATTAGAGAGAACTCCAGAATCTAATTGTAAACAGATGATATCAATTAGAGTACTCAGTGAGAACATAAAATTCATACTGAGAAATCCTAGTGTCAGGCGGTCAGCAATAAGATTGAAGCAAATGAAAGTAAATAAGTTCATTTTCAGGTATGCTTGACATGTCTTTGTTGATGTGCATTCCACTGTAATAGCATCCATATAATTGATGTCCCTGATTTCGAGAAGGGGAAAAATTAGTTACAGGCAAAAATGGCAACTTTTTGATAGTAATATGATAATCAAAGTCACACAGAAAATAATAAGCCAAAACATTTAACCAGACCATGGCAATTGGTGAACCAAAGACCTTAACAAGAAATAAATATGACTAAAACGTTGAAAGGATCCCTATGCTTTCCCGGATAAACTCTTATCCACTATTATAATCAATTGGGCCCTTAAATTTTGTTTTTGTTTATTGAAATCCTTTTTTATATGAAAACCACTAAAATCATTAGAAAATTAAGGGTTAGTTTAACTGTTTAAGTGCTTAATCAGATAAAAATAGTAATTTAAAAGTTTAATTGGACGCAATAAAAGGTTAGAGGTTTATATAAGAATTTAAGAAAAGTACCAAGACCCTTGTGGCAATTTAACCAATATGGTGAAACATTTTAGAGCAGCATGCAGTTCTCGCTAGAAACGTTGATGCCTTGAACTGTTACAGATCAGGACATATTAAAGAACGGTCAAGAAGGATGCCATGAGATCTTAGGCTTTGGCAAGCAGAGATTGCCCTTTTCGCAGTCCTAAAAGCTTAGGACTGACTCAGTTCAATGTAGTCCTATGCTCGCAGTAATTGCAACACAAGGCTACAAACCTAGCAATTAAGGATAACACTATCGTCATTTATCAAATTTTAATCTGATAATTTTCTTCGTCAGTTATACAATCTACAAATTTTGATGTAATGGAAACAGTAAAAAGTCTGAGGGAAAGATTTCAGCAACTTAAATTGAAGCTTTCATGCAAAAGTAGTGACAAGCAACACGAACTCAATATGATGGCATGTCTACTCATGAGCAACATACCTGCAAATATGCTTACAGTTGTCAGATTTGAGAGAGCCATTGTGTTATAGAAGAGGTATTCAGTGAAAAAGCGACCAAAGGCATAAATGAATGACAAAAACGTCACCAAGTATAGTGGCTTATTTTCCAAGTTAAATGCACAAAGAAAGCAGAGGGTACAAGTCAGAAGTGTCCAAACTCCAAACGTCCTCCCATGAACTTCACTCACTGCATATCAAAACAGGATATTACCAGTTATAAGATCTGAAATGACATATATAAGTTATAACCATATCCATTCTAACATTGACAAATTTTGATATCTCGAAGGCTTATTATCCTAAGTTCCAATGTCTCCACTCTCAGATATGAGGTTTCAGTAGTTCTAATGAATTTAGAGCTTCTTAATAGCAAAAAAACAGGGGTTCAATCCCAATCTCGTTTATCTTGTTTGAAACAGATACTCGAAATCATCATTGAATACGGAAATGCTCGAATGCACAAAATTATCTGATGTATATGCAGCACATAAGATTGACTGCATTGTATTAACTTTGGTAACCCTTCCTCTTGATCTTCTTCATTATAACATGTGAAAAGACAACTGTATATACATGCACCCGAATACCATGAAAGGAGCAGTGGCGTTTTCGAATTGTACCAAGTGTACTAATTTTTCTGTTATCATTCAAAATCCAAATCTTTGAATCTTTCTCAACCTCTAATGTCAACTCTCAAGCCAAACACATTCCTCGTTATTAAGTTTTCGTGTGGGAAATCCCCTGTGACCCCATTTCCGCCAACATACTTTCATTTTAGGTATGCAATGGCTTATACATGTACTTAAAGAACTATAGTTGAAGATGCAATGAGCACATAAAATTTCAGATGCGCCAATTTTTTTTGTGCTTGTCTATTCCAAGTCAGGCATCCAATATCTTACTTGGACAATGGGCCCAAAATCAACTGTCTGATTACCAAACTCATCCACCTTGCTATGAATTCATAGTATCCACTATCCACCATCACAAGCAATTCTAGCTAGGCTAGACTACTTTTTGACTGAACTACTACAAGAAACCTACTAGAGTGAATCTTTCTTGGTTTTAGTTAGGTAGAGCTGTGAATCATGCATTCTCCTCCACCCTCATCCCTTCTCATCATCCAATACAAAATCAAAGAGGCATGTATATACATCATAATCATTGGACTATTAAGCAATAGCAAAACGGGATATTTGACCTGAACAATCGAATCCGATACACCAGATCTCCCTATGTATTCAAAGTATACATATTTTTGAAGCATTTCAACAAGAGCTAGCTTTTAGAAGCATGCTAATTAGTAGTAATTTTCTTTTTAATATAAGACAATCTCTCAATGTGGAGAGATTAGTCCATCACTCAATGCATCATTCAATTAACCCAGCTCAATGTACTTCGTGCTGGCTTTTAGAAGACAAAGAAAATATTATATTGTATAAACTAGTTTTCCAAAAGTATTGCTCCCAAAGCTTACAGTTTTCCTCTAACAATATTCAAAAAATTTAAACTTTGTATCCCACATTACACATTTTCCCTACTCTCTAATCTGGGTATTGGAGTTTCGATCTCAAACATAAAGAGACATAACCCAACACCTTGTATCCATGACCCCGAGACAGAAACTTAATTCCATTGTTTAAATCTTAAAGATTTGTTCTTTAAAGAATAATTGATGTTCCCCAAAACTGTATATTCCAATTAACGGAAAACAAAACATCGAGAGCCAGTTAATATAAATAAATAAGTAAACTTTTAAGCAACTTGGGAGAAAGAAGCGTACTAGTAGTGTTGGAGAAAACAGCGAGACAAAGAGCCCACATATCGAAGAAGCCGAACCAAACAGAGAGTAATCGAAGTGAACCCACTAGCATTAACCACAATCCCAAAGCCTTCATCTTCTTAGTATACCCCCCCCTCGGCCTCCTCTGTGCTGGACATGTACTGTTGCCTGCCTTCAACTGGGAACGGTTGGTTTTTACTCTTCTTTGGCACTTCAATTAACTTTGTATTCCCGTTTTTATCCTCCATAAAACTTTTATATGGATTAAACAAGGCTTAACTACAAAATAAATATCCAAATTATATATTTTTTTGTAACATGTGCTTAAAATTTTTAGATTTTACTTGTTTTAAAGTCAATTAAAGTACTTACTTTGTCACATATTTTAAACAAAAAATACTTTAAGCACTTATTTTAGCCAAATTTAAAACTTTAGGCATCTATTTCAGTTAAAAAATACTTTATGCACCTATTGTAAAAAAGAGACATAGTTTGAGCACTTATTTTGTAGTTAAGCCATTAAACAATGGGTAATTATTCCATTCACAAGTGCTTGTGGAAATTTTGTTTACACAAATGCCTTAATTTTAGGGTTTATGGATTTTATGTATGGTTTAGGGATTATGCGTTTAAGTGAAATATTTTGAACTTAGGGGTTGTTGATAGAATTTCAAGTTTAAGATTACAATTTAGGGTTTATAAGTTAAAATTCCTACCCATATTACCCTAAACCCTAAACCCTAAATTTTAACTTTGAACCTTAAATTCTAGACGCAAACCCTAAATTCTAAACTCATACACTAAAACTCATAAGCTGAAACTCTGAAATTAAAACGCTTGCGGAAACAACAAGTTTCAAACGCTTGTTTATGAGAATGGGATAATAATACTTAAACAAATGAAACAAAAAAAGTAATTCCATGTTGAAGAATTTGACATCGTTAACATTTTCTTTAGGCCCTGAATTATACCTTTTTTAAAAAAAGATAGATGTTTAATATTTATACAGTTAAAATTTTATGTGTCTGGTCGTTAAAAGTAGTTTAAATGTTTTTAATTAAAATTTAAAAAATCTCAAATTTCTCAAAAATTTCAAAACAAGTCCCCCAAATTCCTAAAAACCACAAATTCCCAAATTCTCACTATTGCCGCCATCGAGCCTACTCCTTTTATCACCTATAACGACCCAGATTTTTGAGTCAACAATGGGCGTTGACCCGGGTCTTGGATCGACGTGTTGTACCGAGATGTTGGTCTATAATGGGACTCTGTGCGTTGTGGGCTTGATTGGTGGTTTTGGGTTTGGCTTATGTTGGGCTTAATAAAGGGTTTTGGGCTTGGCTTATGTTGGGGACAAGAGGGTTGGTGCCTCTTTAATTTTCTGCATGGTGTAAGAGGGGTGAGATCATCTTCATCTCATCTCAATTCTCTCTCCCCAAAACATCCACCCAAACACAAAGAAAAGAGGGAAACTTGTTGTAGTAGAGTGTGAATCTCGGATTGGTCATCGAGGAAGAGTTTATCAGCATCAAAGAATCTCCGTTTTGAGCTAAGCATCATTGGATTTAGTGGAGGTTGAGTTGGAAGCTTGAACCAAGAAGAGAGGTGGTAAGAGCTTGGTGGAAGCTTCATTTCGGGTTTTTCTTGCTTAAGGCCAGTACATTTCTGACTCCTGCATTTCATGAGCCTCATAAGATGATTGTTTTGCCTGGTTTATGTTCATGAGTAGCAAAGTTAGGATTCTTGAGCTTTAAAACCCTATAATGGTAAATCACGTTTTGGGAGTTGATAATGGGTAAAACTGATAGGAAACAACCTAATATACTCCAAATAACTTGTAAGAAAGAATTGGGACTTAACCATGAGGGTTAAGGGTGGGATTGGTGTAATCCCAAGCTCCAGGTTTCAAAATCTGGGCTCGAGTACCGATACGGGGTGGCTGCGTACTGGTACTCCTTTATAATTTGAGAGACAGTGTGTGAGGGGCGTACTGGTACGTCTCCCCGTGTATCGGTATCCCTCATTCAAATGGAAATCCAGTAACGCTTAGGCGTACCGGTACATATTGTTTCATTGTCTAAGATAGGCTTAGCGTATCGGTACTTGAAGTTTGGAGTATCGGTACGGGCTTGGATTGGTACAGGGTGATTCTAGTACCGATGATGGGTACCGATACGGGTAAGAGCGTATCGGTACGACTTGTGGTCTAACTCTTTCGAACCTAGTTAGGGTATCGGTACGCATGAGGGAGTATCAATACCAAGAGAGAGGTACCGATATTCACCTTAGAGTATCGATACTCGCTGGGCAATCTGCCCAAGAAAGTTAAGTTCGCGTTCGGGGGTTTTATAATTCGGGGTAAAGGGTCTGGTAGGTCCCTAAAGGTATAGAACAAACTTTAAAACTGAGGAATCGAGGTTAGCAACTCGTAGGAGGATTAATGGCTAATGGATGGTAATAGTTGGAAGAGATGCTTGGAATGGTAATCCATAGGGATCCGTGGTGGATCAGATATTGCTACGGGTAGCTTGGGGTCCTTGCTGTGTACTGAAGGGATGCTCATATAGACTGTTGCCACGAGTAATGAGATAATCTAATGAGAAAGGCGTAAACAAATCCTAATGACACATATTAAATAGTGTAACAAATGAGTCATGCCTTGGGGCATTGGTAATTGTTGGCAGGATGTCTTTTATCTCTCGGTGAGATATGTTGATGCTCGGGGGAGCATGTGGTGTCATTTGAGTCTTGGTTAAGAATCCGGATGTCCTAGAGTCAGTGCAAGGGTACTTAAATAAGGGGATGGGTACTCTGGTCTATGTGATCGAGTACATCCTACGTGTCCGTGGGCTATTTGATCTGGATGCGGTCCAAAACCTATCCTTGGGCTATGTGATCAGGATATGGAAATACAACTCGAAGGGTTATGTGATCTCGAGTAACTCGATGGGCTATGTGATCTCGAGTATCCTCTTCGGCTGTGTGATCTCAGGAAAAGACTGCTTGTGGCTTATGTGATCCAAGTATGACTAGGATGTATCTGTGGCTATAGTGATCCGGATATGATCCTAACTCGATGGCTATGTGAGCACGTGATAAATAGTAGGGCTACGTTGGCCATTATGGAATGTATGTTATTTACGTTGTTGTATGGATAATAGATGTTGGCTATTTTACCCTCGGGGCTATGTGATCAGGGTAGGGTTGTTACTCGATAGGCTACGTGATCTCGGGTACATGTTGTATTACCTTTGGGCTTTGTGATCAGGGTATGAGATGTAACTCGATGGGCTTAGTGGTCTCGAGTATAGGCTAGATAACCCTTGGGCTATGTGATCAGGGTATGGGACGTAATACAGTGGTCGGTGTGACCTCGTGTACGGTAAGCCTGGGATGGCTTGGTAAACTTCTTACATAATAGTGGTATCTTGAGACAGTGGTAAGCTCTAGCTAGGATAGGCTAGAAGATGATCCTTAGATGTGGAGAATCATTTCTGTGCACTCTTGATTATATCATCATCCATGCTTATTTTATGATATTCATGAATTGCGGTATAGTAGAAATGTACCACTGAGCTTTGTTAGCTCAGCATGCGGAATTGTGGTTTTTCCGTGCGTAGGTTGACGAGTTGCGTTTGGAGGAGCACATCAAGGAGGATTTTCCAGCATCAAGCCAATCTTAGAGTACGGTACTTGATGTTTAGTTCGGAGTGGTTGTATTCATAGGACCTTACCACAATCGAGTCTGTATTTTATTCTGATTTATTGTATTTGGTCAAGCAGAGTATTTTAATTGGAACTTATGTTTTGTAAACCCCTTTTAATATTATTATCTATGTGGATTTTATGGTAATGGATTATTTTGAAAATTCCTAATTTGTGGTTTTAAACGAGAAATTTTGATGGGTCAGTTTTGGGTGACCCGAAAGTGATGCTCCGGATCCGGGACGAAATCGGGGTGTTACACCAGATTCAACTGATCATTTTCTCCAATGTGTAGTCGTCGAAAATTGACGAACTGTTAGCCGAACGACGATTTTGCATTTGTCGTCTAATGTTTGGCTGGCACGTCGTTTGTCTTTTTTCGATGATGACACGTTAGAAGAAGTAGTCAACTGAGTCCTACAACGGGAGGATTGGGCTCGACGGCTTGTTTTAAAGTCAACTGAGGCACCTACGTTGGCACCTATTTCAGACAAAAAAAAACTTTGGACACCTATTTCAGCCAAAAATAAAATTTTATGCACCTATTTCAGCCAAAAAATACTTGAGGCACCTATTGTAAAAAAGAGACATGGTTTGGGCACTTATTTTGTAGTTAAGCGATTAAACAATGGGTAATTATTTCATTCACAAACGCTTGTGGAAACTTTGTTTACACAAATGCCTACTTTTATGATTTATGGATTTCATTTATAGTTTACGGATTAAGAGTTTAAGTGTAATAGTTTTGAATTTAGAGGTTGTTGGTAAACTTTCAGGTTTAAGGTTAAAATTTAGGGTTATAAGTTAAAACTTAAATTTTTAACCATATTACCCTAAAACCTAAACCTTAAATTTTAACTCTAAACCCTAAATTCTAGTCACAAACCCTAAATTTTAAATCCTTATACTAAAACCCATAAGCTGAAACTCTAAACCCCAGAGTTAAGGCTTTTGTAAAAACAAAAAATTTCAAGCGCATGTATGAGAATGAGATAAAAATCTTTAAACAAATAAAACAAAAAAATTTCATGCTGAAGAATTTGACACCGTCAACATTTTCTTTAGGCCATGAATTATACTTTTATTAACTTAGGTGCTTAAATTATTTTTAAGTAAATATAAGTGTTTACTTATACAGTTAAAATTTTATGTGTATGATCGTTAAAGGTCGTTTAAAAATGGTTTTCAATCAATGCTTGTCACAAGATGATAGTTTTAATTTTTTAAAATTATTAAAAAAAACTTAAAATTTTAAATTTTAAAAAAATCACAAATTTCTCAAAAATCTCAAATCAGCCCCCCAAAACCTTAAAACCCACAAATCTCCAAATCCTCACCATTGTCGCCATCGAGCCTACTCCTTCGATCACCAGATTCAACTTTTTCCAACACGCCGTCGTCGAAAATTGATGAACTGTTAGCCGAACGACGATTTCATATTTGTCGTCTAATGTTCGGCTGACACGTCGTTCCTCTTTTTTCGGCAACAACACGTTAGAAGAAATAGTCGACTGAATCTTATGACTGGAGGAGTGGGATCGACGGTGACAACGTTGAGAATTTGAGATTTTGGAAACTATTTTAGATTTTTTTAGAATTTCAGTGTTTTTTGAAAAAATATTAAAAATCAATTGAAAATTAAAACATACCTCATAACAAATTATAATTGGTTAATGAATTCTTTTCAACCGTAGTTAACTATATGACACTTATAATTAACGAAATGAATCATTAAACACCTAGTTTGAACAAAAACCTATAAACATCTATTTTTTTGTGCAAACAACCCTTAACACTTGGTTTTCATGCAATTTTCACCCTCGATGGATAAAACGGTTAGTCAACAAATGTTGACCTTTTGAGGCTGACATGACACTTCAACATGATATGGGGAGATGACGTGGCAGTGCCACGTGTAAAGTGAGTGTGATATGGCAAAGATGACATGTAAAAAGTTTAAATTAATTTTTAATTAATTGTAACCAATCGAATCCATGCCTAGTGGATGAAAGGCTAAACGCCTAACCGCCAAACTAAGTCACTTAATTATTATATTTCTTCACAAAAATTTTATGTGATTCTGCTTAAAGAATGTAAATCATTCTTCAAGCCTTGGTCTAAGATCTTTAATCTAAGTTCAAGCAAGAAAATTACCGTGGCAAGTACTTTTTTTTTACTAATTTTTAATCTTTGTTTTATATGATTTCTCTGTTGTTTGTGAGAGTTGATTGAATTATGATTTCTTTTTTTACAGTTGTTTTCTTCTCATCTACCTCGTTGGCTTCAAGTTCTTCTTGCTGAAAAATTCTTTAACGCATGTATAATTCATGAAGACGTCAAGAAAAACGAGAAGAAAACATATTCTGCTTAGATTATTGTATAAGTATTTGCCCTTACTGTTTTTACCCCCCACAGCTCTTACAGATTTCGAAATTTGCCTAACAAACAGACATCACTTTTGTTGTTGGTTTCGGTTCGTTTAACAAATTTCTCATTTTTGCAGATAAAAAGATATGTATACCATGATGTAATAAGATAGGACGATGCAACAAAACTAATGGACGGTTCCTTTGTTCAAGTAAGTCGTCATTGTTGTTTCTTGTTGAGCTTTGAATTTATGTTTTATTTCAAGGTAATTACATTGCTTCCATGTTTCTCTTTCCTTTTCCTTTAGCCATACATAACGAACAGTGTAACGTGAGAGACTACAACAAGAGAAGGTTCTCGTTATTTTAGATTACATTCGGGAGCTATTTAATTTGGAGGCTCTTGAAATTCTCACTAGAGGTGAAGACATAGGTTGCAAGATTCAGTTGACATTGATAAAGTCCGATGTTTTATCGTCCATAGGTGTTCGAAAACCTTTTACCATTAATATTTTCGACAAGAAAGAAGCATGATTCCTGTTTAGAAACATGACTGGTGACATTGTTAAAAGATACAACTTGTGTTGTACAACAAATGAAGTGGCCCAAAAATGTACAGAATTGCCGATCGCCGTTGCAACAATTGCAGAGACTTTGAAGACTAAAAAGGCTTTGTTTGAATTGAAGAATGGTTTACAGGCTTTAAGCAGAATCATATTATATAAACTTTTTTGTGAAGAAATATACCAATCAAGTGATTTGGTCTGATGATTAGGTGTTTAGCCTTTCATCCATTAGACACGAGTTTGATTTTCACAAGTATCAAAACTCTATCTTTTATTTTATTTGGTTACAATTAATTAAAGTACATTTTAATATATTATTTGAGACTATTTTTGACTTTATACCAAAAAATATATAGTTTGACACTTATTTATATATTAAGCTTTTTTTATGGCAAACATTCTTGATGATTGTACAACAAATAATTATTACCACCCAAACCTAAAGTTGTAATTTCGTTCATTTTATTTTTGGGTAAACTACGCATTTGGTTAAATTATATAAATCACCATTTAATTATAAAATGGTTTCGATTTGACCATTATATTTTTAATTTTTTTATTATGATCACTCAATTATTGAAGTAGAATCAATCAAGCCACCTACTATTAAAACCTAACAAAAAGGGTGACGTAGTAGTTAACAAAATTTTATATAAATACGCAATTAGATCTTATTGTTTATACATTATATAAAATTATTTCTATTTTAATTTAATAAAATAAATTAATTATTCAATTAGGTGGTGATACATGGATAAATTTATTTATTTATATTATTTTAATAAATTTATTTTCATTATCCAATTAAATGGTACACATATCACCTGATTGGAGAAAAAAATGAAAGAAAGAAAGCTGGATCTAGGCGAGATTCAATCCAGGATAAGGATGAAGTGAGTGGCCTGCCTTTGCCAATAAGCCAAGTAAAAATTTGTGATATAAAATAGACATTTAATATATGTGTTAATTTGTTGTTAACATCAAAAAAAAAAAGAAATTAAATATGATTTAAGATAACTCAAACATGAGAGACTTGGATGCATACAAACATTAAAACTACCGGAAAAATTCAATAAATAATTAATATTGTATTTTCAAACTAAATTTAATATATTTTTTTCATATTTACTTTTATAATTTCACTTATATATTCATTGAATTGTTTTTTTAACTTAATTAATAATTTTAATTTCTATTAGAAAATCTTAATTAAATTATTATTATTTGTATATGAAATTATATTAAAAATTTTAGAAATATATTAAAAATTCAGTTAACGAATTAAAACCTATAAATATAAATTAAATCACAAGATGAATTCATTTGAATTATGTTAGAAGAAAGAGATTAGAATAATATTTAGGCTTAAATGAAAAATAGGCGCCCAAAGTATATTTTTTCTGAATTTTAGGTGCCTAAAGTATTTTTTTCTAAAAATATGTGCCTAAAATTTATACAGATACAATTTTAGGTGCATAATAGTTAAAAAATTTGTTAACCAATCAATTAAAAATTGAAGGAAAAAACTAAATTTTTTAAATTTTTAAAAAATCTCAAAAATTTTCAATTTTTATAAAACAGTCCTAAAATTCTTAAATTTTCCTAAACTCAAACCTCCAAATCGTCGCCGCTTCCGCTGTGCCGCTTCTAAGTATATCCTTTTAGTTGTCGGACCTAGTCGGTTGTTTTCCCTATCGATTATTATGCCGTTTATTATTTTTGACGATATCGTGATGAGAAAAACGACCGGTTAGATTCAACGACTAAAGGGTACGCTGCACCTCACCTCACCTCCACGCAAGGTTTACTGCACTTCCCTTCTCCTTCCAGGCGAGCCGACATTACCAACCCTCGATGCATACAAAACGGCCATAGTCCGTACCCGAAATCCCCGCTACCCCTAGGACTACACGCCGGCGACGTCGCCCGTCCGTTAGATCCGCCTCCGCCCCCTAAATCAATCACAAACTTCCCTCCTTTACTCGAACTCAGCGTCGACTCCGCTAGAACAATGGCTGCTGCACTCATATCAGGAATGAGTTCGAAACGGTAACCGAGCCCGTCGGAAGAGCTACGTTCGCCATGCCTCGAGACGGCCCCAAGGTTTCCAGGTGCCACCTCCTGGACTGAGAATAAGCCACGAGCTGGGGTTGGAACGGCTTACTCGGTCCGATTCCGGTGAAGCCACGAACGGTGTAACCATTGAAGCCGCGGCTACAGGTGAGCCGGATAAGTCGTGAACCGTTATTGACCATCCTTTACGTTCTTTTCCCAGCCTTTCCCTTTCGCTTCCAAACGAGCTTAACCAACTCCAAGAGTTACTCGACTCTGACTGCAACGACCTGACCGATTTTAACTGAAAAAGTTTAATTCAAAAGCAAAGAACAAACACTGCAAACTAACCAAACAGTAAAAAAGTAAATAAAAATGTCGACTTTGCTTTACCGTACTATTTTGCGTTCAAATTAACCAACTTTGTATAAAAACGTGAAGTTGAATAATCAATGGAGGTTATATAACTAACCTGGATCTTCGATTCCGGCCACCGGTGTCTCTAAAACTGAAACTGAGCAGAGGTACCTTTATTAGCTTCTTTCCCAACTGAAATCCAGCCATTGTGGAAAACACAAGCCCTGGATTCGGTTTATGAAGAAGGGTGAACAACGGACAGTGCAGGTCTCGAAGCAACCGGAATTTTCAAGGCTAGATTGTCTACGGTAAGTCGTACGAAAGGGCAAGGGTCCATGGTTTTTTCTGTTTATGGTATTGGCACTGGCCCTTGTTAAAAAACCCAGAGTCTTGCATATATAGCTAGCAGTAGCAGTATACATGTGAATGGAAGTTACATCGGAAAACAGGTTGTGAACCAAAAATGTGACTCAGAAACATTTTTTTGTACATTGGACACAAATCGATGTATTTGGAAAAAGGGGTTTGAGAAATGGGATGGGAGCCAGCCAGGCAGGTAGGGGGTTAACGAAAAATGGGTGGGATTGATACTGAAAATGATTTCGAGATTCGAAGTGGGTGGAGCAAGGAAGAAGCGGGCGGTATCCGATGGGGAGTTAGGGTTTCATTTTTATTCAGTCGTTAGGAATATGGATCAGAATCTGATTACTGGTTTTTACAGAGATGAAGGATTTTGCGTGCTGTCTGTGGGTCAGTGCCAAACGTTTTTTTTTTTTTCAGAGAGAGAGGGGGGATAATTAAATGAATATTCTATTTTTGAAATATCTAAAAAAATAATTCCATAATTGATTATGTAAAAAATATATTCTATTTTCACGTAAATTAAATTCGTGTTTAGTCAAAAATAAATTTTAAACTCGTGTTTTAACTAAAAGCGAGTTTATATTAAGTGAGTAGATAAGAAGGAAAAAATTTAATTTATTAATTTTTTATACAAAATTTACTTTTAGTTAAGCGCGAGTTTAAAACTTATTTTTAGCTAAACGCGAATTTAACCTATTTGGACCGAAAGAAAGTATTTTTTACATGATCAATAATAAGATTATTTTTCTAAATAATTCTCAAAAGGAAAATATTTATTTAATTTTACCGAGAGGGAACCTTATAACTCAGCATGTCATGGCTCGTGACGCAGAGAATGAGATAATGAATAGATATTGAATGGGTTCACCCAAAGGCCTAATGCCCAAAAAGCCCATAATAGAAAATAGGAACCATGAAGCCCAACAAACATTGAGGCCCAAAGTAATTGAAATTGAGTCCATGTGACGTCATAGGAGTTGTTTCTGATGTAAGCAAGAATTGCAGAGGATAACGCACACGCAATCTTAAAGCTAAGGTCCGTAGACCCTCATTTTATTTCACCCTATTCTTTTGTGTAAAACGCGAAAAAGAGGGCTGAAGAGAGAGGACCGACCAAAGAAGAAAACCATGGGAATGCCAATTGTTTCCCTAACTTCTGCTCCCAAAGTCACCTTCGTTCCCAATTCCATCTCCTCTGTACCTTCAATTAAGGCACGTAATCATCCATATCCAACAGTTTCCGGCGGTGGGTTGTCGATAGAATGCTCATCGAGGCCGCAGAAGAAGGCAACGAAGCATCATATGAAGACAAGGCCACGCAAGACGCAGCCATGGGACGTGAGGAGGAAGCCCACTGTTTACGCTCCTTTGCCTCCGCTCCCTCCTGATTGGACCTTTGTTTCAAGCGACGGCAGTAATGATGGTGGCGAGGTTGCTGAGGCTGCTATCGCTGGCTCTGCTCTGGAGGCACCTGCAAGTGGGTAGTTTCTCGTTCATCATTTTGTCAGTTATGCCCTATTGCTTCTCTGGGTTTTTGAAATGGTTGAATGAAACTGAAATGTACTCTGATGAACATCTATGGTTTTAGTCTTTGATTTCGATGTGGATTTGCACTTCAATTTAGTTTTAGTTTTTCTTTTAGAAAATTATACGTTTCCAAGCTTCCTTTTCTCCCTATTTTCTTGATAACATTGAGATTCATCTGAGAAATAACAATACTTTGATATCTATAATTTTTTTAAATCAGACAAATTCATAAATTTATTTGAAAAAAGATCATTTTTATATATAAATAATCAAAGTATTATTTTTCAAATATTAAATACTTCATTAAACTTCACTCATATGTTTAAATTGAAATAAAATATTCAAAATTTAAATCATATATAAACAGTTGAATTTACACAGTCAAATATGTTTTTATTAAAAATTGAATCATTACGATTCAAATTCGAATGAATATCCATATTCACAACAGATACCAAATGATAATTTTAAAACTTATTTTTACCATCCCTAAATTCATCAGAGGCATTTGTTAATTTTGATTAAAAACCTGAGCTATCAGCTTTAATTTGACATCGAGTGGGGTTTTGGGAGTTGGTGCAGAAAGCAGTCCAAGCTAAAGCACATATGAGTTGTCGTTCAGAAACAAGGATCCTCGCAATTAACCACTGCTATACTTATCAACTACTGCTCTACTGCTACTATACACAAGACAAAGACATCTGAAGGAACAAAACGTGTATTTAATAATATGGAAACATCAGATGTTATTGGCTGGCTGCAGAAAGAGCTCACCCATCAGGCATGTTACAGGGTAGTAGAACAAAAGAATTGAGCACCACAGTTGTGATTTTCCGGGAGGGGGCATAATCCTACCACCAGCTCAATGCAACCACACAACTTGAAGGGTGGCTTTTCTTTTGTGCTTTGATATGACACCCTCCTCCAGCTGCTAGCAAGATTTACACACGATCCTATCTACAAGGGGGGTTAAGTAACAAAAGCAAGACATCATATCCTGCACATGATTATTATTAACCACCACCATCTGATGCTTTGGAGTGTCCTAGGCTTCCAGAAAGTTCCTAGCTCGATCTTTTCTTGTATTGGCTCTGCACTAGGCTCAAGAGAAAGTCTGTAAATATATGTTCATACCCAGGCATTTTCCCATACCTGCAATATTTTCACAAACGATTCAGAGCAAATCAGCTGCCTACAAGGTGCTTCAACCAAATAATTATGATAGGATGTTACAAAGGAAGAAGTTTCACTTGCCAGGAAAGTAGTTTATGTCAATGACATAAAAATGATCCCTAGTTCCATGCTCCAGGATAATGTCTAGGTTAAATAGCCGAAGACCCTGCATATAACAAAAAAAAAGAGATTTAATCAAATTATTCTACAGACTGGTATATGTATAATCCAGAGAAATAGTAGTCAAAATTTAAAAAGCTACCAGACACCGGCGAAGCTCTTTGGCCAGTCTTTCAGCTAAAGGGCGAGGAGGAAGTTCTGCAATAGAAGAGAAGAAAAATTAAAAGGCCTATTGATATACTGAAGGCATGGTTTAAGACAGCCTTTCACACTTGAACACGGTGACCATTTTTCTAATAACCAACATATGTTGCATGAAATTAACTGAAACTCCATCAACTAAGGTTCAACCTTTTTTGGGTTTAGCAATAAAAAAACATTTCTTACTAAACCCAGAACTTCTTCAAACAAATTCCAAAGACAGTCACGTTGATCAAACATTCATGTTAAAAATAGGCCACAAGCAAAATTGCAAAAATAGCAAATGAAAAGGGGTAATTCTTGAATGGGGACAACAGACCAGCCACCCTAGGGTCCAAATCTGCATCATCTGCAGAAGCTGCTGCACATGAAACCCGAGGAAACCGAAAAACACCCTTTACTTTGGAGAGCTCTCTTTTAGTCACATCAGGTAAAGAGAAACGCCTAACCACTTTAATGGCTTCTCCAACAATATAAACCTTGAAGAGACCTCCTACAGATTACGAAAAAGCAGTACTGCAGTTAGGCATTGCACATTTAAGTCATAAAAATTAAAGCTACAAATCCTCATAAGAATTGCAGTTGCATACCATGGTTAACAAACTCCTGAAGAACAAGTGGTGGTTCTAGTTTCTGGAGAGTACTGATCATAAGCGAGTGATAATTCATGTGACTTTGCACTTCCATCAGCAACTAATGGCTTTGCAACTGAAACGATGGGAGAATGAATGTTTGATTAGAACAAATTGCCATGAAAATTAAGCGAAGAGTAAGTTTAATATATTTATAATATATATGTAGGGGTGCTTAACGAGTTGAGCAGCTCGAACTCGACTCGCTTAAAATTCGGTAAACGCTCGACTCGAGTTGACTCGACTCGTACTCGAACTCGACTTGAGACCTTAACGAGTTGAGTCAAGCAAAGTCTAACTCGACTCGATAAGTTCGCGAGCAGCTCGTTAATTTTTTAAAATATTTTTTAGTAATTACTTTAAAATTATTTCATTCAAAAAATAAATCTAAATAATAATTATTAATTTGTTAATAAATAATAAAAATGATAAATTAACTAATCTATTAATTTTCTAATAAATAATAAAATATTATTAATTAATAATATTACATTACTACAAACAAAAAAGGATAAAGGTGACCACTTTGAACCTATAAGTTGGTGGAAGGATCAATCTTTGAAGTTTCGTATTTGTCAAAGATGACTATTGATGTTTTAGCAATTCCGATAACAACTGTAGCTTCAGAGGCTACATTTAGTGCTGGGAGCCGCGTGATTCTTACAAAGCTTCACTATCTCCGAATACCATGCAAATGTTGATTTGTTGTGGAGATTAGTGTCGATCTCTCAATGGAGTGAAGAGAAAGAATAAAGTAAGACCATTTAAGATTAAATATATTAATTGATTTAGTTCTATATTATTCATGACAAATTAAGAAAATTTATTTTAGTTTCTTATTATAAGATATTATAACTAATTTTTATTGACAGGATAACTATGTTGATCAAGCAAAGGAAATTATTCTCCCAAGTTTGTAGTTTGGTGATTGCAAGCAACAATGAATAGAATGAAGAGATGTTGATTTCCTTATTTTCAAGATTGGTTATGGATCGTTGAACTTTTTTTTTCAAGAATGCTTTTAATATGTTAGTGGATTGTTACTTTAGTTTTAATATGCTAGTTTGGTTTATTTGTGGATTATTAGTTTGAAATTTAGACTTTGAAAGTGTTTTATACATTCTTTTGATATTTTTTTGGTTAAATTTGTTAATTTATGTTAATATTAAGCCCCATAAAGTATTATTAAATTTTGTTTTTAGTTAAAAAATAAGGTAAATTTTTTAGTAAGCTTAACGAGCAACGAGTCGAGCACAATTTTACAAGTCGAGCACAATTTTAACGAGCAACGAATCGAGCAGCAAAATTTTTTAACGACCGCGAGTCGAGCACTGCCCAACTCACGATCGACTCGTTCGATAAGCACCCCTATATATGTGTGTGTGCGCGCACGCGTGTGTAAAGCTAAAGTAAATCACATGATTGGGAGCATGAACTCATAGGACTTAAGCAGACCACACAACAACAGACTATTAAGCCTAATGCACAGCCTACAATAAATAAGAATGTGTATACTTCAATGGCCCTATAGAATGCTACCGCATATGATAACATAAGACAAAATGCGCATACCAAGGGGTAGTATCAGCCCGGCTTTGTTTACAGCATCAGCAATGGATGATGCGTCTTTTTTAATTACTAATTGCCTAGGAACACCAACTTTTCCTGCATGGAAAAACATTAATATCAACTTTGATCTGCATGGGAGTTCATATGAAGATATTTCATCAAAAACCAGAAAGTAGTTTGTGAGAGGTAGGAAAAGGCATAGGGTCTAATGTCAACAAAAAAGATAGCACAAGTTACCATAGGAGTTGGATAAATTCATGTCCGCAACACATTGTAGCATTGACTGGCGATTGTGTAAATGTTGTATAGCATCAGGAGGATCAAGAACTGTGACTTCTGGGTGTGTTTGTCTATAATCCTGCAGTTAAATGGTAAAGAATGTAAAAAGGATTGGTCTCAACACAAAATGTGTAGAAAGCACACAAATAGCCCTAGAGACAAGCTTCGCTAAAGTGACTTTCAATGCATGTATGTAAAACCAATTACTGTCCAAAATCAAACACTTCATAGTCCTTCGCCCAGAAAGAAAAGGAAAAAGATATACATTGTTTCTTAATATTCACCATTTACGATTTCCACCTTAAGAATTCCATTATTCTGTTCAGAAGAAAAGCTTTTGCAACAGACACCTAGAATACCTCATGTGTTTATAATCTCCACTGGGTATTCATACAAAACCACAAGGCAGATTTCTGAATTTTCTTTAGGCACTGTGATTAGCAACAAACCATCCTCAGATTGCAACATAAAACCATAGAGAAATTGAACCTAAAATATATGATCCTTTCTTGAATGGACCCTACAGCGAAAGAATCAAAAAACGGGTTTCACCTTTAAGCATAAATTAAACTTCTAAAAAACACGGACCCGTTTTGGATTGAAACATGAAAACATTTCATACAAGAACAAGGCCAAGCAGGACCACGGTAAATAACCAAATCCACATATCACCACAAAAAAGAGAAAAATAGAAGACAATTAAAAAATTGAATCAAAAAGAGTTAGGCATGTGCTACAATTTTTACCAGCCCTACACCTACATACTACTAGACAACCATCCCAAAACAGACTGGGAGGACCAAAAAAAAAATTGAAAGAATTTTTATCTTGCTGAGGCATAAGTTGGTTGCTTTCATTGTAGAACACATTATGGTATTTGCAAACTATTGAATCCTTTTGCCAGTCACTTCCTCAAGCATGGTATAGCAGATATACCGGTGCACCAGATCCTATACTTACTAGGTTTGAGTCAGGATGGAAAGGGGTAATACTATACACAGAGCAAATGAAACCATTAAAAACAAAGAAAAAGTTCTCTTCACATATAATGCTAAGGAAAACCTGGAAAATCAGCTAGATGGCCATGGAAGAAGAAACATCCTCACTCGCTGGAATCTTAAGGCCTCGACCTCAACTATCAAGTCAGGTTTCATGAGCAAGGAAAGAGCAATAAGTCTGCAATTATGTCAGCCACTTGTAAGATTTAAACACACAGTTGTCTGACACATTTCACTTGGTTATTCGGTTCCTCACATGTAAAAACACATCAAAACCACAACATAATGTATCAAACAGAAGAGACTTCACATTCCATCATTCCACAACATCCATCAATTAAGGCAAAAAAGAAAGAGAGAAAGAACGCATAAATTATATAGTTTCTAAGATTTGGACCAACCTCAAGAATCTGGCGCCATTACTTTCCAGTCAACTGCATCAGATACAAAAAATGGATCATGCCATGTAAGACCATGCACGTCCAAATGATTATTTGCATCGTTTTTACTTTTCATCTTATCATGAAATTTAATAACAGATCAATTAGAGACAATACATATCTACTAACCTTGTGCAATACAAAATATCAAAAGGACCTTGATCTGAAAGAGGTCTATTTTGATCAATTGCAATAAACAATATCCCCTTATTCCTGCACCATTCCCAACATTTTACACAGTTACTAACACACAACAAACAAACACATAAACTTCAATGCTAACAGCCAAAACCAAGTCTTTTCTCCTATAAAATTATGATAATTACATTTTACCAGCAACAAAGTAAAAAATTATGATACGTATCTTCGAGGAACAGTTCAAAATAAAATACGGAAATAACATATTATAATCACCTTAATAATCGAAAGTCGTAAAATAAAAATCTGACTTATTGGAGTTGATGTGTTGGATGTAATACCACTCACATAAATTACGACAACGACGTCAAATGGGAGAAGGATATTCTCAATTTCGGAACCACAAACATTTGATTCCAAAACGATCAACCAATCCCAAAAAGAAAAAGGAATACCCAATATTCACCTGTCTAAACCTTCAAACTTGGGTTGTAAGAAGCTCTTGATTTTCTTAGAGGTAAGGGCATAACCGACGACAACAACCTTTTGTTGTTGTTGTAAAGCTCCGATGGAACATTGCGACATCGTTTCCGGTTGCTCCTCTTGGACGTAGTGGTCGCAATGAGAAAACTCTTCTTCCAACCTCATATTCGAGTAAAATCAGGCCCCGATATTTCAGAGAGTCGGTTAAACAAAAAAAAATCTAATAAAACAGCGAAACGCAAATGAACAAAATGAAAGGAGAGAGGCAGAGGGAAAACAAAAGGGAGAAGAGGGTTTGGTGAAGGAAAACGCGTCAATAAATAAGCGTTTTGGGACGGAGAGGAAGAGTCTGGATCAGATGTTTCGCTTGCTTTTAGGCTTAGGTTGTAGACCCGTTTTTTTTGTGTTTGACTTAAATTGTTTTGGGCCAATGGTCACGCGTCGCTTGATGACGGTGCTGCATTTTCTCACGTGAGATATATTTCTCGGACGGAGAAAATTCTATTAGGAGTCCTCTTTCATCTCATTATTTATGGTTAAAAATATTTTATTTTATTTTATTATGTTTTTATCAAAGAAATCTTTACTTATATTTTTTAAAAACAATTCTTTAATAAAATTTACCACTTGATTAAATTAATAACATAAAAATGATTAAACGAATAATTTTTATTGGTTAAGAGTTAAGACTATAGATAGGCTTAAATGAAAAATAGGTGCTTAAAGTATGTTTTTCTTAAACTTTAGGTGCTTAAAGTATTTTTTTTGTAAAAATAGGTGCCTAAAATTTTAAAAGTTATAATTTTAGGTGCCTGACCGTTAATGGGTGTTAAATTTTTTTAACCAATCAATGCTTGACATGTGGCATATTTAATTTATTTTTTTCAAAATTAAAAGTTAAAAAAAACTTTTAGTTTTCCAAAAAATCCGAAATTTTACATTTTTACGAAACATTCCCCAAATCCCTAAAATTACATAAACACAAACCCCCAAATCGTCCCTGAGCACACCGATTTGGTCGCAAGACCAAGGCAGTCATTTTCCCCAACAAAACGGTGCTTGAAATGGCGAACGACGTGTATCCAATCGTCGAATGTGAAATCAATGTTCGACTGGCACGTCGTTAACCATTTCCGGTGATTCCGTGTTGGGAGAAATGATCGCCTTGTTCCGGCGATCAAACTAGTGTACTCAGGGGCGACGATCGACGACGAAAGCAATGACGATTTAGAGGTTTGGGTTTGTGAAATTTTAGGGATTTGAGGATTGTTTTGTAATTTTTTCAAAATTTTGAATATTTTTCTTTAAAAAATAAAAAAATAAATTAAATATGCCACATGTCAAGCCAATTGGTCAAAAAATTTAAACCTATTAACAGTCATGCACTTAAAATTATAATTTTTTAAACTTTTGAGCACCAATTTTACAAAAAAATACTTTAAATACTTAAAATTTAAATAAAACATATTTTAAATACCTATTTTTCTTTAATAGAGGATGATGCTCTTATGACGTGGCGAATTGCTCGGTGACAGACACCACATTTTGGTTTGGATAATTTTCAAGTTTTTTCTGAAGAAAGATAAATCAATTTTACTACTAGTATTTTTTATCTCATTTTCGATGCAAATAATGCAATATATCATTTTCTTTTTTTTTAATGTTCATGAACCAGATTTTATGGAGTTATTTGAATTTGACCGAATTATTTAATTTTATTTAATTTTAAATATAATTAATTTAACATATTTTAATATTTAGAAGTTAATGTATGAAGTGTTATTTTTTGTGTTTTGTATGAGCTGATAATAAACTACATTCATTAGATAATTCTTACTATTCACTTTGAACAAAATTGTAAATATATATTACTTTAGAAAATTTTATCACGCTTGACGAACAACGTTGAATACTATTAGGCTGAACATCGTTGAATACTATTAAATTGATTAATAAAATTTAAAAATCTTAAGGACACAACATATAATTATAAATAATTTAAAATAAAATTTTAGTTAAATTATTTTCCATATGTATTATATCTTTTAAATAATTAGATCAAATATCAACCTTAATCAATTTAAAAATTAAAAAATCTTAAACCTTAAACCCAAAACCCTAAATTCTAAACCCTATATAACCAATTGTGTTTTTACAAACGCAACACCCTCCCTATCCTCAGCAAACAGTCGACGTCTTTCCTATCCTCAATCAGATGAATACGGTGATTTCATTAAAAAATTGGGTTGATATTGGAATGCAGTTATTTTATTAAAAATAACTTTATTTTTTGTCTTCTTTAATTAGCGGGTTAAGTTTTTTTTGTTTTTTTTTATTTTAATGATTTCATTCATTAATATATTAGAATAAAATTGTAAGATATGAGGAAGAAGAAGATGATCTGTAAATTTTAATTTATAAGAAAATATGATGTGAAAAATAAAGATACGATGAGTTTATTTAATTGGGTAGGACCATGGATGAGACTGTGAGAATGATTCATGGAACAATTTATTCTAATTTTATTTTAAAATATGATTAATTGCATGTCAAGCCTTTGAGTTTTTTAATAATTGTTTAAAAATTATTAAAAATTAATGATGTTCAGCGGTGTATTGCGTTAGTGATGTTCAACAATGTGTGTCAGCCGTTATAGAATTTTCCATTCCCAATAATATGTCAAGTACTATTACATTTCGATAATCTTATTCTCAAATATAATCTTACATTCCGTTAACCAAGCGCACCCTAGGTGTAATATACAAAAATAAACAGATACATAAATCCTTTTCAATGAAGAACCTAAATTTATTTATTTATTTATTAGTTGGCTAATAATAACTTAAACATCATTAGTGCAAGACATAACAATTGCCAATCGGATAAGCATTGGATAGTGAAGCTCTATAAATTACAATATAAAAACATATTTTAATACTCATTAACATGAGTGGAGTTAGTTATGGATTTTATTAATTAATAGATTATGATATGTATGAATAATTTCCATTTTGTCATCTTTTTATAGTTGAAGTCTCGATGGAATTAGAGTGGGAGATCTTATCATCTTTGGTTGGACCCACTTTTATTAGCTAATCATTCGTTAATAAATTGAATATCTAACTTTGTATGTTATTTTAGTAACTCAAGTTTAATCTAATTATGTTTTCTACACCGATAATCAGATGATTTAGTAGGATTCAAGAGTCAATTTTAATAGAGTTTGAGGGAGCCTACTTAATTTAAAAAAAAAATTAAATGTCTAAATTAAAACTTCAAATTTTTTTGAAGGGTTTAATTTAAAATATTTAAAAAAATAGGGGTTCAATTAAATTTTTTAATACTTAATGGGAACTTTTAAAAATTTTAGGAGGGTACTTACTTAAAAATATTCAAAAATTTTAAAATATAATGATAATATTTTGTATTTTTAAATGGATCGAATTAAAAATTTTAAAAATTTCAAAGGTTAAAAAATAAGTTTTCAAATTTTGGTGGGGTGGGAGGAGGGCTACCATTGGCCCCATTACGTCCGCCCCTGGTAAGATAGGGTACTAGAATGTTTAAGTAAGATTAAGAGTTTAAATACTAATAGTATTAATTGAGTAAATTGAGTTTATCATTTCAAATTAAATTTGTACAATATACAGTCTGAATTAATTAATTAATAAATTAAATACCAATAATAATACCAAAAACACAAATTTTATTATTAAAATTATTTTTCTTTGTACGAGAAGTGTATCTCTTTTGATATAAAAGATGACCTGCAAATTTATCTCCTTTTTACAATATAATCTGCCACTAACAATGTATACAGATTGTCAAATTATTCAAAAAGGAAAGAAAAACAAAACTTACAACAACATGATCATTATCTAAAAAATCGCATGTGTTAAACTTAAAGGACAAGTTGAATTGACATATGTTATACTTCCGTCAATGTTCTAATTCTAAATCTGGTATTATCTCCGGAATAAATTGACACGGGAAAAAGGGACAACTCTCTCTCTTCATATTTTCCACTCCAACCATCATCTACGACTCTCGATCCGAAATCGAAACGGATGAATCCTCCAACGATTCTCCTTGCATCGACAGCATCATAAAAGGGTTTGGCCATAAAAATGAGCAAAGATTGATTGATTGATCCAATTTCATGTTAGAGGAAAACACGGCTAAAACCTTGAAAAATGAGAATGATGGGTGCTTCTAATAGCATTATAAATTGTCTCCTCACCAATAACAGCTACAGTAATAATATGGAGGACCACTTAAATGTCTTATTCAACATGATAGAAACTACGAGCTCCATTTTAAGGGCTAATTTACAATAATTTTATGGTCCTTTCTACTCAAAACTTTTACTTCATGGGACAGTGCTTACATTTAAATTTCCAGGGGTCATTTGATTGGGATTATAAATTTAGTTAATATAAAGTTTTCTATTTAAACTAGTATATTTGTTTTATTATTATTTTTAAATAGTTAAATATTTTGTCTTCAAATTTGATAGACCAATTTAACGACTTCTTTTATTTGATAAAATAACAGCTATTTAATTTGATCTGAACTGTTCAACAGTAAAAACACTAATTTGTGAAAAAAATTGGAGAAATTATATCATAGGCCCGGTTCATCATGTCATTTATGGTCTAAACCAATAAAAAGTATCAATTTCATTAAATTTTTCTATGTCATATTTTTACAAAGTGAATCTACAATTGGTAAAAAGTAAATTTTAATTTAATTTACAGTAAATTTGAGTGAAGATTCACTTGATAAAAAGATAACATGACAAATTTAATGAAATGAATGTTTTTTATTGATTGAGACCATAGATGACGTGGCGAGCCGGGCCTATGATATAATTTGTGAAAAAATTGATATATTTTTGTCATACAAACAAATTTTGTTTTCGTTTGTTGATTTCTTTAGACCTTTGCTTTTCCTATATTGAAGAATCCAATTGTATCTTGTGCTCTAATTGGTAAACTTTATGCTTCTTTTTCTGATCAAAGTTTGACTTGATGAAGTGCTCGTATTTTATTGTTCGATTCTTTTGAGAATTTTTAAATTTTCAGACTCCAGTTTGATTTGGATTACTTTTTGGCTGTTAATTTTTCATTTTGATCCTTCTATCATACTTAAATGTTTTCACACGTTATTTTGATATGATTTGATTTTTCTTCTATTTTTATATCATCACAGGTGAGTTTAAATAGTAACTGCTTATAATTTTGTTAAAAATTGACTCTCCTATCGAATTAAATTATAAATTTATATTCAATACACAACCGGTAGAAACATAAATTTTTTTACAAGCGTTTTAGTTTAAATGTTTATGGTTAAATTTATGGTTTACATGTTAGGAGTTTATGTTTGTTATTTTGAATTTAGAGGTTATGGTTACAATTTAGGGTTTAGAGTTTATGATAATATGGTTAGAGATTTAGGTTTTAACCTATAAACTTTAAATTCTAACCACAACCCACAATTATAAACCACTACACCTAAAGCTTAAAATCTACTCTGAACCCCAAAACTAAAGCACTTGCATAAATTGTTTATTTCTATCGTATGTGAATGAAATAATTACCAATAAATACTTAATAAAGTATATTTGCCATTGAGGTAACCAAATTAAAGACAGTGACTAAATCTTATCAAAACCATAATTTAACATTATTTTATTAAATTAATTAATTATTTAATGTATAAAAATACAAATATAATATATTAGATAAAAACAACTTCTCTGTTATTTTATTTTCAATTTGACTTGAAAAATTCTAATTATGTGAAGACTTTGATACTTTTGGGATCATAGGGTACGAAGCACATTTTGTCGTAGTTTGTCGATATGTTTAGGACCATTCATCTTCCTATCATATTATTGAGGAAGGTACATCGAAGGATGCGAATGTGTGCTGCACACTTTCTTTGGCCACAACTTCTAGGGGGGAGGGGGGTCCATTCCATACCTCAACAAAGAGATATCTATACAACATGTCAATAATTGAAAATAACAATCAATAAGGGTCGAGAGTAATGGTAAAACATGTCGTTCTTTGAGTTTAAATCTCAAAAAACAATATTGTTAAAAGAGCTATAAATTTTAATATGTACTATAAAATAGATATGTATTTTATCAAAAAATAATTTAAAATTCCAAACACATTTCTTATTATAATTGTACTTGTAAAATAATGTGGGACACAGGTAATTTAAGTTTACGTAGCTTAAGTTCATATTTTTAAAATAAAATAGTTGGGTTGTTGATAGCGCGAAACATTGATAATCTTCAAATTAGATCGATGGGTCAACAACCTCTAGAGTAAGTAGTTAAATTTCTTAATTGACACTCTTTTTTCTTCTGTAAGTTGTGGGTTCAATACCCATTAGAAGTAAAATTTTCTTTTCTATTTCTTTGGATAAAAATTGTTAAAAAAAATTAGATCGATGGTAGAGTTATTAAATAAAATAAAAAATACTTAAAACAAATTTAAAATGTTTTTGTCCGGTTCAATTGATTCAATCAATTTTAATTGGTTTATTTATTACAGTTTCTGTTTTTTAAGTGGTTCATTTTATATGTAATTTAATATCGCCATTTGAACCGACCGAATCATCTAACTTTTGATTCAACCTATTATTCAAATTGATTTTAATAACACTAGCGAGGTTGATTTAAGTAGTAAGTAGATTGATATTGTTTAAACAAACATCGAGTTCGAAATTTTATGTATTTAAAAAATCTCTATTGGAAGATTTATCCACTAAAACGGGACATGCGATGCGGATCGGTCCGGATTAATCAGGGCAAAACCTTAAAAACTGAGAGGACAAAAAAAATTGATTTTGATAAAACTGCGAAAAATAGGAGCTAGGTTGCCAAGGTCCCAAAATTTTGGAAAATTTAATTTATGGCCGTAAAAGTCTTAAAAATTCTCTTTATATACAATTGAATCTACAAAAAATTTTAAAACATATTTATATGGTTTTCAAATTTTACTTTGATGTTTTTTTTTTCAATTTTGCGAATATTCTTTTTATAATATTATAGTTGTTCTCTTAAAACTCAATAGCATACCATGTCATTGATCGTTGAATAAAACATTTCTTTTAGGGTTAACTATATAAATAGTATCCAACCTATTCCCGCGTTACTGTTTTGATACATCACCTATTTTTTTAGCAAAATGGTACCTAACGTTATGTTTTGTTTCTATTTTAGTATCCCGCCGTAAAAAAGTAACGACATGCTGACCAGGAGAGAGAAAATAATAGTGATAGATTGTTACATCATTTTCTCTCTCCTAGTCAGCATGACACGTCGACTAAAATCATAAAAAAGCACACATGGCATGCTGACTATGAGTGAGAAAATGACATGGCAGTCTGCTACGTGTGATTTTCTCTCTCATTGTCAGCATGCCACGTGTGCTTTTCTTCCTCTAAGTCAGCATGGTGTTAATTTTTTAATGGCAGGGTACCAAAATAAAAACGAAATATAATGTTAGGTATTTATTTTACCAAAAAAATAATTAAGATTCTAAAATAATAACGATAGAATAAATGGAGTACTATTTATGTAGTTAACCCTTTCTTTTATTTATTTGATAATGGAACAGGGAGAATGTTATTGATAGATTTAACTCGAAATCTAGTGTCAGCTAAATTAAATTGATGGTTTTTGCCTACACCAGAAATTTAGTCGACATCATTTATCTTATTTATATTCCCTTATTATAATCATGTTTAATTTTTAATCAAGCTCTTTATTGTTTACTATTTTATTAGGAAACAAATATGGATATAACTTATAAGTTAAGTATTGTCTCCCAAAAAAATGTTAAGATATAAATATGCAACTAAACGATACAAAGTGCTCTCCATCTTTTCCATATTCTCCTTTTTAGCCGCTTGATAATTTTTCTCCCTAAAGTTTTAAGTTTTGTTTTATAACTGGCGGCGACACTAATTTTACTGTCGGTTGTCGACTGCCGGATCTATTTTTTTTAGTTTTTAATAAAATAATTTTGTCTTTGTGACACATTTTTTGCCTTTATGGCATGTTTATCTCTGTCTATTGGCATGTTTAACTCTATCTATTAACATGTTTAACTCTATTTATTGGCATGTTTATTTTTGTCTTTTGGAATATTTTCTTTTACTCCTTTGGTCGTTCTTTATTTTATGTTTTTATCAAGGTTGAATTTGACGACGCCACGACTGATCAAGATGACACTTATTTGTAATCTTGGTGATCTTCTTTGCTCTGGACCTTCGGTTTAAATTTGGATACGCGGTTTGCGCTTGTGAAGAGTTTCTCACGGTGCTCGGCTCTGATTTGCGTTTTATCGGTGGTCTATCAATAGCTTCATCCCCTTTTTGTGGTTCGTTTTGCCGATACAATCAGGTTTCGTATCTATTTTTCAATCGAGTATTTGGATGTGTTTATAACCTTTTCATGTATGGTTCATGTCTGATCTAAAGTGGTTAGTTTTAAGAGAATGCCCAAATTATATATTTAGTTTACAACGTAAGCATGGATGAACAAATCAAAACCAAACTGATATTTTTCTGATTAAATAGAGAGATATTATATTTTTATATCGGAATTTAAACTCATACAAGATGAGATAAGATAAATATTATGTCCATAAATCCTAGATAGCTCCTCATTTATTAACTAATTATGTATATATATAATATAATATATAATCTACTCATAACCCTCCAAACCTTAAATCAAAAGTAATTGTACTGAAACACACTTAAATTTACGATTTTCAAAATATTATAACAATAATTTATTAATCAAACAATGTTGCATCGACTTCAACTAATCATTCTTGTGATTTTATTTTTTAAATTAGTATTTCATGCTAACTTATTAATGTGGTAAAAGCCATAATGACATGATAAAATACTACCTCAACACACGTAAAAATATTCTTTATATTTTATTTTAACAAATGCCATGAATTTATGGTTATAAAAGATTTAATCGGAATATATAATTAAAACTTTTTTAACATATAATTAAAACTTGTTTATCTATAAAAAATTGAAAAATGGAATTGAATATTGACTGATTAATATTAAAAAATCGTTTCTAACTGTGATATTTGTTATATTTTACTGTAATTTTAGTGGTTAAAGATTACTTGATAATTAGAATTTACTTTAATGAGTAAATATCCATTTTATGTATGAGATCTTATTGAATAAGGTTTCTTTTTTTTAATATAAAGCTTCATTCATAGATCAAAGAAGAGCATACAAACTAAACGGTCCCCAATCGTGGCCACGTAAGACCAGCCAACACCACCATGCAAAAGAGGGGGAAAAGCACCCACAAAGGGGAAGACAACAAGGAAAAAAAGGAAAAAACCAAAAACATAACATGAAATCCCAAGCCAAAACCCGGTCGACAGCTCAAGTAGGCGACACCTCTGCGAGAGCTCCGTCCGAAGGCAGGCTCTCCGTCTCGAAAGAGATAGGGTCTTGTCATCAAAGGTGTTATCTGAGTCAGACTGAAAAACAAGGGAAGCATTAGGGGAGTAGCCATCAACCATCACGTAGCTATCATCTAAAAAAACAATAGCAAACCAAGGCAAAAACGAGAATCCAAAAAATAAAGAAAAAAAGGGAAAGAGAGGCTTGCGAGGTGGCTGAGCGATATTCAAGAGTCGCGGCAAAATGAGGGAAAGTGCCGGAAGATGGGGAGGAGTCAACCGAGGATGACTCTGGCAAGGATGCTCGGTCAACATTCTTGAACCCTCGTAACCTTCTATCTTCGAAGACATCGATCTTTCTCCCAAACTTCTGCCAAGATTTCGTGGGGAGCACCATGGACCGCCGAAAAACCTGGTCTCCAACGAACAACACCGAGAACCACTGGCAATAACCAAGAAGGGGTGAAAAGTGGCCCGTCTCCTAAATTAGAGAGCTTGAGAGGCTAAGAGCAGCGATGATCGACCAAATCCTGGAGATGTCAGTGCCATCTCGCTGGGGACTCCTCGCAAAATGGAGGAGGAGGAAAAACAAAGCTACCGACTGTAAAAGGGAGGAAGAGGGTTGAAAGCGACTGTTGGGGAAAATAAGAGGACAAGCGGTGAATTTGGGGTTTCTTAACTGCTAGTTATTGAATAAGGTTTCTTGGTGACCAAGTATTTTGGTCTATAAATATAGACTATGTTTAACCTTTTGAAATACGAGAGATATAAAAGAATTGTTCTTTGGAGAGATGTAACCATTTTTAGATCTTTACAACTATTGTGACTACGTTGTAGTGATGAGTATTGCATGGAAGTTGGCAAGAGTGTTTAGGTTCCACCGGGTCATGGGATTTGTACATCGAGTTTTGGGATTACACGTGTTATCATGTATTTGTACTCTCCGTGTTCTCTACGTTGATAGTGGATTGTTCGTTTCTCTCGTCTGTGGAGATAGGCTATGCTGAACCATGTTAAATTTTGTCTCTTATGCATATCTTGGTTTATGTTATTATCGTTTTTGTTATTTTGCCGCATACCAAATTTCTAACAATATTTGTGTTTTTGCAATAAAAAAACTTGTATTTAACATCAAGGATTTCCATTAATGAAAATCATGGAAGAAGTGTTTATCTAGTTAAAAAGGACACAAGGACGTACTCTTTCTTTTGTATAAGTTTTTTTTAAATAGATTAGGTATAATCAAATAACGTCTTGTATAATTAATTGAGGTGAGACGATTTCAGGTGAGGCGCTGGTTAATAGATTACTTGAGGTGATTAATAGAGATTGAGATACTCTAATTTCTCATATTCACCAAGTCGAGAATGATGTGGCTGATGGTTTGGCACGATTGGCAAGGGGAATGGACGTTGGTGAGATGTTTTATGGGCAGCCGACGCCGAGAATAGTTCTGCTGCTCGTTGCGGATCGAAGTTCCGATTAGTGCTCTGTGATTTTTTTCTTGTGGTTTGAACCTTGTGTTTTTGGTTGAGTAATTTTCTGATTCCAATATAAATATAGTTATAAGTATTTTTTTCCTCTATTTAAGATTAAAGAAGTTTGTAATAAAACTTATAGTGATACCCTTTTCATATAAAAAAAATTACGTAATTATATTTGTTTAACATGAATTGATACCGATATGACATTTCCTTGGGAATATCTGTTGGACAATAGCGTAAAGATATCGATGAAAGGTGTGGTGTGCTTATACAATATACATTTATCATTTTCCACCACATAGTTTTCCTTTCATTTCCCAATTTTGACTTTTTTTAATATTTTTATTTATGGGTCGAGTTTAACATAAAACAAGTTTAGAGTACGTCTAAAAGATGATAAATTTTGATGTTTATTTAAAAATTTAAAATATTAAAAATTTTGATAATATTTTATATTAATTTTTTTATATTTTTTAACAAATATCAAAATTTATTTTGTAAAAATACTTATAAAAAAATTTAAAATATTATAAAAAAACTAAATATCAATTGACACAAAATAAATTACGGTTTTGGAGCAGAAGCATCCTGACGGTTATCTGTAATATTTTCACAGGAAAGGAGTGTACAATGCATGTGATGATAAACTCAACCCTGACTCTCAAAACTCTTGTTTAAAGCCAAATTGTCATTATTTTGGCAGTGGCAGTACCTGACAATAATTACCGCACACCTTGGTGTCACGCAATTGCAGCGGAGATGAGCTGTTCCCAAAGATGAGGCTCAAACTTCCCCATGTTAGGGAGATCATCACTATTGAATCTGCAGATTTTAATTCATCATTCTCGCCATCATATGTAAAAACGACAAAAATAATTGCTGCAATACTATTCTTGTGTGTTTTTTTTTTAATTGTATTTTGTTTTTATTTTAAAGTTTATAGTGATTTTTATCGCATCAATAAAAGTAAATAAATTGATATGCATTATAACCTATAACATGAACAGATGACGACTTTACCTTCATTTTATTTTAAGTTGACAGAAACACAAGATGATTTTACTTTTTTTTTTGTTGTTGTTAAAGTCGGCAATAACATATAACGATTTTTATTTTTATTGTAAAAAGTGTCATAAATTTTAAAATAAAAATAAAAGTACAATAAATCTTAAAATATCTTTTTAATAACAATATTTAAAAACTTTAGCCTATCATTACGTAAAAATAGTTTAACTTAACTGTTAAAAACTAGGAAATCAATTTTATTGATGGTTATTCATTACTAGTACATACAAAATTGGAGTATTATTATATTTTGTAAATTCATAATTTTATTAGTCCAACTATATTATTAGCCCTCGAATTTTTCATAAACAATATTTTAGTCAAAGTTTTTTATCATCATTTTTACTTTTGAATTTCTTTTTTTTTTCAAATTAAAAAAGTAACATACATATTAAGTTAAAGGTCAACTATTTTGTAAGACCCACTCCCCTCCCTATAGGTAAAAATTATTCAAAAAAATTATTTTGTAAGATCCTATAATTAGTCTAGTAATTAAATATGTTCATATTATCTTATCTTATATAGATTTAACTCACGACATTTACCTTAAAATATAATATATTTATACTCAATCAAAGAAAATGTCAAACTATTTTGTTTTCTCGTCATTCTCTCTACTCTTTTTTTTTTATCAAATTGTTATTCTCTTTACATTTTTTAACATTCCTATATATATATACAGATTTTAATAATTTAATTTATATTTTTACAATTTTTTATAATTTATTTCCATTTGTATTCTTCTTCTTTTTCTTTGACAACTCTACCTCCTACATTAAAGAATCGTCTTCGAGCGTCGAATATGCACTTTGTTAGTCCAACCTGCTTCGTGTTACCTCCGACATCAATCTTCCGTTTTTCAGTCTCTGTTTTAAGATTTCCATTAAAAGTCTTCAGGGGAAAATAAATCCGCCATCTTCAGAGATCCAAAATCAACAATGTCTAGTGACACAATCATCCGTAACATATTATTGAAACCAAAGATAAACATTGCCCCATGGATCGTCACTTCCGCAATCAGTCTGCAGTCTCATGATACATTGGAAGTATTGGAACGTCTGGAGTCTGTATTGTTCTACTACAGTTCTTGCAAACATCATTCACCAGCTTCAGACCCGGTACACAATATAGGCAAATAATATTAAAACACAACCAATCTCAATATAATAGTCATACTCGTACCTATAAAGCATAATCAAGAAGTTGGCCCAAAAGAAGGCAAATTACATGCAGTATCTCCAGTTCATCTAAGCAGTTGTTATTTACAACCAATAAAATCCAATATTTAGGATCAAGATTCAAGGCAACTTGGCCAGGGTTTGTCAAAATATAGGTAAATATAGAACCAAGTAGAGTGAATAATAATAGTACAACAAAACTAATCACATCAATATGCAAATACAGAAAGAAAAACAATTCAAGATCATAGTCTACAACTGTCGAGCACAAATCATAGATACCGTACCGTGCAACGTTGTGTCGTTGTCAACCTTGTTAAGAGATGTTACATTCTTTGGCAGCTTCCACAACCTTCGATATGGCTACAAACATAAAAAAAAAACGCTGAGCTCTTTATTAAAAGATGGATGATCATCACCTAAAAAACCAATAAGTAATAATGGAAGAGAGCAAAATAAAGGTATAAAAGAAGCTCGGTACTTGATTAGCATAGCTTGGTTTCTCATTCAATAGGTATGGTCCTGTAACATGAAGGTAAGTATGATGAGAAAAGACAACCGGTTTATCTCTGATCATCTGATGCTTCAAACTGCAGAAAAGATGCAACAGTTTAACTTAAACATAAAACCTAAAGGACAAAAACATAACTTAAACATTGAAAAACAAACAAGCACAAGGTGAAGTCACAGCTTCCATTTTATAGTTCTTCATGATGAACCTCTCTAAACTACAATATCAAAAGCCATAATGTAATATGTACATAGCAAACAATCAACTTTTAAATAATCAACTGCAATAACAAGCTTTAGTTAATACTAAAGAAATACCACAGACCCAAATAAACCCCCTTTGAAACTATTATACTAAATGCCAAAAAGTACAACTTGATCATGAAACCGCATCATAAGCTATTCTAAATCGGAACCAAGTTACAATGGAAACCACCAAAACATATAATATACTCAAAACTATTAGTTTTAGATGAAGCCTATATATATATATATATTGTCCAAGGTGAAGTAATAATGTTTAAAAGTGAAGAGAAACATGCCATCCAGAGCTTAGATGATAAAGTAATTCTTCTTCAGATTATAAACATGCCAATTATTAATATCCAGAATGCAGACGCTAAACATGTAATCTGGATGGAGCTCCAATAAAACTATCAGAAAACCTTAATTGCTCTTTTCTTCGCCACTTTGCAATATTAAATTCTGTAGTCAAAAAGAAAATGTTTGGGGACTGAAACTTTTTAATTTCTTCAATCGTGATTGCTACATGTACTGAGGTGTAAAACGAAAAGGAACCCTAAACCCTAACAAATAAAAAACTGAATCATTTTTGTTGTTTTGGCTGTTTCCTATACTAGTTGTGAGGTAACAATTACATTTGTGTTTTTTTTTCTCCTCTCAAATAGCATAGGCAAAATAAATGTGTAATCCAAACAATTCCAACATTTTCAAATCATCCAGAAGCATTGATCTCCTGGATAGCAGATCTCAGAACCTCATCCCCAGCAACCTCACGTAATTTCCTTGTAAAAGCATCCTTGGCTATCATTCCAGCCTGCAGTGAACAAAAGAAAAAAAAGTAAACAATGTGGTTAGATTTTAAGATGCAACTTCCATTACAAGGCAACAAGATATATCTTTATCTAATAAACAAGCAACCCACTTACCTTATATGTGTTGTATATAGTCAATATTTCCCGGACTTTGACAGGAGGAAGAGAGTTCCTAATCTTCGAAAACAATCTGTCAGGGAATACTTGACACCCATAGCTGGCCCTGGGTGACCTACAAGAAAAACACAAAACATAAACATCTAAAATATAAAAAGAAAGAAGAAGATACCGAGTAGAAAAGTTTACCTTGCATGTTGTTAGAAGGTCTGAAACTCACAACAGACTCGGGAAGAACATGCATGTTTGCATTCGTTGACCATACTATATACCACTTTGGGTTCATGGGGTCATCAGAACCAGTGTCAAAATCCACACAAGATGGAAGATACTGTTCTGATCCAGCTTCCACCTTCTCAACATTTCCCAATATTACCCGGCACAGAATAAGATGTTTTACACCGTTATCATCAGCATCCGCCAAGTTTGCACTGCACCAATTAATCCAACATTAAACAGAGATCAAAATAACAGTATAAAAGTCAAAATTACCAAAAAGGAAATGAACATATTAAGTAATGACACCTATGAACAACTGATAAAGACTTGGTTGTTTGTCCAATCTTGAGATTAAGAGGTACCCGGACAGAGCTAGGTAAAACCGGCCGAAACCACTATCAGATATTGGAGGGTCAAATTACATAAGTTCAAAATAATTAAGTATTTAATCTCAAAATAATTTAGGATTTTTTTTTCTACTTTAACTTTTTATTAGGATTTTATTATTATATATTTTTATGAAAACAATCATATTTTTAATTAATTTATTGTTTGTTTATTTTAGAAGATGTTAACACTATTTGATTTGGGTTGTTTAATATTATTTTGGACTTAATTTATGGTTTGAGTCTTGAGATTTCACACTTTAATATTATGATTTGTTTGTGGATTTTATTTTCTAATTTTCTATGGAGTATATACTTTATTTATAGTTTTTTTTTTTTTTACATCTATTAGAATTTTAAAATTCATTTTATATGACGTATCCTTACCGTCTATGAAGCACGGGTACTCCCCTTTAAGGGTGTCTCGCGTCCCCGATACGTTTTTGGGATGTTCAAACATCTATCGGGTATGGTCAACGTTTATTGGGACGTACCCAAATAAATTTACTTAAAAAGTAGGAAATAAAATCCCCATCTTCTTTGTGAGCAAAATTTTAAAAACTATTAAACTAATCCGAACTTAAAAAGCTCAAGGATAAATAAACTAATCTGAACTTCAAAAGTTCAAATTATACCAACTAAACTCAAAATCAATTGAATCACACTCGGTAGAAATTCAAACCTAATTAAAACTCGAGTATACACATGAAAGATTGAATGTACAAGTAAAAAATTACTAAATTGAACACTCAAAAGCTCCATTTTAGCCATGTCATCTTTTAATTTTATTATTTTAGTCCGTGATTTTTCTATTAATTTAAAACATAAAGTTAATTTTTCATTCAATTTAGTCATTTAATTTTAATAATCTTCTAATCTAAGTGTTATAAAGTAATTTAAAAATCATTAAAAGTGAATTTAAATAACTATAATTATAATTATTGTTTAATACAATTATAATTTTAGTCCTTATTGTATTATAAATTTTAATAATTTTTTATTTTATATATATATTAAAATTTATTTTATATTTGCTGTACCCTTGCCGTACCCGTACCCTGTAATTTTGGAAATCCCCGTACCTGTCCCCGTACCCGTCCCCATATCCGTATCTGTGCAACTAAGATGACGTGTATAAAGCCTACCTTAAATAGGTTTGGCATGTTCCTGCTATACTTTATGAACTTCAATTGCTCTTTTATCTCGATCAATATTTTGTGGAAGACGATAGTGTCGTCTTTCTCTTTGGTTGCTGAGTTTTGTTATCAATTTATGCTAGTCCCTTAAGATAGAAATATTTTCGATATTAGAATCTTCTATGTCAAAAATTAAAGAATTTCCTTGTCCTTTTCAATTCTTTAAAAGATCCACATCAATATAGTTGCCAATATATTCATTTCCTTATTTCACCAGCGAACAGAAAACAAGCTTTTACTGCATAATTTTTTGCAGAACCATACATAGTTGATAATTCTTTTAGTCTTCAGTTTTCATCAATTAAAAAATTTTGGGCATGCAGGCTTAACTCTAAACACTCCTGGGGATCTAGCAATCAGTCTGGGTACCAGTGACACTGTAAGTGCTATTTATTCTCTTTATTTGATCAATAGTATCTCTATTCTCACTCTGATTCTGGAATCATCATAAGAAACATCACCTATCGATTAGTTTATTTAAGTCCCAACCAAGTCTTGCCAACATGGATTCCTATTTGAATCTTTAATTGGTAGGCGTACTTCAAGGAGTTCATGTTTGTGACTCCCTTGAAGTTTTTGCTTTCTTTCGTTTTGACCATACAACTAGCGTGGAATGTGTTCTTTTGTTGGAAGAGTTTCTTTTCATTATTCTGATTGCATGCATTATTGGCAATCATATTTTGTTCCATGTTTGTTGTGCTTATTTGTTTTCTGTAATCCTCTGAAACTTTCTATTAATGTCTTTTTTCTTTTATCGTGAGATGAGTTTTTATTTTTGTTCTGCTCTTTATACTTGTCTCATTTTTCTTCCAACAAATTGAAAGCAAGCTCCATCTTTAATCACCAAGAACATATTCAGGAAATACAAATGGATGAATTTAACATTTGCAGTGGAAATAGTTATCTCTTTATGATATTAGATTTTTTTCTTTGGTAATATTTATCAGCTTTTGTCACTAGGTTCATTTGCCAAGGCTTTCAAGTTTTCATTGTTTAGCCTACTATACTAAGGAGTGTGGATGTTAGCTTTAAGCTGTGCTCCCCACTGATGTATTCCAACTTGACTGTGCCCATTCTTGTTGCAGGTCTTTGGTATCGCTAAGGATCCTCAACCTAGTTTAGAAGGTCATGTTTTCCCAAATCCTGTTGATACCGAAGGCTACATGGTAATGTTGGTCTACAAAAATGGGTCTTTGACACGTGAAGGTATCAGAAACTCCCTCCTATTTGTTTGGCATTTGGCTGGTTGTGTAGTTATCTAACAAGGTCTCCTTGTATTTAGATGTACGTAATGCCTATGCTGGGAAATCTTGGGATGTTTTTAACAAATTTCTGGAGCAAACTCCGCCGCTAAATGGTCAGTATCTTTTAAGGACAGTTACTTTGTATGGAAAGTTATTTGTTCTTTATTTCTCATTCTAATTTTTACAACAGATGGGAAGATAGGTTTCTACTACAAGGATCATGAGATTCTTCCTCCTCTGCCCGGTGGGTTTCTAGAATTTTTTCTTTGCTAATACACGATTATCATTAAATACTGGAATTCATAAGAACAAGATGGGGAACTTTTATGATTTCATAATTTGGTATAGTGATCTTTCAGTATTCATGCAATCTGGAATGGTGCACATTTATGTGATAATTTTTATTGCTGAGCTATCTTCATTCTGCTCAAGTTTGTGTATTTCCTAGGCCAATAATCATCTAAAATTTTCTTCTTTTTGTGCGAGTGAAAATTCAGCTGGCTTCCACCGCTACATTCTTCAAGATTTCAACGGTGAAACTCTGGATGGCTTGAATGTACAAGAAGTCCCAGAATTTGATCCTCCTTCTGAGGTAAATTACTTGTGAAATAATTAGATGTGTTATACTAATGAGTTTCTTCTATCGCTGTTCCTGAAAAGCAATGTGTTTTATCACAGGTCCGCGCCTTGATTGAGGGCCAATTTCTCTCAATGCGTGCTCATGCAGAAAGATTCGGAATGCCTTCACCTCCAAAACGAATCATTGCTACTGGTGGAGCATCAGCGAATGAAAGCATTCTCAGCTCAGTTGCATCAATTTTTGGCTCTGATATATACACGGTTCAAAGACCAGGTATGTTATTGCTAATTTGCTTTATGTTACTGTAATCTGCTCTGTTTACAATAAACTTGTATCTAGTTCATACCTTCTTTAAGTCAAATGAACCGACTCTTTTTTCAGTTTTTTGTTATATAATGGTGAAGTCCTAATTACTTGTTCACCTCATACTTGGTTACGTTGACAGATTCGGCATCTCTAGGAGCTGCGTTGAGGGCTGCTCATGGTTGGGTGTGCAACAAAAAGGGGAGTTTTGTGCCAATCTCACACATGTACAAGGATTTGGACAAGACATCCCTGAGCTGCAAGCTCTCAATGGCTGCTGGAGACCAGAAACTGGTTTCCAAGTATGCTTTATTGATGAAGAAGAGAATGGAATTGGAGAATAACCTTGTCAAAAAGTCGGGACGTTGCTAGAAGTCAAATAAGTTCTAATTGTGGTACGAGAAACGCTCAGTGACAGCTTTCTCAACAACCAAGATAGTAGTGTGTGTTACATTTCGTGATTGTTATTAAAATTTATTATCAGAGTTCAATTCAAGTATTAACATTGACATTGCTATGTTCTTTCTTCTTTTTTTTTACTCATTCATTGCTGTTGGCATCATTTTATATGACTTGTCTGCAAAACAGCGGGAATGAGTGTTTTGAATGTGCAGGCCCATGATTACAGAGAATCTCTGTTTACACATTGTTTAGGTCTTTATGTTCCCCATTTTTTTTAAAAAAAATATTAATTTGACACTTAAAAGTTTCTTCTCTGCGACTAAAGCGGTATTGTCATTAACATTGTTCAATACAGAGTAATTTAATCGTAGTTTACATGTGGTATTACACGACGGTCATACTATCAAAATAAAGAAAAAAAAGCATATATTTAATATTCCTTTCAAAATGTCTAATATAATATGGATTTATATTTAATACAGAAAACTTTTAGTTTTTAAGTTTTAGAATTTAGGGTTTAGTTTAGGGTGTAGGGTTTAGGGGTTTAGAATTTAAGGGTAATGGTTAAAATTTAGGGTTTAGAGGTTAGGGTTTAAGTTTAAGGGTAATATGATGAGAATTTAGGGTTTAACTTATAAACCCTAAATTCTAACCTAACCCCTAAAATTTATTCACAATTGCTAATTTCTAAACTACTAAATTTAAGCCTCTAAACTGAGTCTCTAAACTCTAAAATTAAGACGCTTGTGAAAACTAAAAGTTTTTACCGCCAATGTATCAAATAATATTTATAATTTGATAAAACTATCTATATCTATTGTGATATTTGTACTTTAATAAAAGGGTAAAACTTTGATACACAGGTTAAACCCTAACCCTAAATTCCTAATCCTAACCTTAAAAACTAAACCCTAAACCTTAAATCCTATACATTAAATTCTAAAAACTAACTTTAAATTCTAAACCATACAACCTAAACCCCTAAACTAAAACTCTAACCCCTAAAGCTAAAAGACACGTGTAAACTAAAGTTTACAAGGCCTGTGTATCAAAGTTTTTTCCTTAATAAAATTGGACATTTTAAAGAATAAGTTCAATATTAGATTTTAAAAAATATATATAATTATCATATTGAACAATTTATTTTAGTATTAATGGCAATAACTGTTCTGCTTTTAATCTTTAATAAAATTCAAGTACACTTTATAGATGATACTGATCGAATCTTGATCATAAAAAAATATATCACCAGTTTCTGATATGTAATATTATCCCTATAAATTATTTTCTATTTAAGAGGAAACACATCATTTTTTTTTAACAAAGTGAACCCATCATTTTGGCATGGCATCATTTATGGTCTTGTATTATTTTTAGTGTAGAATTAAATTGATTGTTTGTATTCACATATCAAAGTACATGACAGTATCATGTGGCATCACTAACATTAACAAATGATGATGCGATATGACTTTACTTTTTAACACGTGGTATATACTATTATAACTTCAAGCCATATCATATATTACTACTTATAACTTTAAGTCTGGAGGAAAATAAACCTCATTGATGACCATGTCAAACATTAAACGCTATATCCTTGTTTCGGGCAAAGTGCTATCTTCCTCTGTGCTTCACTTGATTCCTCGTGGTTTATCATGGTCGCGGGTCTAATTTTAGCATAGATTGGTTGATAATAAATGTGCGTCTATAATTGAATTAAAACAAAGTTTATTCCGAAATTTGTGATATGCTGGGATGATAGAGATTGGCCATATTTCTTTAGTAGGTATAATTTTTGTTCATAGAAAAAACCAACATCAACTTCAACTCTGGAAACATGCCATCCAAAAGCAACAAGAAAATACATCACAGTAGAAAACGGATAAAAGGTACTTCCTTCCCTCAATACTCCTCCTCATCCCCTTCATCTCCTTCCCCAGACTCAGCACCAACCTCTTCATAATCTTTCTCAAGTGCAGCGAGATCTTCACGAGCCTCCGAGAACTCTCCTTCCTCCATGCCCTCACCAACATACCAGTGCACAAAGGCACGCTTGGCATACATGAGATCAAATTTGTGATCAATGCGGGAAAACACTTCAGCAACGCTTGTTGAGTTGGAGATCATGCACACAGCTCGCTGCACCTTGGCAAGGTCCCCACCCGGTACAACAGTTGGTGGCTGGTAGTTGATACCACACTTGAATCCAGTAGGGCACCAATCAACAAATTGGATTGTGCGTTTGGTCTTGATGGTGGCCACAGCTGCATTCACATCTTTGGGCACAACATCACCTCGGTACATGAGGCAGCAAGCCATGTATTTTCCGTGACGTGGATCACATTTGGGCATCATGGAAGAGGGTTCAAAAGCACTGTTGGTGATCTCCGCCACCGATAGCTGCTCATGGTAAGCCTTCTCAGCCGAAATAACAGGGGCATAGGAGGAAAGCATGAAGTGGATCCTAGGATAGGGGACCAGGTTAGTCTGGAACTCGGTCACATCCACATTCAGGGCTCCATCAAACCTCAACGAGGCTGTGAGAGATGAGATAACCTGAATCATGCATGCCAAAACACCACAGTTAATAAACAACAATCATTACATTTCATAACACAAAGAATAGTACATCTGTAAGCATTCTTAGCATAACCTGAGAAACAAGGCGGTTGAGATTGGTATAAGTAGGTCGTTCAATGTCCAAGGAACGTCTGCAGATGTCATATATTGCTTCATTATCAAGAAGCACAGAGACATCAAGGAGTGAATGGGTGGACAGCACACTGTTGTAAGGCTCTACAACAGATGTAGAAACCTGAGGTGAAGGATAGACGGTGAAACCAAGCTTCGACTTCTTTCCATAGTCAACAGAGAGGCGCTCCAAGAGAAGAGATCCAAGCCCAGAACCAGTACCACCACGAACAGCATTGAAAACCAAGAAGCCTTGAAGGCCAGTACAGTTATCAGCGAGCTTTCGAATACGATCTAAGCAGAGATCGACAATCTCTTTGCCAATGGTATAATGGCCACGAGCAAAATTGTTGGCAGCATCTTCTTTGCCACTGATTAATTGCTCAGGGTGGAAGAGCTGGCGGTACGTTCCAGTCCTCACTTCGTCAATAACAGTAGGCTCCAGATCCACAAATATAGCACGAGGGACGTGCTTCCCGGCACCAGTTTCGCTGAAAAAGGTGCAACAGTCTTATCGCTTGGAATTTGGCCATCAGGCTGAAAATAAAATATTATAAAAAGATCACCACCACAATCCACATTCTAAACCTTAGATCTAGCCTAAATTATCTAACAGAGTGGAAATCGTTCAGCTAACATTACAAATGATTCAGTTATATCCATTTTTAACGAGTCAGATTAAATTTACAACAACAGAAATGTAATTAATAAATTCAAATATACTCGAATGAGATCAGACTGTCAAAATAATTATAAAAAACGAGAGAAAAAAATCTAAAAGCAGAGAAATGAAATAAACAAATCGAAGAAAAATACCTGAATTCCATGCTCGATACTGTAAAGTTCCCAGCAAGCATTTCCGACCTGAATACCGGCCTGACCGATGTGAACTGAGATGCACTCTCTCATTTTCTTGTTGTTAAAGATTCAAATAACCAAAGGAAATTCTAAGAAAAAATGGAAGGAAAATTTGCTCGAAAAATGATAAAAAGGGGGTGGAGGCGTGTATCAAGACGCCTTCAGGAATATGAAAACTAAGGAATTGTTTAAACTTGCAGGGGTTTATATAGGGTGGAAAATAGGTCAGAAGGGGGAAAATAAAAACAATTTGTGGCTAAACCAACCAGAGTTAGTTAACCGCGGTTAAGTTAATGATGCCAGCGAGAGGAGGTTTTGACGTTATTTTCAAGCCAATACTAGCCTGGCTGGCTTATTCTCTAACTATTTGCTATTTAATTTTATTTTTCAAGGGTTGATATTTAAAAAAAAAGGAAATTATACTTTTAGTTATTAAAATTATGCTTTATATATGATTTTTTATATATATGCGAGACAAATGATATTATTTTTTAAAAATAATATTACATTTAACGAGATTATGTAAAATTATTAATAAATTTGTAAATATAAACATTTTGTTTAATTATAATGAAAAAGGGGGCTGGTGAGAACGTGAGCTATGTAGAGAGAAGTGGATTTCACGTTCCTATCAGTGGGCCCCCAATCTGATAGAATGGACCCGTGACTTCTCACCTCGTATCTGCTTTCAAATAAAATTGATCCTCACTTTCCATATATTATGATAACGTTAAAAAATTACAGTTTGTCATATTTATTTTTCAAATATCAAATTAAAGAAATTTTCAAAGAAAAACAATAATTATAAAACGGATACACAAAATCTTGACATCTTGTAATTGAGATGGAAACTGATACACCATTATTGTTGTGAACAATCCCACCCAAAACCCTGATTAGGGGTTTCAACAGCCTAAGGTTGAAGGTCCTGAATTGCAGTTGCGGTGAATGATAATCCAAGGACTACAATCACACGAGACGGTTGCGGTCGGCAGCTTCGATATCATTTGAATGATCTGTTTTGTTTGAGGCTAACTCCAATTACTGGAATTAAGAATTCAAGACTCTAGCAACAGAACCAATATTTATAATTTGACTTTTCATAAATGTCATGAACATAGGCCTGAGTCTGCCTATTTCTATTTGGTCGCTTAAGATAAAAATGCAGGCCAAGCAAACTCCATATAAGCAAACAAACATGAAACAACAGATGGCATCGTCTCTTCAAATGTTTTTCCGGATTTCTTTAAACAACATGTATGCCCTACATATGAAAACATTGTCCAACTGGCAATAAACTAAGCATCTTGATCCAGCAAACACAGGCAACATGTACTAAATAAATGCAAATTTCGTGTCATCACTAGTGGAAGAAATCTATGCATTTGAATGAGCAACAAAACTGAGCTTCAAGACAACGAGAAAGATTCTAAACATGCCAAGATTGAATCGGTGCATGAAAGAAAACGATACAAGGCAGTAGAAAATTACATAAAAAGATTACAAAATCAAACCGGTGCACTTGGTATAACAGGGCATCTATCATACTTGCAGTGGAAAACGATGTAGGCCGTATTTAACTGAGGTTTAATTAACACAAAATGATCTCAAACAAACTTCATGAAGAAAAAGCAAGGAATTGGACTCTTAACTGAGGAAGTAATCACTCGTGATCGCATTATGTCTTGAAATTGCGAACATATAGTCAGTAAAAAGATACTTATGCCACAGAAATGAGTACCCTAAACTATCATGGAACTGAATGCTGCAAAAGGAACATCGGAAGGAATTCAAACCTAGATAAAGCAATCTAAATAATGAAAGAAAGCTATAGAATATGTGTATGAGGAAGGATACGTATAAAGAAGCCATTAAGTAGTAGACCATTGGAGCAAAATACTTCTCAAAGCGAAAGATAAGGTGTTTGGATGCTAATTTGTTTGGCAAACAGATTACCTCACAAGTGGGTTACATGAAAAGATATAAAAAAGGTACGTGGATTAGATAACATTCACCAGTATGTTGTACCTCAACAAGACTCGAGGAATACCTAGTACTCAGCAAATAGAAGGTATTGATGACAGTCTGGACCAAGTCTAATGTATACTCAGTTGATAATTACATCGGAAAGGGGAGGTTTTCATGGGAACTAATGTACTTAGATAGGAAACAATATGCACATATCTTTTGATTAATAAGAAACAATAGCAATCATGATATAACATAAAGTAGCATGGGGACACAAAAAGCATTTCACATGACCTAATCCATGATTTAATTAAAGAACCGCTCTCTACCAGCAGTGTTCCACAAGGTTTTATACAAGAATGTAAAAGTTTGGGAAGATTTCCAGCCTATAGTAAACAAAACCAGACTATGAATGAGAGGAAAACATTTAGTTATCAAAATGTGTAGACTTGTTTGGAGGATTTCCTGGAACCTATGTAATTTTTTTCATAGCCAAATGCCAAACATCCGCGCCCATGCAGAGAGTAAGTTTCACATTTTGAAGGTAAAAGACGGCATACAGAGGTAAATACCTAATATTTGGGGCAATATAACAAGGATAGACAAACTTGAAAACACACACAAGTTGGGAATATTGATTAAATTCACTCATGCCATTTGCAGAAATTAACGAATCCATACTTTATCGCAGCAATATTTGCTTAAGATGTTAACATGCTATACAGAGGAAGTTTACTTACAAATCATCATCAATATCGCTTAAAAGATCATTCTTGCAAAGTAGAACCTCAAGGCACTCAAAATTTCAAATCCCAGTAATGCATCAATGTAAAATCAACGCATCAAAGTTAATCACATTAGTATCCTAAGCCTCAGCATTGATAAAGTAAAAGTTCCCCTTTTGCTATAAAAGAATCTGTCGAGAAGACATACCAATAGCATAAATATCAAAGACCAAAAGGAATGGTTAAAAAGATAAGCAGGCCTGTTACATGCATGGACCACAAACAAATGAAATGATTCTTTTCCAGTACTCTTCTGCTATTGGTTTTCAGTGGACCATTATACTAAAGATAGAAACAATTTTCTAAATAACATTGAAGGCAAAATGGAACCATTCCATTAGAATGGAGTCAAATGCAGCAGTGAAACTAAAGAAAGAAACAATTTTTCTGAATGCCACTAAAGGCAAAATAGAACCTTTCCATTCTCAGGTGGCTTTGCATTTCAAATACCAACATCAGAGTCGCCTACATTCCCTAATATACTTGATCTACGAAGAAGATATTGAAAAAACAATACAAAATACAAGGAAAAAGAGAGTAAAATGTGGGCAAAACTAGAAATAGAACAACGTTATCTCTATATTTATAGAATCAAAGTCGATCAACGGAAAATCGGGGAAAAACACACATCATCACCATCATCAGGGTCACTGAAAATGTTGAAACAAAGCATAACTTTTCACATACATGTGAAATAAACAGTAATGGCATTATCAAGTAAAATGTTTCACAATCCCACCGTCTTCTTCCTTGGTGCATTCCGACGCACGATTATGAATGACCCATGATTGATGATGAACTGCAAATTCCTCCTCCACCTTTAAAATCTCATCAGAAAAAACTAAGGGGAAAACACCCAGAAAAACATAAATTAAAAAAAGGGGGTGTGAGAATTTACATTTTAGCAAGAAAGAAACTATATGTGAAAATATTTATATTTTGCCTGGCTCCATCCTGTCTGCCTTTTTGCAAGCAATAAGGGGAGGTAGTTGTTTTACACAGGGAGAAACAGAGCTACTTCGTCCTTTCTATCCTGTGAATGCACCAAAATGACCTTGGATTTACAATGATGTAGACCGTAGCGAGAAGGTGACTCTTGAATACCAAGGGTCCCTTGGTCATTGAAACCTTCAACAGCCATTACGGTAACAGGTTTTAAGTTATTGCTGCTGGGTTTAAGATCAAGACAATTAAAAATACAAAGAGCTAATTTACTCTTGAGGGTTTTTTTCAGAGAGAAACGTGAAAGGATAGGATGATAAAGAGATGTCTATGTCTAAAACGGGAATTGCAATAAAATTTTGGGTAAACTATATCAGTAGTCACTGAACTATAGTTTTTTTCTATTTTGGTGGCCGAATTATTTTTTTTGGCAAAAACATCACTAACATTATATTTCTTTCCTATTTTGGCCACCGAATTATTTTTTTGGCAAAAACATCATTAACGTTATGTTTCCTTCCTATTTTGGTCACCGGCTGTTAAAAACTTAACGGTTTTGCTGACGTAGAATTTTATTTTATTTTTTTATTTTTCCATGTTATTTCTTCTCTCTCCTCCTAAGCAATATATGTTATTTTATAATATTTTTATTCAAACTAACATGATGGTGACACGTGTCACTGCCTATTAGTGGAATAAAAGGAATGAAAAATCAAGCCCCCTTATCCAGCCAGAGAGATTCGACTAATTGGCAGTTACACGTGTCACCATCCTATTAGGCAGTTACACGTGTCACCATCTCTCTGGCTGCATAAGGGGCTTGATTTTTCATTTCTTTTATTCCACTAATAGGCAGTGATACGTGTCACCATCCTGTTAGTTTGATTAAAAATATTATGAAATAACATATATTGCTTACGAGGAGAGAGAAGAAATGATATAAAAAATTAAAAAAATAAAATAAAATTATACGTCAGCAAAACCATTAAGTTTTTAACGGCCGGTGACCAAAATAGGAAGGAAACATAACGTTAATGATGTTTTTGCCAAAAAAATAGTTTAGTGACTACTGGTATAGTTTACTCTATTTTTTTTTAAGAATATAGAATTCTTCGTGTCAAAAATGGGATTGAACCCATGCCCTTTCGTACCAGTACATGAAACTAGCGCCTTAGACCAACTCGGCCATCTTGACGTTGGTGTCTATTGTGTGAAGTAAATGATACAAAAACATTTGTGTAAGATTTAAAAAAGAAAAAATATTTTATGCACTCACCGAGAAAAATTAATTTTTCCTCAACTTGTCTAATTTAAGATTTAGAAATTTATTTTAAAAATTGAAATTAAAATTAAAATTTTAAAATAAGATTAAACATACTTATCTTTATTAATATATAGAATACATATTTTTTAAATAGTCTTAAAATGATTACGAATAGTATTTGTTCATGTATATTTTTAACTCTTTAATAATATACACACACATTGCAAACAAAACGATTTAAATTCGAGTCTCTTAATGTGAATATCATCTATTTTTTAAATTTTGCTTTCTTTTTTCGTTAAGTAGCTGCTCGACAGTCCTTTAATTCTATTCAGTTTCTTCATGATAGACATGGGCAGAAGTTGGACTCTTTTGAGGATATCTCGGCTGAATTGATTAGGCACTTTTCTGAGGCTTTAGGGTCCACTAATCCACATGTTATTCAGTTTCTTGATGAGGTTTTGAAGGAGATTTTGGGGATGGAACTTACTGAGACGACGAGAGATCATTTGGTTGCCCCGATTACTTCTAAAGAAATTCAAGAGGTGTTATTTGCTATGAATGGAAACAAAGCTCCAGGCCCTGATGGTTATCCTGCATGTTTTTTTCAGCTTGGTTGGAGGATTATTGGTACGGACTTTATTAATGCTATAAAATATTTCTTTCTGACTAGTCACTTGCCTACTAGCTTTAATGCAACTATTATCACTTTGGTGCCTAAGGTGGCTGTTCCCTTGTGTTCCACTAATTTTTGACCTATATCGTGTTGCAATATTGTGTACAAATGCATCACTAAGATTCTTGCTAATAGGTTGAAAGCTTGGTTGCCTAGCCTAATTCTTGAAAATCAAAGTGTTTTCCTTGCTGGTAGAGATTTGGTACAGAATGTTATGTTAGCTCAAGAAATAGTGAATGGATATGGCCGAAAGCATGTTTCTGCTCGATGTGCCTTGAAAGTTGATCTTCACAAAGCTTTTTATTCTTTAAACTGAAACTTTTTTTTGCAACTGTTTATAGTTCTTGGTTTCCCTGTTCAATTCTGTGGATGGATTTCTGCTTGTATTACTCATTCTCGATTTTCTATTGGTCTAAATAAGGGCTTGGTTGGCTTCTTCCTTGGTGGAAAAGGGGTCAGACAAGAGGACCCGTTGTCACCCTATATCTTCATTCTTGTCATGAATGTGTTATCTAGATTGTTGAACCTGGCTAGTCAGCATGGGGTTTTTGATTTTCATTTACGATGTAAAAGGATTAGACTTACGCATATTTGTTTTGCCGATGATCTCCTTGTGTTTACTAGAGACACTGTTGATGACCTGCTAGGAGTTAAGAATGTTATGGCTTTATTTTATTTGATGTCTGGATTGCAAATGAATGATTCTAAGAGCGAGTTCTTTGGTGCGGGTGTGGGGGTCGCAGAGATGCATAATATTGCCGAGCAGACTGGGTTTCGTATAGGTTCTTTACCAGTTCGTTACCTGGGGGTCCCCTTGGTCACAAGGAGTTTGACTGTTGGAGATTGTGAAAGACTGATGGAAAAAATTGTGCAAAAGATAAGGAGTTGGCCTTCGAAATGTTTATCTTTTGCAGGTAGGTTACAACTTGTTCAGTCTGTTCTTTTCAGTATCCAAAATTTTTGGTGTCGTGCATTCATATTGCCTTCCAATGTTCTGAAGAAGATTATAAGTTTGTGTGGCTTTTTTCTTTGGAAGGGCTCAGATGGGGCGGCTAAGGGAGCACGTGTGAGTTAGGAGAGTATTTGTCACCCGAAGAATGAAGGAGGGCTGGGGGTAAAAATATTTTTGTTTGGAACTGTGCATGTATGATGAAATGTTTATGGCCCATTTATACTCAGGCGGGATCATTGTGGGTGGCATGGATTGAAAAATATGTCCTTAAAGGTGTCCCAGTTTGGCAAGCCACTGTAAAGAGCACTTCTAGTTGGGCTTGGAAGAAGATTTTGAAGTTGAGGAAAGATTATGCTCTTTTGGAAAATCTGGATAACGGATATAAAGCGAGGAAAATTTGGGAGGCCCTTCGACATAAGAATGAGAGGGTTCCCTGGTCTCGTATTATTTGGGGTGGGTTGACAATGCCTCGGTGCTCCTTTATTGCTTGGCTTGTAATTTTGGATAGATTACCTACCAAAGCTAGGATGATGTGTTGGGGTGGGCATGTGGACTTGCAATGCATAACGTGTCAGGGTGGTTTGGAGAATAGGGATCATCTTTTAGCTGAGTGTATGTTCTCTCGACATGTTTGGATGGAGATTTTGGTGGCATGTCATAAAGATGATTCTTTGAATGATTGGTCGGATATGGTGCAATGGGTACAAACTAATGGTAAGGGTAAATCTCTTGGGGCAGTGTTTATTCGTTTAGGGTGGTGCTGCTATCTCTATTATATATGGCAGGAGCATAACCAAAGGTTGCACGGTAAGAGCCCCCGGCTCGCAGCTGCTATTGTTTCTTTGATCAGGAAAGACATACGTATGAAATTGTCGGGTAATACAAAGCTCATTCTTCATTTTCCTACTCTTGCTGCTGAGTGGGGAATTGTATAGGCTATTATTTTATTTTTTATACCTTTGTTTTTGATACTTTGAGGTTTTTCTTGTTTGGAGGTGTGTGGTTGGTTGTATAGGGATGGTTTTTTTTATGAATAAAATTTGTATTTATCCAAAAAAATATATGTTATTTTATAATATTTTTATTCAAACTAACAGGATAGTGACATGTGTCACTGCCTATTAGTGGAATAAAAGGAATGAAAAATCAAGTCCCTTATGCAGCCAGAGAGATTCGACTAATAGGCAGTTACACGTGTCACCATCCTATAAGGCAGTTACACGTGTCACCATCTCTCTGGCTACATAAGAGGCTTGATTTTTCATTCCTTTCATTCCACTAATAGGCAGTGATACGTGTCACCATCCTGTTAGTTTGAATAAAAATATTATAAAATAACATATATTGCTTACGAGGAGAGAGAATAAATGATATGAAAAATTAAAAAAATAAAATAAAATTCTACGTCAGCAAAACCGTTAAGTTTTTAATTGTCGGTGACCAAAATAGGAAGGAAAATAACGTTAGTGATGTTTTTGCCAAAAAAATAATTCGGAGACTAAAATAGGAAAAACATAGTTTGATGACTACTAGTATAGTTTACTCTATTTTTTTTTTTTTGAAGTATATAGAATTCTTTGTGTTAAGAATGAGATCGAACCCATGCCCTTTCGGACTAGTACATGAAAGTAGCACCTTAGACCAACTCAGCCATCTTGACGTTGGTGTCTATTATGTGAAGTAAATGATATAAAAACATTTGTGTAGGATTTAAAAAAAAGAAAAAATATTTTATGCACTCACAAAGAAAAATTAATTTTTCCTCAACTTGTCTAATTTAAGATTTAGAGATTTATTTTAAAATTTGAAATTTAAATTTAAATTTTAAAATAAAATTAAACATACTTATCTTTATTAATATATAGAATAAATATTTTTTAAATAGTCTTAAGGCGATTTTGATATATAGAATCACAACTCCTAAAGAAAAGGCAAGTGAAACGCCATTTTCAACATTTTTATAATTCCCCTCTCTGGTAAGACTCCACATTTGTCCCTCGAATTCTTTGTCCGTCTTTCTTATGTAATAATTTCCTTTTGTGAAATATTTTAAAAGCTAATGTCATTTTTTATTAAATTCACGATTTTTTTAAAATGAATTTTTGAAGGTGAACTATAATAGGAATGACCAAATTATGTGTAGGATTTTTTATTGTTGAGATAATTCTATAAAATATATTTTTTTACATTTATCTAATTCTAATGTGATAAAATCTAATATAATATGATACAAGTCAAGAAGAAATTTAAAATTTTTGAATTTTTTTTTAAATACCCGTCCAGTCATTTTCGTTTTTAAGTAAGTTTTTTGATTGAGTTGTCATACATTGATGACACATTTCAGTTTAGTTTTTGTTGGATTCGACATTTTAAAACTTGAAAGTTTTCTTTACCTGTTCCCCGAAGGCATAAAATAAAAGACACGAAGCAGAAAAAAGTTTGGGGAAGAATGAATTACCATCAAGTTTAACTTTTCAGATCCATGTAGTCTTTGATTTGATTGAAATTTTACAACTTTTTCTGTGCCTGATGTTTATGCAATTCAACCCCAAGTACTTTAAAAAATGAAGTCTGTCTCTGACTTTTATGTAGAGACAATTGAAGCTTCTCAATAAGTCAGCCTAATTCAACTACTCTGAATGTGAATGGATAGCTTTGCATGGAGTGGACCTCACCATGGGAATCAAGCCTTCAGTTTTATATTATAACCAGGAACTACTCCCACTATGGTGCTACAAAGGAAGCCTATTACAAATCATTCTCATGAAAAAAAGAGGCTATTAAAAGCTAATAAACGCAATGATTTCATCCAGATGCTACGCGTTATCATACAGCAATAATAGTGATTAAAACACTTAGGCCATTACAATTTACAAGAGTAATACCAATACAAAGAGCTTAAGTTGTTGAGCATAATTGATCTTTTACACCTGTCTTCAACACATATTTGGATATTAATACAAGGATACGATCATCCGATAACCTTCCAAATACACAAATAACGGAACATGCCTATGTTAGACGGATATCCATATTCGAAACTCGAATCCGAACCCGAGTAACATATAGGGTCTCCACTCTGCTTCATCATATACCACTGATCTGATCACACTTCTGATTGGTTCTTTATTTTTGTGTCATTTGATGCTTCTTTGGTCTTATTGTTTGACATGTTGCAGGAATGGAATCTGCAAGGGTCAGCCTCGATCAACAGTTGAACAACCTCATTCATCGGTGGACGTTGGGATGGATTCTTGTACGTACAAAGCATCGCGATTCTGAGCACCTGAATCATCTCGTCCCTGAATGACCCCGACATCCGCTTATCCAACACCTCCATCACCCCCTCCTTCGTGTCCAGCTTTGTTGAAATCCAATACACAATGTTCTTGTTCTCCCCAAACTCTGCCTCCACTGGTTTCTTCTCGGTTATTAGCTCCATCAACACCACTCCAAAACTGTAGACATCACTCTTGGCCGTTGCTTTGCTTGAATATGCATATTCTGTCGATTGAACTTGGTTAAACATTAAAAGAGAAAGACTGAAAATATATGCATTAACAAGATGCACATGAATTTACCTGGGGCTAAGTAACCATAGGTGCCTGCTACCACAGTAGTGGTACAATCTTTGCCTCCTCCAGCTTGTAAAACCTTGGCTATACCGAAATCTGCGACTTTGGGTTCATAATTGGCGTCGAGTAGGATGTTGGTGGACTTGATGTCTCCGTGAATAATAGGTGAAAAGAGATCATGGTGAAGGTATGCTAAGCCTTGGGCAACTCCGAGTGCTATCTGGCGTCGAATCGGCCAATCGAGAAGCAGCCATCCTTTATGAAGAACATCCCAAAGGTTTCCATTCGGCATGTACTCGTAAACCAACAGTTGAAGCTCGTGAAGTAGCTATATAGCTTGACTATGTTTTTATGCCTTATGCTTCCGAGAGTCTCGACCTCGGTCTTCAACCCTTCGTCTAAGATCATTTGATCTTCTGGATTGGAGTCTTTTCCTGTTCTACTCCGCAGCTTCTTCACTGCAACAACTTCTCCACTTTGCAATCCGATTCTATACACCGTGCCAGATCCTCCATGTCCAACGATGTTCTTTTCGACCATTGCTTCCACGATCTCGTGCTGGTCAAAACATATTCTATGGAAGCTCTTCACATCATACGAAAAGAACGAGGAAGACAAGGTCTCATCGTGTTGTATTAGAGCACTTTGTTTACTATAACGACGTCTCAGAAACAGGAGAGCTCCAACAGTAATGACAAATACTGAAACTATGATTGCCCACATAGAATTCAGCTTCTTTCGGTTGTTAGTGTGTGAACACTTGGGGACACTTCGAACACGGATTGGAGCACAAAGACCAGGATTGCCTGAAAAGCTTTCCACCAGCCAACCTTTAACTAATGAGTCCGGAATCGGTCCATAAAGATCATTGTTTGCAAAGTTGATGGTGTTTGACGACAGTTCACCCAGACTCTCCGGGATATTCCCTGTCAAGCTATTGTTGGAAAGATCAACAACACTGGCCGATTTCAGAAAAGAAAGTGAGCTGGGGATTGAAGAGCTGAACTTGTTCCTTTGCAGCATCAGTGTATTCAGTTTCCTCAGATTACCGATTTCTGATGGTATTGAACCAGACAGGAGATTGTTACTGAGATCAATCTTCACCAGATTTATAGCTCCAGAGATTTCTCGAGGAATAAAACCTGAGAACTTATTGTTCTGAATGTACAGTTCGGATAAGTTCCTAGCATTTCTAATTGAACTTGGAAAAGGACCAGTAAAGTTGTCAGCCAAGTCGATAATTGAAGGGAGTCCTAAAAGATCTTCTGGTATCGAGCCCTCCAAATGGTTTTTACTAACTCGAAGCCATGGCCCAAAGTTCCACAATCTGCAGGTATATATGTTACCGATATTGCCACTCTATACAATTTTATTCAAGGCACGACCATGTGCATAATGTTTGTAGTCAAAAGCCAACTGCTTTTCTGGCATTACATGACAGACACCATGATTCGTCCATTATTGATGTTCGTGGTGCAATAATATACAATCACAAAGTTCACTTTTATGGGGTCCTACTGCTACACATAGGGTACTGTTAGCTGTTTCCTTGAGGAAGATTATGCTAATCTGAAATACCAGCAGGAATTTCCTCTCACATGTGAGATACATTATATATATATATATTCTAGTGTATAATATTGGTGGGGTGGAATTTGCATTATACAGGTAAGACCATTTATGAATTACTCAAGTACAGTGAATCCTATTTCGTTTGTTTGATGTCTGGATCAAATTAAGTTAAAAGTATCAAAGAATTTTAAGTAAGCTTTTCATTTACATTTCAATGTTTATTTCATGAAAAATTCGAATCAAAGGTTTTAAACGAAGAGAAAATTGCTGGAAAATGATCAACAACTTGCCGCTGAACTAACTCATATGGATAAATTATCGTTTCTTCAACTAGAAGAAAAGCTTAAATATTATTTTTTTTTATTTTAAGAAAAGAAAGGTTGAATTTGGTGAATAATGTTGGGGAATCTTTGGGTTTGATAGAGACATTATGCCGAAGGATGAATAACAAAGCAAAGCAAAGATGCCCACTCTTAGATTAAGTATTTGGTGTTGATATGATTCTTGAGGATTGATTATTACACATAAATAAAACACTATAAAAATATCCGAAATAGAAGTAGGTCTAAAACAGACGAGTAAGAGCCAAAAACAAATATGAGCAGACATCATTTTATTTTAGCTGAATTAAGCAACGGCATGCCGCATCCGAGCACAACACCTGAACAATATTCCGCAGTGTTCATCCATATCTGTATACTTTTTTATTTAAGAGGGAGGGGATAAGAATATTCTTTGGAGGATTTATCAATTTGTTTTTTAATTATAACAAAAATAAGGTTTGTGGTTTGGCCTATGATCAATTATAATCGTGTTTTGATGGGTTAAAGTTGTATGAGATAAATTTTATTTTGGTCCAGCACAAGATGTTTATAAAAAAGCAAGTAACTTTACTTCTCCCGTTTTATGAAGAGTATGAAATTCAAAAATTTAACTCTCCACTCATTCCATTTGCTCTGAGGCGGTTACAAAATTTTTTTAAACTCTTCAAAGTTTTTCTTTTTCGTTAGATTTATTTTTCACTGGCGGCGTCCTTTGGCCGTTTTACTGATTTTGTATATAAATAAAAATTCATCTTTGTTGATGAATTTTATTTTTAAGTTTTTCTTATTTTTTACTTTGCCAGTTTCATCTCATATATGTTTTTTTGCAGTTCATTCGTCTGCTTTTATGACAATTCAATCGTCTGCTTTTATGGCAGTGTTAGTCTGTCTTTGTGACAATGTTATCTGCTTTTAGCATTTTAACGTTCGAATGACGAATATCACTCAAGCGTTGTTAGCAGCGAAGATCGGTGGTCAGTAAAGCTTTTGATTCCCTTTTGTGGTGTTGCCGTTTTGCCAAGATCGAGTAGCGAAATAATTTGCTTTCTTCTTAAAGCACTCTGGTCAAAGTAGTAGTATTGCTGGATTTTATCAGAAGATTGTTAGATCTTTTGAAAATGATAGACTTTGTACTTTATTGTGTTTCACACCTTTAGGGCTTTATTGTTTTATTTTATGCATTGAAATTTCAATGTTTGTGGTGTGATTCTTTCGTAACCTTTTTCACTTCGAATATAATCTGGTTTCTTCAAAAAGAGTATAAAATTCAGTTTGGGTATTCTTTCTACGCAAGTTTACTTTATATGCAAGTGATTTATTCCTATTAAATAGATACTAAGGATTAAGGTCTAGATACAAATTGAACAAATCTGACATCGCCCTTAGATACAAACTCTCTTGTAATTTTTTTGACATAAGTAAAAATTCTCATCATTTATCCGTAATTTTCTCATTTCAAAATTTTCACGTACATCTTGATGTTTTTTTTCTACTTTTACTTTGTTGATCATTTCTATTTGTTGTTATTATTTGGGTTGATTGTTACATGATGTATAATAAAATCAAATAATACATATTCTTTTCATTAAAAAAATTGATCATTGAAAATCAATTTCTATAGAATAATCAAAGTGATTAATAGATTACCATAACATTAATGACATAATTATCATCAATCAAATTTTATTTCTCCTATTCAAAAAAAATTATTTCTCAGTGAGTGATGATTAATAAAATAAGAAAAGAGAATAACTTTTGAGGGATGTGATGAATTCTGTCTTTCCCAAAGCACGAAAGAATCAACAAAGATATTTCACATAAATAATAAAGATATACTTTAAATTTTGATTCCCACATAAGCTTTTCCCTTTCTAGGTCCAATTTTAACGTGGAATGTTGAAATTCATATATGAAATTACAGATAATTTGAAATTTAATCCATTGTATCATTCCAACAAAATGGAATGCAAACCCTAAAACTCGGGATATTATACCCTCTATGGATATATACGGTTCGGTTTTGGTTTAATTCGATAAGTTATTTTAGTAATCACTAGTTTTCAGTTTGGTTAACCTTGATTTTCTATTTTTTATATTAACATTGATTTTTGGAATTTTGTATTTTATTTTGAAAAAATAATTTTATTTTATGACTTTTAAACATTAAATGGTAAAATTTTAAAGTGTTTTTCATAAATATTTATTAAAAACTTAATTTTTAAGTAAATAATATGCATATATAGTATTTATGTATAAAAAACTAATTTTTATATTATAGAAATAATTATAAATTAAATAAAAATTAAATTTAATTCATTTCGAATAACTCCGGTTCGTAAAATTGTGAACCATAAACCGTTCAAACACCTCAGATCAATTTTCGATTTTTTGTTGTCTTGATCAGATCTTCAAACCCTTATCTTTCTGTTCTGCTTATATCGATATGAGATAAAGGAAAGCAGACCCTTTTAATTTTGTTTTTTGCCTGCTATCTTGTTTTGATCATATATGAAGGAAACTCATGTGTATAGGTTCTGTTAGTAATGAAGAAATCCAAACAAGTCACCCACTTTAAAAATCACCAAAAAGTTAAAAAAGAAACCCCTAGAAAATGAAGAAAGAAATGAAAAAAAAGACCCATATTAATTTTCATCTTCTTTACCATGATCCTCCACCTAACATTCCAGTCCAATAACCAGCTGAATCACCTTGCTCTTTATGTTGCTCCATATCAGTAGTGCTCGGGACTTGCTTTAGATCTTGGAATGGAAACAAAAGCCTCCCGGACCCGGTTGTCTCTTGATTTTGAACCACGTGGAGATCCCCCATAGTCACTTCCGAACCCATCCAGGGAGAAATTTAGCGTTGGTTTAAAGTATTGGATGGGAAAACCAGGTGTATAAACTGTATTTGGATCTGGAACCGGCATGAGAATGAGAGAATTCAACCCCCTATAAGAGATTCCAGTAAGCAACTCCAAAGCCGAGAACTGAGATGTAGTAGGGAAGGAAGAAGAAGTAGGAATCTGGTTCTTATTAATGTTTTCTAAGCTATTTGGAACTTGAGCCAATTCAGAGATACTCCTATAACCATGACTAGCTGCTGCAGGGAAAGCCAGGCTGAGATTGTTAACTATTGAGAACTGCATAATTTGAGATAAAACTCAGTTTCATTCATCAAAAGGGTGAGATTACAAGAGCCTTAAGCTCTCTATTTATACATGCAGCCTAATTAACGTAACTGCATGAGCTAACTAACGTAACTGCACTAACAACCCTAACCATGCAACTAACCAGCCACAACGGCTTTACATACTAACCAGCTCAACAGTTTTACATAATTCATAATATCTAACATTCACCCTAATTCCTTAACTCTGGAAAGATCTCTCGATCTTCAACAACTGAGAGTTTCCTTCTGAACTTCTCAAACTTAACTACTGGAAGAGGTTTGGTGAGAACATCAGCTACTTGACAGTCTGGTGGAACATGATTCACTTGCACCTCATGAGCAGCAACTTTCTCACGTACAAAATGAAGATCGAGTTTTATATGCTTGGTCTTTCCATGCAAGATTGGATTTGCAGCCATAGCAACAGAGCTGGTATTGTCACACCACAATCTGGGAATGTCTTCAAGAATTAAACCCATCTCATTAGCCACTGCCTTGATCCATGTTACTTCAGCAGTGGCATCTTCCAAGCTTTTGTATTCGGCTTCAGCTGTCGGCCTGGATATAGCATGTTGCTTCCTGGAGCTCCAAGCCAACAAGTGACCAGCATTGAACACACAATAGCCTGAGACAGAACGCCTATCATCAATATCCCCTGCTCAGTCAGCATCAGAAAACGCATTGATGCTCACTGCATTTTGAATTTGTGTAGTAAACCAGAGCCCATAGTCTAATGTTCCTCTTAGATATCTCAGAATTCTTTTGACAGCTAACCAGTGATCATCTGTAAGTGCTTGAAGAAACTGAGCCACCTTATTTACTGAAAAACATATGTCAGGCCTCGTATGCACAATATACTGCAATGCCCTTACCACACTACGATACTGTTGTGCCTCTTGTCGTGGAGTGCCATCTGTCTTGCTTAGTTTCAAGTTAGCTGGCATAGGTGTAATGGCAAGGTTCGAATCATACATGTGAACCTTTTGAAGCAGCTCAGTTATGAACTTCTTCTGACTGAGAAACAATCCAACTTCAGCTCTTCTAGCTTCAATCCCAAGAAAAAAACTTGATTTCTCCTAGATCCTTTAAAGAGAATTTCTCATGAAGCTTGAGGATTACTTGGTCAATCATTTGTTGTGAATTACCCGAGATGAGAATATCATCTACATATACCACCAAATATGTCACTAAGCCATCACTTTGCAGAATGAACAATGAAGGATCCGCTTTGGAAGATGCAAAACCAAGCTGGCACAAAAATTCTTTTAGCTTCATAAACCAATTTCTGGGCGCCCGTCGAAGACCATAAAGAGTTTTTTTTTAGTTTGCATACCAATGAATTCCCATCCTTACTCTTTTCCTCAAAGCCTGGGACTTGAAGCATGTAAACATCCTTACTTAGATCTCCCTTTAAGAATGCGTTGTTGACATCTACCTGTCTAATTTGCCATTGACAAGTTACAACAATAGACAACAAAATATTAACTGTAGAAAATCTTACCACCGGGCTGAATGTATCCATGAAATCAAAGCCAGGAACTTGTGAATACCCCTTGGCTACCAACCTAGCCTTAAGTCTTTCTACTGATCCATCTGCCTTGTATTTTACTTTAAAAAGCCATTTGCAACCAATGGCTTTTCTTCCAGCTGGTAGCTCAACAATTTCCCACGTGTTGTTATTGACAAGTGCTCCATATTCTGCCATGACAGCTGCTTTCCACTCATCATCATGAAAGGCTTCAAACACATCTTGAGGTAGAGATTTTTGGCATTGCGCAATACAAATCTTTGGTTTAAAAATACCATTCTTCCTTCGAGTGAGCATGGGATGTGTATTAGTAACATTACGCTGCATATTGTCTTGCCCATGACATTGTGGAGCAGTTACAATATCAGGGGCAGGCTGTCTATGAGGGCTTTCAATGACTCCTTGAGCAGATTCAACACCCAAGTCATCTCTGTCTTGGATCTCAAACTCAGTCTGTGCCTCCTCAAAGACTGAATTTTCTTCAGCCTCTTCTTCAACATGGCCCTCACTATTAGCCATAGATACACCACCTTGCTGCATAGTATTGTCAACCATATTCTCCTCATTAGCCACAGTCCGAGTCTCATACGATGATGTACGAGACACATGCATGTCTTCATTCTTAGTAACATCAACTTCAGTTGACTGTGGCATAGCGTCATACACCATAGGGACTGAGCTTGACCTAAAGATAGTTGAGGGTGTTTCGGTATGCGCATCCTCTCTGACTTTGTAAGGAAAAGATATTTCATCAAACACCACACTTCTGGAAATAAAGATCCTACCATCTTTGGCCATTCATAAGTAGCCATGATGCATGGGTGAGTACCCAAGAAAGGTGCATGCCTTAGATCTATAGTCAAACTTATGTCTGTTGTAAGGTCGAAGATGAGGATAACATAGACAGCCAAACACCTTGAGGAACTTGTAATCAGGTTCAATACCAAACAGTTTCTGAAATGGAGAGGAACCTTCCAATACTCTTGATGGCATTCTATTAATAAGATAAACAGCACTAAGTGCAACATAGGACCGAAACTTTAGCGGAAGAGAAGCTTGAGCCAGCAATGTTAAAGAAGTTTCAACAACATGCCTATGCTTCCTCTCAACAACACCATTTTGCTGGGAAGTGTGAGGACAAGATTTCCTGAGCTTGACACCTAACTTGTGCATGGTATGGTCTAAAAACTTGAATTCACCACCTCCATCTGACTGTACTGCCATAATTTTAGACTCAAATTGTGTTTTAACAAGAGCATTGAACAATTCAAAAGCTGTGGAAACCTCACTTTTATTTCTCAACAAGTACAACCAGGTGTTTCTACTGAACATATCCACAAACAAAACAAAATATCTAAAACTATTAGAAGCAATTGGAGCAGGCCCCCATACATCCATTTCAACAAGCTCAAAGGGCTTGTGATACACTGTTTGAGACAAAGAAAAAGGTAGCGTTTTGTTTTTTCCCATCTGACAAGCTGCACAAATTGTTGATTTATCTACAACCACTGACTTGTTAACCAACTTCACTATGTCTCCAGTTGGATGTCCCAACCTCTGATGCCACAGCCAATAGTCCTCACTGTCCTCGACTGAGGTATAGAATATTGTTGCATCCTCCAAAGTTTGACATTCAAAGCTGTAAAGTCCTCCTTCAATTCTTCCCTTAAGAAGCACATCCTTAGTGTTTGAATCCTTTACATAACAAACATCAGAGTGAAATTCAAAGAAGACAAGATTATCCTTGGCAAACTTAGCAACTGAAAGAAGATTTTTGGTAATATGAGGAACATGCAAAACCTGTTCTAAACTCAGAGATCTAGCATTACTATTAATAATAGTATTACCAATATGATCAATGTGAAGAGTTGTACTATCACCAAGCTGCACCTTACCCTTGCCAGTGTACACATCTTTATTCTGAAGTGCTGAGACATCAGCTGTCACATGATGGGCTGCACCTGAGTCTGGAAATTATTTGCGGAATAAAACTGGACCATCAACAGTAAGAGCATTAACCTGGATTTCTTCCTCAGGACCATTCGAAGAAGCAGAGGCATTGTCCACCACAAATGGATTGTAAGTAACTTCATATTCTTGATTACAAGAAGATGTATTGGCTTGAACTCTTGGTGCACCTGTGGACTGCTGATAGGAGACCTTTAAATTTCTGATCAAATCTGTGCCAGCATCTGTCAACCAAGTGACCAAGTTTTCCACAAAGTTGGCACTGTGGTCGCAACCTACCTTTGTTTCTTGCATTGTAGGACTGTTGAGGAGAGCCTTGATTGGAACCTTGAGAAGGATTGTCTGACTCACCACCATTTCTCGGGTTATAACGAGTGTAGTTTATGCCAACTGGGAATCTCGAAGGATCTTTCATTCTTGTTTCAGCATCAACAAGAATTGACACTATATTTTCAACAGAATAAGTCTCCTTACTGACAGTAATTGCAGCAACATTTGGTTCATACTCAATTGTTAAGCCATTCAAGATTGTGGCAATATGCTCAACTTCCGAAATAGAACTACCACATGTAGCAAGAAGATCACATGTTTGCTTAATTGCCATCGTATATTCATTCATGGACTGAGTCTCTTTCTTCATAATACTCTAATTTTTAAAAAATAGAATCTAACTAAAATTTTAAAAAATTTAGGAGACTTAATTAAAAATATTAAAAAATTGAAACATGATTATAGTTTTAAAATTTTTTTGAAGCGATTAAAAGTAAAACTTTTGATTTTTTTTAAGAACTAAATATTATTTTTTTCTAAAATTTGGAGAGCAAACTCCTCTAACCCTATAACAACCCGCCTCCGGTCATTTGACACTCTCTTATGTAATGTGGTGTATTCTAACCGTATCAAATCATGGGGGGAGGGGGATAGTAAATTTGTGTAACTTCAAAAAGTTACAAGACAATAAGAAAATTAGACCATCTTAAAGTAATATATGCATTTATGAAATTACAAAATCTCACATTGACGCGTGAAATGTCAATATTCATCAATGCATTGCAGCCCTATGAACACAAGTGTACAAGAGTGGCCTTTTTCCAGGGAATGGGCTGTGGGAGAAATAAATGTGGTTTCAGAAAGGGATATGTGGCCTCTGTATTAGATTTGGATAACGATATAGTAAAATTTATGTAAAAAAACGATATAGTAATTGAAGTAATAAGTAGATGTCGGGACCAGCAGCCTACCTTTTTTATTTATTTATAGGAAACTATCTTCTTTAAGAAAAATTATTAGATAACCATTTTCACTATGTTATCAATGATCTCAACTTATTAAAAATTTTCATATCAATATTTATTTCTATGTCACTTACACGTAAGAAAATCAATCAATTAAAATGTTATCAAAATTACACCAAATCTGTCGCGTTTATAGCTCTTTCATTTCTTTCAATTTTTTAACTTCGCCAAAAAAAATTCTTCGACTCCCTAAGTCGTGTAATTTATAACCCTAAACTCTAAAGTCATGTAATTTAATTGAGGTTAGGGTTTAAGATTAAGGTTTAAGTTTAATATTTATGATTTAAGGTTTATGGTTTAAAGTTTAGGGTTTAGTTTTAATTAATGCAAAGGTAAAGAATTGAAAGAAATGAAAGGGCTATAAATGCGGTAGGTTTAGTGTAATTTTGGCAACATTTTAATTGATTGATTTTCTTATGTATAAGTGACACGGAAGTAAATATTGATGTGGAAATTTTTAATAGGTTGAGACCATTGATGACATGGTAGAAAGGGTTTATGTAATAATTTCTCCTTTTTTAATGTTATTTTTTACGTTCAACATTAAAAAAATAATTTTAAATTTTAATTTCAAATTTTACATTTTATACTTTAAATCATACACTTTTGACATAATACTCTAAGTTTTAACTCTAATCTTTAACATTAAACTCTAATCTTAAATTTAAAGTCTAATATTTTAATAATGAGACATAATTAGGGGTACCGAAAAGAGATAAACGATTTTTGTTCTCTTCTTTTGTCCTTTAATGGCAAGAAGGAATTCTTATAATCCTTAACGGGTAATTATTCCATGCACGAGTATTTGTGGAAACTTTGTTTACTTAAGCGCCTCAATTTTAGGGTTTAATTGTAGTAGTATAATTTTGGATTTGGGTTAAAATTTAGGGTTTATAGGTTAAAACATAAATCTCTAACCATATTACCCTAAAACCTAAACCATAACCTTAAACTCTAAATTCTAACCATAAACCCTAAATTTTAAACCCATGCTCTAAACCTCTAAACTTTAAGCCCTAATTAAAACCTTAAAATTAAGGCTCTTATAGAAACAAAAAGTTTCTACCGCCTGTATATGGGATAACAATCCTTAACAAAATTGTTAATAGTGTCGGATTTATGGTTAAAGTAATTCAATTCATTGCAAGAGGATTGAAATCCTCTATTTCTTTTGGTGTCTCTATTATGTCCTAACAATAAAAATAAAATTTATAATTGAAGATAAAAATTTAGAGTTAGAATTTAAAATTTAAAATTCAAAAATAAAAATTAAAGTATATAATTTATTTTTAAATATTAAAACATAAATAAAAACATTAGGAAAAAAAAGACAGATTTTTGTTCATTGAGAGGGACGTAGAAACCCGCCGCCCATCACTAAGGCGATAAAGTTGTGTGCCGACCCGTAGGTATTTAACATGCTCGGTCTACCTCATCTGCCTTTGTCTTAAGTGGAACAGAGAATATAGGCAGCTTTTGTGGACGAGTGCTTAAGGTTTGGTTACTTGGTTTTTCTCTACCCATCTTATCTTATATTTTGCAACTTCTCTTTTATAAATCGCTTGTTATAAATCCTTATCCTTGATTTTGCCCTAATAATCTTTTTTTTCTTCTTCTTTCTTTCTGGAGAATAAAACCAAAGCATCTGCTTTGCAATATAAGCAAGCTAATATCCATGCAATCCACAGACACAGTGAGTGACCCTTCGTGTGCAAACATAGACCAGAGGTGGCTCATCGTACATACTTCGATCACCGTTGGATTTACTGTCTTTTTCAAAGGATAGTTCCAAAGCAGTACATATTTTGCATGGCATTGTTTTTAATTATTTAGCAAGTCATGGATGGGGATCTTAAAAGGATGGAAATCATCTTCTTCTTAATTATATTTATTTTGGTGTCTCTACGTTAGAAATGGGTTAACAGTTTAGGATTAGAGTTTAGAGAATTAAGAAAATAGTATATTTTTAGAGTTTAGGGTTTAAAATATAAAATTTAGAGTTTAAAATTTATTTTTTAATGTATTTTAATGTGAGGGCATAAAAAAAGAGCATACGACATATGATTTTTATTCATCTTAAAATAAAAAAAATAAACTCGTCATTCCTTTAAACTTTCTTGACTTTAAATATTCTTGACCTAACTTTTAGGAGTAATGTTTGATGTACAAGTAATTTATGTTTTTTTATACAAACATGTCTAATTATTAAATCTAGATTTTTAATTTTAAAATTTTAAAATCAAAATTTTTATTCTAGATTTCAAATCCAAAACTTTAAACTAAATCTTTAATTCTAAATTAAACACATTAATTGACTGGGTGATCAAAGATGCTCATGTTATCACATCTTATATGGGTTCGGATCTCGATATTTGTCTTGAGAATGCAATTATCTCTCTACAATAAAAAATTAAATTCATTTAAAAAAATAAATTCACCATCAGTGCATTAAATATTTCTTCAACTTTTAAAAGATTATTCGTTATATACATATCATTTAATTTACTATGTCTGCCCCTAGATTAGGAGAAGTTATATCATGGTCCATCTTCACCACGTCATCAATTGTCTCAACCAATAAAAATCATCAATTTTATATCATGGTCCATATTCACTCATATTTATTGTAAATTAAATTTAAAAATAATTTTATTAAGTGAATATCCAGTCATATTTCACATTATGAGAAATTATATCATAAAACTTTCTCACCACGTCATTTTTTGTCTCAATTAATAAAAATTATCCATTTTTATTTGTTTTTTCCATGTTATCTTTTTATCAAGTGAATATTCACTTGGTAAAAACTATTTAAATTTAATTTATAATAAATATGAGCAAAATTTCACTTAATAAAAAATGACATAAAAAATTAAAAAATAATAAATAAATAATTTTTATTGATTAGTACTATAAATGATATAATAAAAATGATTTATAATATAATTTCTCGAAAGAAAGGCACGTACGCGCACGAAAGCCTAATATCATGTTGCCGACCCCAGTTCCATTTGTTGCCTATTTAAGCGACTTTTTAACATTGTAAATTAGTGGTTTAGAAATATTAAACTATGTAAATAAAAAGATATTACTTCCAATATTAGTTTGTGTGTATATATATCAAATTATCAACAGAGAGAGAAACTGGAGAAAATAATATCAAGAAAAGAATGACTGGACACTAATAAAACGACAAGCCAAACGACAATAACTTGAAGCGATCCATTGGGTATACTTGGCAGTTAAGCATTTGCTCCTTTTTAACAACCCTAAAGCTAACCCTTAATCATTGATATTTGTTTCTGTCTTCCCAAAAATGACCAGCTGGTTTTGTATTTTTTGAAGGCTACTCTCGTCATTTGATGTTACGTCCTAGAATCTTATTATTAGATAAATACAAAAAAAAAGAGTTTTTGTTACGAATACTGTCCAAGACATTTGTCCAAAAAAAAAAAAGAATACTGTCCAAGACAACACCAAAAAAATGTCTGATCCGAGTTTTGCCCTTGGAATAGGACAACAAATTTCCAATTCGGTCATTCCTTAATCTCCCTAGTTTCTAGCTTTCATTCGTGGGTGGCTTTGTTCGTAATTTTATTCAACTATAAGGCCATTTTTCTATTTCTTGTTGTTTCTCTTGTGACACTGTAACCCGCCAGTCTTACTGTCCACCCTCTCAACTGGAACCGCCAATTCTCTATATTCCGCAAGGAATCTCAGTTTTTTCAACGACTGCAGATCCTGAAATCCCGGTTTTAGAGATAGAAACAGCAGCTGTTATAGAAAGAGAGGAGGAGAAAAGATCCTGAAATTCAAAGGAAAGGGATGGCCACCCCCGAAGTAAACCGCCAACGACCAGGAGGGAGACATCCGCCGTCGTCGAACCGACCGCCGGTTCGATCTAGAATTCGGCTCCGGCAGCTATTCCGAGTCGCTTCCGTGGCGTGCGGGATACAATTCGGGTGGGCTTTACAGCTCTCCCTGTTGACACCTTATGTTCAAGAGCTAGGCATACCTCACCAGTGGGCTAGCATCATATGGCTTTGCGGGCCACTTTCGGGCCTCGTGGTTCAGCCTCTGGTGGGCCACATGAGCGACCGATGCAAGAGCCGGTTCGGTCGTCGACGACCTTTTATCGTGGCTGGTGCTGTTTCTATTATCGCCGCCGTTTTGATCATCGGTCACTCCGCCGATATCGGATGGTTGTGCGGCGATACCGACGATTCTCGGCCGAGAGCTATCGTGACGTTTGTTTTCGGGTTTTGGATCCTTGATGTTGCTAATAACGTGACTCAAGGTCCTTGTAGAGCTCTTCTTGCTGACCTTACTGGTTAGTTCCTTTTCCTTTAATTTTTCTTTGGCTTAATTATTTAAATGGGGAAAGTAAAAAATAAATTATGTCGTTTATATGCCTCATCAAAGGAATATAAATTATTTTACAAATAATTTGTATTACCGTATCCTTTTATGATTGTGCCTGTAGTGCCGGTCGAAATTTAGTGTTTCCCAACAAAACCTCGGTGGACGGTTGTGCCCCTTCGTATTCTGATACAAATACAATTTTGGTGGTGGTTGTAATGATTTTATGAAACTAATTTTTTCTGTCTTAATTTGTTTGTTCCGATCAGTTAGTTGACTATTTCATTGCTTCGGTTAAGTTGGCTTGCAAATGCAATGCAATGCTCAAGTATTGAAGTGTTATTGATTTGGGGTTTTGTAATGGAGCTTGTTCGGATCATTTAACGATATTATATGATCAGTTCATTTCCCTCGAGAATGAATAAATTCATATACTAAGATGAAAAAAAGAAGTAAACTTCCGAGCTTGTTCAACAAAATTGCCATTGTAGGAGATATATCTTCATGATTATAATTTCTGATGGGATACTCCTTACAATGTATTTTCTGTGCATGGATCCAAGCTTCTCTGTCAACAAGTTTTCTATAACTTATCCCTGTCCTACAACATTTCATGACAATAGTACATAGAGTTCCATCGTGTAGAATAAACAAAAGAAATTTGGTAGTTGTTGAAGATTTGCGATTCTAACCGCAAAGCAAGTGAAGATACTTATGTGTTTACATTTTTGCCATGCAAATTGTATGCAGAAACAAATTAAAATTACAATCATGTTTGCAGCTGTTTAATGTATAAATATAGAAACAATGAAACCAACCACAAATTGACAGTGTCTTCTGTTTTTCTTATGTCAGAAAAGGATCATCGAAGAACTCGAGTGGCAAATGCTTACTTCTCACTATTCATGGCCATTGGCAATATTCTTGGCTATGCAACAGGATCTTACAGTAGTTGGTTTAAGATTTTTCCATTTACCCGGACAGCTGCCTGTAATGTTGACTGTGCAAATCTCAAGTCCGCTTTCTATCTAGACGTTATTTTCATTGCAGTTACAACATATTTCAGTGTTTTAGCTGCTAAGGAAGTGCCTCCAGGTTCAGTTGAGATATCTACAGCCTTTAATGAAGAGGGGCCTGAACACTCAGGTGGCAATGCTGAAGAAGCTTTTCTTTGGGAATTATTTGGAACATTTAGATATTTCTCAGGGACTATATGGATAATCTTATCTGTTACTGCACTGAATTGGATTGGATGGTTCCCTTTTCTTCTCTTTGATACTGACTGGATGGGTCGAGAGATCTATGGTGGTGAGCCAAATGTAGGGTCAAATTATGCTGTTGGGGTCAGAATGGGTTCACTTGGATTGATGTTGAATTCCGTTGTTCTGGGAATTACGTCAGTGCTTATGGAGAAGCTTTGTAGCAAAAGAGGAGCTGGTTTTGTCTGGGGAGTTTCAAGCATTCTCATGGCCCTGTGCTTTCTCTCAATGCTCATTCTATCATATGTGGCAAACCATATGGGTTATATTGGCCGTGATCTACCTCCAGCTGGCATTGTGATTGCTGCACTACTGATTTTTACCGTTCTTGGTTTTCCTTTGGCGGTAAGCTGCTCTCTTTCCTACGGAAAATCATTTGATGTTTTAATTGAATTTGTCAAGAATAAAAGTATCTTGATTGTGGTTGTTTTCTTCACATGGACTATGTAGCCAGTGAGAAAATTGCAGTTTAATCAATCTCAATTTGATGATCTTCTTGGTTCAAAGCATAAAACATCATCAACTTGTGCCTGTCCTATTTAATGTAATTTAATGGTCAACACGATTACCATGACAGCTGGATCTTAAAACAGGTCCAAACTAATGATTGGGACTGAGGTTAACTTTGTCCTGCCAAAGTCTCAATTAATCTTCTTTAAAAAATGATAGAAAAAGTTGGCAGCTTTTTGTTTGTGCATTTAACCGCTATTGGTATTCCATTGCAGATTACTTACAGTGTTCCATATGCCTTGATATCCACACGTATTGAGTCTTTAGGACTTGGTCAAGGTAGGCGATATTTTTTTTTGTATCTAATATGTTGGTCTTTTCTTACCTTATGGATAGGTGGTTAAGGTGCTAGTCTCTGTGTTGTTTTCTACAGGATTGTCAATGGGTGTCCTAAATCTTGCTATTGTTATTCCACAGGTATTGCTTAGCACCTGAACTCATTTTATTACGATGTACTTTCTTGCCCCTTTCTTTGGGTTTTTGTAGATAGGGGCTAAACCAAACTTGATTTGTATACTGTTTGACATGATCATTTCATTGATTGATGCACATTTGAAAAATTGAAGTGGACTTGATTTTCAGCTTCCCGTAGAAATTTATTATATGGGGTTTAAACAATTCATTGTTCTTGATGTCATTGAATAAGGGGTTTATTATATGGGCTGTCTTATGTATTTTGAAATTATCATCTCATGCATTAGTACACCCCTTTAAAAATTGAAGTTGACTGGATTTGAGCATTGAGTTTTCACTTCTTGTTTAATTTTGTTAAGCATCCCCTAAAATCAATTGGTAATAAATGGAGGAGCCCAACTTGAACTTAAGACCCTAGAAAATTCAATATTTAATAGATGTGGAAAAACAATACTTGACACTCCCCTCTTGCGTAGCTCAACAAGGGCAAATATGTAGATCAATTAATTAATCCAAATTAATACGTTGTCGGTGTATACAATATAATGTTTTCATTGACAGATTCTTGTATTATCTTTCTATTAAAATTGTGAAACTTCGCTTGTTACCAATAGGTTCTGGTGTCTGTTGGAAGTGGACCATGGGATCAACTATTTGGTGGTGGAAACTCACCAGCTTTTGCTGTAGCTGGTGTTGCGTCCCTCATGAGTGGACTGATGGCAATTTTGGCTATCCCCTCGAAGTACACCACAGAAGGCCAGGGCCCTCCCATGAGGTATTTTGTTGCACCTTATTTTTTTGTATGCCATCAACATAAATATTAAAAGTGTTCAGACATCGAGATTTTGTATATATGCTATTGTTACTTTATTGATCAACAAAATTACTACAATCTGAGGCTTTGTTTGCCACTGCACAATTTCTTTTTTGACATTTGAAATACTACCGGTGTGTTACGTTGCAAATAGTGAGTTTAAAGCTTCTACAATTTTTTAGCTTAAAAACCAGACCAGAAACTTAGGCTCTGTTCTGCGCCGCTGCCGGAACCAGGGGTTGGGTTGAGAAGCTGCGTTTGGGGAGAAGCTGGAATTTCTGGCTTCTCCAAACTCAGCTGTTGAGAGCAAATTCTGAGGAGAAGCAGGGCGAGGAGGCGCCAAAGCAGCTCGTTCGCTGGAGCTTCTCCAAAAGCTGGGTGGAAAAACTCTACCAAACGGAGCCTTAGAACAAGATTGTTTCTAGAACAATAAGTTCCCGGAATTATTCATTGGGGTAGCCCTTCAAAATGGAAATGATGGAAAATGAAATACTGACAGGCATGGTGATCATGACGGCAACTTAAACACAATGTTAACAAATATTTGTAGCTTTCAATGAAGTATGTCTTAATAAAAAGAAAAATATATTGTAGCTTTCATTGAATTCTGGATGAGACAAGTTATCTAAATCAGTGGGGAATTTATTTGGATGAAAAATCTGTCCACCTGCTGGTAATGCTGGTGAAAGCCTGGAGTGTGTGATTCGAGAAGTAGTCCCCGGGACTCTACTACTTCCCGTAGCACCAAGATAAGTTGTTGCTGATTGGGATCTATTCCTTAGAGAACATCGAATCAACTTTTTTATTTTTTTACAAAGAATTTTATTGGGTGAAAGGAAACATTGCAATTTCCCATTTGTGGTTCAATCATGATGTATTGGAATCTCATCTCATGCATTGTCCTGTGCCAGAATTTGTTGAATGAAGGTGGTGAATTGTGCTTTGTGGCAAGCAGTATGCGAGTTGTGCTGATTGAAAATCTTTGATAGAGACGTTTTTTTTATGCTGTGATCTTTTTCTGTTTTATTAATTTGGGTAAACTACATCAGTAGTTACCGAACTATGATTTTTTTTTGTTTTGGTCACCGAACTATTTTTTTGGCAAAAAAATCACTAACGTTATGTTTTCTTTTTATTTTGGTCACATGCTGTTAAAAACTTAACGGTTTTGCTGACCTGGAATTTTATTTTATTTTTTAAAATTTTTCATGTCATTTATTCTCTCTCCTCATAAGCAATATATGTTATTTTATAATATTTTTATTCAAACTAATATGATAGTGACACGTCACTGCCTATTAGTGGAATAAAATGAATGAAAAATCAAGCCCCTTATGCAGCCAGAGAGATTCGACTAATAGGTAGTTACATGTGTTACCATACCATTAGGTAGTTATACGTGTCACCATCTCTCTGGCTGCATAAGGGGCTTGATTTTTCATTCATTTTATTCTTCTAATAGGCAGTTATACGTGTCATCAGCCTGTTAATTTAAATAAAAATATTATAAAATAATATATATTGCTTACGAGGAGAGAGAATAAATGACATGGAAAATTAAAAAAATAAAATAAAATTTTACGTCAGCAAAACCGTTAAGTTTTAACAATCGGTGACCAAAATAGGAAAGAAACATAACGTTAATGGTTTTTGTTAAAAAAATATTTCGGTGACCAAAATAATAAGGAAATATAACGTTATTGATGTTTTGCCAAAAAATTAGTTCGGTGATCAAAATAGGAAAGAAACCATAGTTCGGTGACTACTAGTATAGTTTACCCTATTAAATTTTAGCACATATCACCCCCTTGCTGTTGCTTGCTTGCCATCTAAACATTGGAATAACTTGTGTTTAATTGCACTTTTATCAGTGTCCATGAAATGGCCGAGAACTGTAATATTAGCCTTTCTGGTAATATCGTTAAAGTTGTACCCTGTCAACGTGCCTGAAATGCATTGGTTTTGGTGCCATTTCTTCATATTATCATCACTGCACAGCTGCGGCATTTGGATGGAACATTGGAAACGGGAAAACAGTATTAATAAATAATTTATGCTTTGTTCTTTTTTTATTTCTGTACATTCAAGTTCCATCAAGCTGAATTTATTGACATATGAAGTTCTAGTAAGTGATGCTTATTTAAGTGATGCTTATTCAAGTTCCATTTCTGTACATTCGCTAGAAAACGAATATCATCCTTGTCATTCCAGAACATCATGTCATTTAGAGAGGACCCCACTTCCCCAATACAAAAATTGGGTTAGTTTTGAGACGAACATTTGTTGGATTGGGTTTTTGAGTTTTGATGACACATTTCTCTCATCTACAACAACGTATCTTGCAGGAGAGGAGACGCATGGAGTCTGAGAATAGAAAAAAAAAACGATTCTCGAACTGTCGAATATAATCTGTAAAATGAGACAGAGAAGGGGTTAAGCTGCTTGGCTTGATAGAGCGACTATATCATGAGAAAAAAAGGAATATAGATTATAAATGGTTGGAAATGGAGCACATAATTGTGTATGTGTTTCCTTTCTTTCAGCTGCTGCTGCTCCTTCTCCTTCATACAGCCATATCTACTGTCCTTTATCCATTAACACCCTTGCTTGGTGGTCCCTTTCATGAAACAATACCTACCTCCACATACCCATGAAGATAACCTTTTTTAAACAACAAAGAACCTATTGTCCTCCACTTTTTTTTAAAAAAAAATAAAAATTAGCCATTGGACATGACACTTTGGTTTCTCGAAAGTCGAAACCCCTAAATCCCGGCATGTCGTTTAGCATTTGCTTGAGAGCTCTCAATTAGTTTCCTACAAACAAAGCATGCTTTTGTTCCCCTATTTGGACCAAACACTGCTTGTCCTAAGGATTTTGCAACTTGCACACTCCAGACTGCCAGGCCGCTGTAGCTATATAATATGAACTTTAAAAAGGCTCAATTGTAGTTATATTTTATTGCTTAAGATGATACTATTTATAAGAGGTTAAGATCTTAGCATATCTCTTGATGGAGAAACAACAAGCATTTCTCTCTCTCTTTTTTCTCCACATTGTATTTTTTTAGTCACCGATGGAGTTACAGCCAACTTATTAGCCATATATGTCAGAGAAAGAAACTCCACCACAGGTTCATATAGTAGGAATATTGAAGTGTAACTTTATTTGGTTCAATGCCAAGCCGGTTATTTACTTCAGAAACGAATAGATGGGACCAGAAATGCAGATGTCGGCCAAAAGCTTGTCACCTCTCATATTGAACAACTAGTCTCAAGGGATCGATGTTCGGTTTTCCACTGGTGCCTTGGTATGGTTTTCTACCACATGGGCTGTGCTAGATAGGAACATGTTGCATGCATGGCTGCCTTAGAACATGCAAGACCAATCTATCTGCCTACAAACTTACATTGATATAGACATATATTCTGCTGATATGCTTCTGTCATTTTCCAATTAGAGGATCAAGTTAATGGACAAATTCAAGATAAGCTTGTTAATTTCTCTCTTTTAGTTAAAGCTAATAGTACAAATACACACATTTTAATATCTTTCTCTCAAAGTATACTCTCCGCCTCACTTGTTGAACATGCAAGGAGAATTCAAATCCAAAGTGACTAACCTTCACATTCAGCTAAGAGAGAGAAGAAGGAAGAAAAAAGCTAAAGAAAGGATAGGGTGGGCGGCCAACTTCCACAGCATTTCGAGTCATTTTTTCCTTCGGAATTTTGTGAGAACCTAAAGCGTAGGCCCCAACCGCCTCTGTATAAATATCGACATACATTCCATCCCCAAACCCCCCATAATAAGCACAATCAACATAATAAGCAGAGGCAGTATTCTTTACCATTGCAATCAATTTTCATTTGAACTTATCCCTTCTCTTTTCGTTTCTTTCCCTTTTTCCCCCATAACTTCTTTTATCCATAAATTTAAGATAGCTAACTTCTAGCTATGTATAACCCAAACCCATCTTCTCCAACATCCTCCTTTCTCCCTCCTACAAAAACCCTTTGCAACAAAACTGTGGATCTTCCCATTCCCAATGATGATGAACTCCATAGATTGCCTACTCTCTCCGAGGTATAAAAACTGCTTAAATTTATTTGTTTTTATCAATATATATCATCTAATGTTGTATTTATCTCAGGCTGTGGAAGAAATAAAAGCCATAGGGAAGATCTCAGGCCCGACAGCGATCAGTAGTTTACTTCTATATTCGAGAGCGATGATCTCCATGCTATTTCTTGGCTATCTTGGTGAACTGGAGCTCGCTGGTGGCTCTCTTGCTATTGGTGTTGCGAACATTACTGGATACTCTGTAATCTCTGGTTTAGCCATGGGAATGGAGCCCATTTGTGGACAAGCTTATGGTGCCAAACAATGGAAACTCCTGGGGTTAACACTGCAGAAAACGGTGCTTCTCCTCCTCTCGGCTTCTATCCTCATCTCTTTCATGTGGGTCTACATGAAAACTATTCTTCTCTGGTGTGGACAAAACCAAGAAATATCATCCGTGGCTCATACATTTATTCTTTTCTCCGTTCCCGATATTTTCTTTCTATCGCTTCTTCACCCGCTTCGAATCTACCTTAGGACTCAAAGCATTACGTTGCCCGTGACTTACTGCTCGGCCATATCTGTGGTTCTCCACGTCCCGTTGAATTACCTTCTTGTTTTCCATTTCAAGCTTGGTGTAGCAGGGGTGGCTATATCCATGGTGTGGACTAATCTCAACGTCTTCCTCTTCCTCTCTTCATTCGTTTACTTGTCGGGTGTGTATAAGGATTCTTGGGTAACTCCGAATACCGATTGTCTTAAAGGATGGTCGTCTCTGCTTGCTCTTGCTGTGCCGACTTGTGCCTCGGTTTGCCTCGAATGGTGGTGGTACGAGTTCATGATATTGATGTGTGGTTTGCTTGTTAACCCCAAGGCTACCATTGCTTCCATGGGGATCCTTATTCAAACAACCTCTCTAGTCTATTGCTTCCCTTCGGCTTTAAGCGTGGGAGTTTCCACACGTGTCGGGAATGAACTCGGTGCAAACCGGCCTAGGAAAGCTCGTATTTCCATGATCGTCTCCCTCGTTTGCTCCGTATCCATAGGCCTCTTGGCAATGTTGTTCACGACCTTGATGAGACACCAATGGGGCAAGCTTTTCACCAACGATACCGAAATCCTGGAGCTTTCAGCCGTCGCTTTGCCAATCGCGGGGCTATGTGAGCTTGGGAATTGCCCTCAGACAACTGGTTGCGGGGTGTTGAGGGGTAGCGCAAGGCCGACCACCGGAGCCAACATAAACTTGGGCTCATTCTACCTCGTGGGGATGCCGGTGGCTATCCTAATGGGGTTCGTGCTCAAAATGGGGTTCGCAGGGCTTTGGCTCGGTTTGCTTGCGGCTCAAGCCTCATGTGCTTCGCTCATGCTAATAGTTCTTTGGAAAACAGATTGGATGGTTCAAGTGGAGAGAGCCAGAGTGCTGACACAAACAACAAGCAACAATAAACCAGTGCTGATTTCACCTAATCCTAAGGGAACCAACAACAAGAACAAGGGCGACGTTGAGGAGATCATTCTGTGCATTAATGATGAACTGGTGAAGTCCGCTTCCCTTGAAACAAGCCCTCTCTTATCTAACTCGCACTAATCAGAGTTTGCCACCCTTTCATTTTTTGCCCCGCCATCTCATAAAAGGAGCTCGATCGGGAGATTATAACTTGTTTTTAGCCCATTTCCAACCCTGATTTCTACTGTACAGGAGAGCCTTTGATCTTAGTTTTCTTGTTTATTTTTTTTACGGTGCATGTTCGGAATTGAAGACTATTATAATATATTAATAACAAATGTAGAACGAAATAAATATGTCTAAATTACTTATCTTAGTATATGTTTTGGACCAACTGAGAAGTGACAGGGTTAAGCTGTCGGTTGTTTTAAAGAGATTCCGCCTGGCTTTCTTGTTGTTCCTTTCCTTTTAATGATGTAAACCCATAGTTTAAGGCTTGAGCACTTGCTAAAAAGGGAAAGTTAGCATAATAGCAAATATACTAATCATAGTTTTAAAGAATGGCAATGCTAATATCTGAACTTGAAATAATACTTTACTAATTAATAAACTCCAACCTTTTTATTTTTCTTTAGTTGATTTAAAGCACGTCCAATCTTCAAGGATCTTGTTTGATGGGAAATATATTTATTAAAAAAGGCTAGTCCAAGTTAAACCCCTCTCTTTGTACAGCTTGGAACATTGTGTATGACACGTTTCGCTTAGTGTTCTTGTTGTAGCAGTGGAAAATGAATATACTATAAATGGAAAATATGGGTATATTAATTGCCATCGCCACATCAAATTCAAGTCACTGGACATCAATACATAAATAAAATTCAACATAAACAAGTGGATCTCTTCCTACCAACTCTATACTTGTTTTTTATTTTAATTAATCAATGGGCTAACAGTGATTCCATGTTTATGATGGGATTTATATACGCGATGGCAAACATAAACAAAAATAAAAATCTATTGAAAGAATGGAGTTTATAATTGGGAAGGATGAGGTAAAAATTTTATGTTATGGGTGAACTTTTAAAATTTTAAGAGATAAATTTATAAATTTTTAAGAGAACAAAAATAATTTTTTAATAAGAAATTTATAAAAATATTTTAATTTTTTTATATTATATATAAATTTTAAAATTGTAAGAAGACGACCTCTAACTATTCATCCCTGATTGGGAGGAAGAGAGGGTGTTGACCTATTGGGGTCTACTTCGCTTCAATTGAAGAAACAAAATCGGCCTAATATTATCTCTGTCTACTTCTGCCTCTGCTTTTGGCGGTTTCCACCACCACTAGATTTAAAATTCTAACACACCGCAATGTACAAAATTAAAAACAATACTCCACAAATTAGGTTTCTTCAATCTTTTTCCTTCCCATATAACAAGTGCATGCAACACTAGAGTATAAGTTAATAATAAAAATAATAATAATATGTAAAGTGCTCCATTTTGAAAGGTACTTATAGAAAATATTTTTTTTTATTTTAAAAAATAATTTTTATTTTAGAAAATATGCTTGGTTAATAGAGATGAAAACTTGTTTTCAAAAATAAAAATAGTGGAAATGTGTTTAGTATCTAACTTTTCAAAATAGAAATAAAAAATAATTATTAAATTATTAAAATAAAATATAGTTAAAATATTAGTATAATAATAAATAAATAAATAAAATATGAGTAAATAAAATAAAAATTTAAAAAATGATATTAGAAGGATTCAAACCTGGGTTAAAATTAAAAAAAATTGTTTTCATATTTTTCACTTTCCTAAAACATTTTCAATGAAAACATCTTTTTTATATTTTCAAATTTTCGTTTTTATTTTCTAAAAATTATTTTCTAATTTTTTAACCAATCACGTTTTTTTCACCATTTTCTGTTTTCTAAGAAAATGAAAATGAAAATAAAAATGGATTATATTCTCTAAAATCAAACGGACTCTTAATTTCTAGTTTGGAAATTAGATAAAAAGAATTTCTTCTAGCTAATGAAACAAACAAAAATAATTTTAAGTAAATTGAGAAGTAAAAAAAAATAAAAATGGTTAACAAAGTTTTACTTATTATTGATTCGTTTGTAAAAAAATAATACTAGGTATTTGAACTCAAGGAGTGATTAGTGGAAAAGGGAACGGGTTCGAACATCTTTATATTTGCATACAAGGTGTGCCTGACAGCCTGAGTTTTTTTCAACGTTAAAAATATAATCGATACTATTAAGAGACATATTAAGAATGTTAAAAATGTATTTAATAATTAAAGAACGTTAGTCCTAATTTTTACAAAATTACATTGTCGTAAAACTTACTAATAAATATAAAATATAAACTCTACTCTACTGTCCGTATACACCACCTTTCCTTTGTTTTCCCATATCTATTACATGTCTTCATAACAGATATACAGCATGCAACTGAGTTAAATAACAGTGGCGGAGACATGATTTTCATACAATGTGGTCAGAGTAGAATATGAGGTATAGAAAAATCTTATATTTAGGGTTGTAAATGAGACGAGACATATTACGAGCTACTCGAGTTTAATTCGGTCAAAGCTCAGTCAACCTCGACTCGAGCTTGAATTTGGCTCGAGTTCTTAACGTGCCTAGTCGAGCTACTTAATACCCGATTCCAAAATCTCGCGAGCTACACAAAAATATAATTTACTAAAATTTTTAAATTTAAAATCTAAATTTCTAACCCTAAAACATAACTCCTAAACACTAAAATCTAAATCCTAAATTTTAAATCCAACAACCTAAACCTCTAAACCCATCTTTCAAATAAACTAAACCCTAAACTAACATCCTAAACCCTAAAATTAACAAACTTGTGTAAACTTTAGTTTACACAACTTGTGTATCAAAGCTTTTTCCTAATAGGGCTTTAAATGAGACGAAAAAGATCGCGAGCTACTCGAGTCTGACTCAGTCAAAGCTCGGCCAACACTCGACTCAAGCTCGAACTTGGCTCGAATTCTTAACGAGCCGAGTCTAGCTCAGATTATTCAGGCTCGTTAAAAACTACTCAATCTTGAACTCGACTCGAATTCTTAACGAGCTGAGTCGAAGCTTTCCCCCTCCGACTATTTGGTCTTTAGAATGCTGGTTTTAAGAATGAGTAATTGTCTTTCTCTGACCCTTACTGCCCAAGCTTAGCACTACTCGAGCTCGACTTAGCTCATTTACACCCCTAATCATACTATTAAAATAAATATTGTTGACCTTACACATTAATATATTACTTCTTTAAAAACCGCATACCCAACAATTAAGTGAGGTCAATTGCACCCTACTGTTTCCATATACATCCGCCCATGTTAAAGAATTACCTTTAAAACGTGTGGCACTCCATGAATTGGGTTATATATATATATATATATGCTGCACTACCTTTTGTTTATTTATTATTATTTTATAGAATTTTTTTTCCTTCTCAATATATTTATATATTCCAAAAGTTGTAGCTTTTGGACTTTTTGGTCGTATAAAGTACTACTTATAAAGTAACAAAACCATATCCTCATCAACCTGATAATTTACTTTATATGTTATGTTATAATTAGACAACTTGTTACAATATTTTGTTAAAAAATGTGACCTTGATATATATTTTTTATTAATAATGGGACACTATATAAACATCGTTAAAAAATTCTCTAACTTAAATAAAAAATACTTATGATAATGTTTACAAAAAAAAGAGCGAGTAAAAACTCGGCGAAGTCCAAAAGACATAATCAAATGTAAAAACAAAAAAGCAAACCAAACTCCTAGCGGAGGAGAAAGTAAAATACTGTATTTTCATTAAAGAGCCCATCTATAAACATTTTATATTTATTTTTATCTTATAATTATGGTATATACTTGTTTGGACCTGGAGAGACCAAATTAAGAGTCCAATTTTTTTTTTTTTACTTTTCATTATAATTTCTATGATTTCATACCATACACTCTCAAACTTATGTTAAAATTTCATAACAAATTAAATTAATTAATGTGCAATACAGGAGTGCATCCTTCACTCGTTAAATCTTCCTTGAGTCTGGTTAATCATTTTAAGTTTTTTATTATTATTATTTTATGTACTGTTTTCAGCAATATTTAAAAAATAATTAATTATCTCAACAAGTGCGCTAAGCAATGGTTAACAATTATATATACTACGAAATTCTTAGGTTTGAATATTTTTTTTTTCAAAAAAAATGTACTATATTAATTATATTAAGAAGAAGGTGAGTATTTAAATATTGAATTTAATTCTAAAGATGTTTAATAGATAATATATTATATGAGAATCATATACTGCTCCAAATCCATTGAGGAAATTATTAACCACAAGAATAAACAATAATTATCCCAAACTAATCCATTAGGCTTCACCTAAACTTAGGTAATTTTTGTTTCAAACCAATTTATACTAAAGGTTACATATTTTATATAAAACAGATGCTTAAATGGAATTAGTTTAGTTCACACACACACACACACATTTTCTAGTCAAAAAGCTTAAAAAAAGGAAAGCCATCATTTTACTTTAAATTGAATATCAGTCCAGGAAAAAAATCTTAATGGATCCTTTTGAAGTAAAGAATATGCAAATAATATGGTGTGAGAGTCCGTTCACAATGCCATCCATTATGGGGTATATCTATCATGCTATCATTTCTTTAAATCGAATATATTTAGAAAAACATTTCGATATACGAGTTGTAATTTTTTTTACATTATTTGATTAAGAAATCTCATATATTTATGTCATTATAATCAATTTTTTGAACTGTCTAATGTGATCACAAGATAATAAGAGTATTTATTTATTAATTTCTAGCCTTTTAACAACACAGATAGTATAAACAAATGCTTGAATACGATATTTTCCTTTACATTGGTATCAAATTCATCACTATAATAGATTTTTAATGTCTTATTGCACAAGTGTTTTTAAGAAGAGTGACACGTGTCGATAATCTCATCCCACTTTGCTTCTGAACAAAGGAGCACCAATGGCATCATTTTGTGTGACAAGAATCCCATTTTCGCCGATTAAAAATCCCAAAGAAAACAAGAGAGAAACAATTATAAACAAAACAAATAGCCCCAAAATTTAATCAAAACCTCCCCAATAGCTCAAAAAGAGTGGAGTGTTAATGCACCAAAGAAAGTGTTTTTTTTAAGAGTCCTAATATCAGTATATAAACAGATTGATTAGACCACACAAACAATTAATAGCTAAAACTGGCAAAAGTATTAGCGCCATTTACCCGATTTTCGCCGTGACGAGAGCGGTTTCGGATGAAGAGCAATATGAGCGGGCGTCCCACCTTCTATTTTTATAATTTTTAATAACTTTAAGTAATAATCATGTAAGTTTGTAGTTAATCCTTATTATTTTAGTTGTATTCATGGTGTTTTTTAAACAAAACAGTAAAAATAATGGTTCGTTAATAAAATATTAAATTAATTTTTCAAAATAATAAAATATACTTTCATTCTACACGAGCCTATTTTTAAATTTTCGCTCAGGTCCGGAAATATCCGAGACGACTCTAGCCTTGATAAACGTCTCTTCAAAGATAACCCCACGCATCATTTCCTCTTTGAGCGTAGTGGTCGGCCCTTATCTTTCTTAGTGAAATGAAAGGGAATGAAGCTAAGCTATGCCGCCGTGGCCACTGCCCATTATCTTGTAAACCATAACAAGTGTTTCGAGTGGCCATTGAAGAATTTGTGTCAAAAGCTCCAAAAACCCCTACTATGTGTATTGTTTCCTTAAAAAAAGCCTTCAAGGTAGGGGTCTTCTCCTCAATGACCCACATTATTGATGTATGCTTTTTCATTTGCCAGTTTTTGCCTATATCCTCAAAGCTACACTTGTAATTACTCCTAAAGTGATAATAATTTTGCATCGTCTTGCCCCCCCCCCATGCAGCCATCGGCAACAACACCTTGGGATTGCATGCATAACCTGTCCATGAAAGTCGATCAGGTTGGACAAACGAACATGTTTTCGATGTAAGATATTGCTTTTTATTTGGAAACATGGATTTCGAACTTTGTTTTCGGAGCATTGGTAATTAATTTTACACTATTCGTGATTGTTCTTTTTAACAATATCACCTCTAAGATTCAAACTTAAATTTTCTCTGAAAATATATCATGTTTTACCGATTGTTAGAGATATTTTTAGAGAGAAGAAAAGTGTAAGAAAGCTAAAAAGGTACATATAGGGAGGGGGCCGGGGGACTAATTTATATATATAGTGAATGAAATGGCCAGGCTTGCAAGCGATAAAAAATATGCCGTGCTGACCAATGAAAGAAGTTACAAAAAAAAAGTAGCCCTGGCTAGCTATAGCTATTTTGGGTCATGTCAATTTTATATACACTTCAACTTCAAAGATGACAATCCTGTGGTATTTGGATGGTCACCGAAGAACTACAAAAAAGCAGCAGCAGTGAGCAGTTATAGCAATGGCTTTTCCCATATCTAATATATAATATATTGCAACATGCAATACGTCTACCGCCTACACCATACGTATATGTACGTAGGGTACATGCAGTAAGCGACACGTTTCCAAAAGGCCATTATGTTGATATTGAGGTTTGTCTCTTTGTTCAGAGCTATAGTTTCAGTTCCTTTAAACAAGAACCGACCGTTTGAACACTTTCTCTCGTTCACCCAATCAAACATGTCTAATATATTTTTGTTAATGTAAAGTCAATCAATTAGAAAGCAATCATGATTATGATCCAAGATATGACGTACCTTTTGCCACTAAGAGTGCAAAGCTAGCTTTAGGATAATAAACATATTTGTATTTTTTTGATATTATGGGAAATAAAAAGTAAAACAAATTGTCTAAACACTCTAGTTGAGAAACACGTGGATGATAAGGCTAGAAGGAGTAGAACTATGTGTTCTTTTAAGTGTGTGCTTTGCTTGATTATTACCCCAAAGTATATTTTGCCTTCAAATGAAAGCTAAGCAAACAATGGAAATTGAGATTCCCACTTTCGGACTTGGTGGCTTTGACTCTTTTTTTTCGTTCTTGTTTGTTCATTTGGGAGATTCATGCTGTTTACCTATTTTCCACTGTATTTCTTTTATGGTTTGACATTTTCAACTCCATTTCTTATTCCAACAACCCAACAAATAAGAGAGGGGTTTTGGGAAAACTCAGTCCAACAAGCCATATAAAGTGTTTGGTAAGACTACTTATGGTAAGGAATTCGAATTCCAAATTTATTAAATATTTGAAAAGATGCTAAAACTTTTAAATATAAATCATCCGTCTCTTTTTGGTATCCCTATGTATGTTCTAATATTAAAATATTGAGTTTAGGATTGAGTTTAGTGTTAGGACGTAGTCTCGTAGAGTTTAGTTTTTAAGGTTTAAAGTTTAGGATTTAAAGTTAAAGTATAGAGTTTAGTTTCTTTAGTGTTGGGGCGTATATAGGAACACTAAAAATGGAAGGATTTTTGTTCGTATATGCAGAAGGTTCCAAAGACCGGTGCTTATAATGGTTGATGATTATGCTGGAGAAAATTCCCGGTCAAAAAAAGAGACTCCAATACGGAAGCATGCCCATTCCGATCATCACCCTAATCCTTTGGATGAATTGTTGTAGTCGAGACAAAGAAGTTCATGCAAGTAAAGTGAGGTTTGGTCTGTTACACTCAAGGGAGATGGTGACATGAAAGCATACTAACTATACAATTATTGTCCAAACAAATTATTGACAGCAAGACAAGTGAAAGTTTGTAACTTGGAAGACAAGTAACATATGTATCTATATATGATCTGTAAGCATGATCAAAGAAGATCCTCAAAATTGATAAAGATCACCAAAATCTACATGAGATGATTGCATTTAGATTCCAGATCTCTTTGAGTGAAAAATCACCATAGTTACACTCATTAAAAATACGACATTTATACGACATGCTGATCATGCAAGAAATCTGGAGGCAGAATTTAGAAGTAGCACAACAATTTTGAAGCCAAAGAACTCATTTCTAGGCTTGAATTCGTTATTTGATAAATCTACAAATACCTGTTGTAATTTCCAGTTAAAAAAAAAACACTCCACCTGGAAATAATGAGAATAGACCCAGCTAATGAGATAAAAGGGGGGAAACGTGATGATATGGTTAGTCTGAGTTGAGATAAAATGTCTGCAAGCACGTTTAAGATTCTTTGACATTACCACTGGAATTGTCTGTACTCTCACAATTCAAAGAACCTATATATACCTTGAAGCTGAATAGTGGTTTTAGGCCCAAATATGAATCGTACGACAAACAGAGCATGCAATGCCACAGATAATTGCAGCATCTATGACACCACGTCCCAAAGAAACAAGAAAGGATAGGGGATAAGAGGGGACAAGAGGCTGATATTAAAACAAAAGGACGCCTGCAACGTAGAGAAATAATAATGAGCAAACAAGAGCCGAAGTCATCTATTTACTACTATTCTCATGCTGTCTTCACTCTTCAGAGACTAGCAATGTTAGCCGATCAGCAATCAAGCTTTAATAATTACAAGACAGGCTAAGCAAAACATTGTCCTTAAGACCAAGAAACACAAAGTAGATTCTCCCGGCTACAAATTCATACCAGTTGGTGTGTAATAACCATTTTTCGTCCGGTCCAGTCCGGTCCCGTCCTAGTTCACTTCGAATAATTTAGAACTTAAATCCAAAAATAATTTCAGTCCATTAAACCAAAAATTAACAGTCCATGAAATGTCCATGTTACAAATGTCCAAATACCCTAAACCCAAGGATCGGCCCAAACATACAATTAAACCAATGCCCCATTATCCAACTACCCTAACCAATCCTAATTTTTTAATCCTAATCCCTAGCCGCTGTTGCCTCTTCGGCTCCCCCTCCAGAAGCTTCTAGCCACGACCTCTCATCTCCCGATCGTCCAGCTCACCGACCACGTCAGCGGATACGGCAGCAGTTCTAGTGCCACACCAGCAAGCCTCGCCACATCACCACATTGGGCCAAGAACCAGGCCTGGTCCCCTCCTCACCCGTACGAACCTGCCAAAACAAAAGCAACAGCCACCCAAAAATCAGAAAATTCAGACATGCAAACAAAGGCAGCTTTTATTTTGCTTTCTTTTTTATCTCATGTAATCGGCTATAAAGCCATATCAATCCGTGTAAAGAAAGGAGAGGGGGATGTTATAAAAAAAAATCAATACAAACAAAAAAATTTCGAGTTTTCTCTGATTTTCTTTTACATTCAAAATAAAAAAAAAGGTAAACAGTTTGGGTTTAGAGTTTTACCTAGCCACCCAGAGGGTTCACCACAACACTTTGGGAGCAACAAGCCACCGAGGTTGGTCCGATCTCACAACGATCTAGAGAGCCCGACGATGAGCGACCAATTACATCAAGTAAATAAATATCAAGTAGGATTAGATTTAAAGGATAAAAGTCCTCGTCTCATTACAACTCTATTATAGACCATTTAATCAGTTAATCTTGCTTTAATAGAGTTTGAGATCTTGTAGAAAAGGGTTATGTAGGGGCACTATAAAAAGAGTCCTTCCCCACTTCAATTGTAACGGGAATTCTTTCAGGAACAAAGATAAATTCGAGCATTGGCTCAAAACCCTCTTGCAGTCTATTCTCTTCCTTTCATTCGGTTTTTGCTCCTCACGCCATTATAGATTTTGCCCGTCCACAGGCTGACTTTTCCCTTAATTTTTTACAAGTGTCACTTTAGTACTTATTTTTTTAAGCATTTTAGCCCTCAATGTTTCATTTCCAAACAAAGAGTCCTTGGTTGGATAAAAATTGTTAGTACACTAACAGTCAATGCGTCCAGCTGTTAAGACAATGACACACAGACTGAAATAATAACATGGCATGCCATGTGGCAATTAATCTCAACCACTGTGACTTTGTTTCTTCTTCTTCCTCAAGTTCTGTACTTTTGCTGAAACTTATTCCCCTCCTTGCCATCGATCTCTAGTTTAGGGATGTGATACAGTTTTCGTTAAGGGTGACAGCGAGGCTATCAAAAGTACTTGGAAATAGTATAAGTTGTGTTTAATGTTTATTTCAATGAACCAAAAAGAGGACCATCCAATTAAAGGTTAATGGATTACATAAGGTGGTAATTCTTGATTTGTTAAGCATTTGTCACTATTCCTGTTAAAATAGCTATTGGATGGCTGTGTTTAATCAGTTTTCTTTTCTTTCCCAATAACTGTAACAAGTTGTTAGGAAATCGAACTTAATTTTGCAGGAAGACCAGCTCCTGGGAAGGAGCTAACCAATGAATTTAATGTTCTAGAGGCTGGTCTTTGGAACTCGATTTCATTGAACGAGGGCAGCTAATCCTTACCATTGAACATCTGCTAAGAAACATACAAAAACATGCTTTATCTAACTCTATGATCCTTAGGTTGTTACAAGGGACAATATCAAGACTCATTACATATGATGGAGTTAAACAGAGATCATGGGCTCTTCAACTGTCAGCACCAGCAGAACCTGGCAGCCCCATTACAGTTGATGGGGAAAAGGTTCTAATCTGATTCTTTCCCCGAAGTGATGGGTATGGTTTATATTTTGGGTAGTTTTGAGCTATGTTGTTCGGATATTCTATTTTTATGAAGTACCCGTTTTTGACACTTGCGTTCGAGTTTAGAGATTGTTTCTTGCAATTCATGAGGCCAATGAAGGGTTTGGATTTGGTTAAGATTCGAAGCCATATATGCATATCGGGATCCTGTTACAAGAATTTAAGGGGATAGACTAACATGATTTAGTAAATGTTACAAGGATATAAGGGGTTGACATTTTAACACTTTGATTATATATTCATATAATTGATTTTTTTTCTAATATCACGAATAATTATTTATTTTAATTTTTACTAGTACTTTTCTAAAATTCTAACTTACTCTTTTAAAATGATTTTTTTCCTCAGAAAAAATCATCAGTCATGTCCAAAATAAATGAGAAAAATATTTGTACTTGTTTGTAAAGAAAAAGTGTATGATCCTAATATCTTAACTACATTTTAATTTGACATACTTATAAAAATAAAATATCATATATACTTAAAACTTTTTAAAATATAATTTTAAAATAATAAATTAACTTAATAAAAAGCTTGACATAAAAAATTCAAGAAAAGGTGTATTTGTTTGATTGAAAATATATTCTAAAAAATGTTTTCAGAAAAATTTATCAAACATCAAAAAATGATTTACAGAAAATAATTCAAACATCAAAAATTGGTTTTCGAAAATTGTTTTTTCAGAAATTATAATTAATTTTTCGGAATGTGTTTTCAGCAAACAAACCCTTAGGGTCAACTATTTATTGTTGGTGGATTTTGAAAAATACTTTAGAAAATATTCTAAAAAAGAAAGTTTTTAAAAGTGAACAAATAATTTTAAACAATATTTTGGTAATTTTATTTCTAAATAAATAATAAAATTTATATTTTTAATCAAGAGCACTTTTATTCTAAAAATTAATTTGTAATCATGTTCTTAATTGTCATTTTGTTGACATTGTAATAATTTTTTATGCTTTGATTGAATACTTTGATAAGATTAATTGGGACGGCTCAACTGTATGTTCAGGTTTGTACTTAAAATACTCGGACTCAAATTTATTCAAGTTTTTAGCGTATTTTGATATGTTTGGAAGATCATATATGATTCATTCTTTATGCCCAAATATATGTGTCGAGAATAGGTATAGGATATGGATACTCTAAAAAGAAAAAATATTTGAATAATACATGTTTCCTCTAGTTTAGAGGGGATTGAAATTTGATGTATCTTCTTCTCATGACATAAAAAATTCATTTCTTAATATGTTTCCCTGCTTTTGAAAGTTTTAGTCTGTTGCTTGATGAGAAACAAATGTGGAATGCTGGAAAGGGACATAGTTACTTGATTGTTGGCTAGAAAAAAAAATCATTCATTTAACTCATTTAACTTTAAAAGAAAATATTTCCCATCTGTTTTTGTTTCCTGGTCTTTATAATTTGAGAGGATTGATTTTATTAGCCTGAATTTATTTTATATGTCCAATTTTCTAAGTTTTTTTTTTTCATATATTTAAAAGATTATATACCTGTTTCCACGTCCTAAAATGTTTTCGGATACAAGTGTCAAAAACATGAGTACTGTTGCTTTTGACTTCTTCTCATGACAAAATATAAAAATTTTATTTCTTAAAATGTTTCCCTGCTTTTTAAAAATTTTAGACAGTTGATTGATGAGAAAGAAATGTGGAAGGCTGGAAAGAGGAAAATAATTGCTTGACTGTTGAATGGAAAGAACGTCATTGTTTTAACTTCTTTTGTATCCAGTGCTTGGTAAAATTAAAAAGAAGAAGAAAGATGATGAGAATCACAGTACTTTTACTATATTATAGCATTTCCAAGCTGAGTCAATGTTTTCAGACACAAGTGTTAGAAACGTGGGTACTGTTGCTTTTGATTTCTTCTCATAACATAGATTCTAAAGATTTTATTTCTTAATATGTTTCCCTACTGTTGAAATTTCTAGATTGTTGCGAGAAAGAAATGTGGATTGCTGAAAAGGGAAATAGTTGCTTGATTGTTGGCTGGAAAAAAAGTCATTCTCTTAACTTCTTTTGTATTCATTGCTTGGTAAAATTGAAAAACAGAAGAAAAGTAATGAAAATTGCAGTACTTTTACTATATTATGGCATTTTCAAGATTAATTTTTATTAGCTAGATTTATTTTATAGGTTTAATTTTCCAAACTTTTTTCTTATATTTAAAGTATTATATCGGATACACACATCCACTTCTGGCTCCCAACTTTTAGAGCTCTGATCTTTTGGAATTGACTCCATGAATACAAAATCAACAAATAATAGTGCTTCGGTAGTGTCATTTGCTGAAGCTGAAAGACTCTTGTCTTTGTTTTTTTTTATGCACAAACGTTTGCTTCAGTTGACTGTTTCTTTTTTTAATTTACTTTTCTGCAGGTTAAATCTTTGATGGATACTTTTCCTGTCTTAGATAAGTCATTTAGTAGAATTTTTGGTGAAGTTTCATTCCTTCCTGAATCTGCCTTGACTCTATTACTGCTATTCTAATGTGTTTGATGCTATTAAGAAATAGATTCGAGTTGCTGAGCGTGTGACGCAGGGCCTTGATGTGGTGTGGAGTTTGATTTTGGGACGTCCAAATAATCTAAAAACCTCCTTTAAGTATCGCGTTGAAGGCAAATTCACCAAAGAAATATTTTGGTATAAATATTCACTAGTTATATGATTTAATCTACACTTTTTGATCACCTGTCTTAGCAATCTCCACTATTATTGCATATGTTTTACTGGTAGAATGGTCCACATTTTGCACCATCTATTGTTTTTGTGCATTATTTATGCCCTCTTTTTGTTGTTTTCTTATCTTCGTCACTTGTTCTCTGACGGTAATCTGTTGTTTATTCTCAAGATGACACTTGGGGCAAAGCTATCCGGATGATATATAATATTCTATAAAGCCTTTCAAGATTTTGGCTTATGCAAAATTGAGTCCTTTCTGAGTTTTCTAAGTTTATATTGCAGAGATAGCAAACAAACTGTTAGTATGAGTGTCATGAAACAGCATGCTGCAAGTGCACAGTTTTTTCAATCTGGATCCATTAATGAATGTCATGAAACAAAGGTTAGGGAGAACTTCTATAAGCTCTTAGTTTGCTTTTTTAAGTGTGCTAAATTCAACATTTTATTGGTGACTATTATGAACTTTACTGTTAGTATGAGTATGTGAGATAAAGTTGGACTAGGGTTTTGTTGGTGTTTGGTGTACAAGTTATTAGCGATCCGTCTTGTTTATTTGTGAAGTCTGTATTTTGAATATGCTTAACTACATGAACTTTCTGTGGTTACACGATCAAGTACTATTTTGCAAGTTCTTTTGCATGTCTTTCCTTGATAACCTGAGCCATTATTTAGCACATATCTCCAAGGAGTTATACAACACATACAACATACACATTCAGAAATGTCCTGGTTCATAAAAATCCAGACCTTTTTTCGGTATTAAATTTGTTTTAATTTTTATATTTCCTTTATTCTTCTTGTTAAAAATTCTTCTCATATGGGAAGTGCGGACACATCTACTTCTGCCTCCCAACTCTTAGATCCATGCTCTTTTGGAATTGACTCCACGAATACAAAATCAACAAGTAATAGTGTTTCGATAGTGTCATTTGCTGAACCTAAAAAACTCATGTCTCTGTTTTTTGCTTTATGCACAAAGGTTTGCTTCAGTTGACTGTTTTAGGCTTTGGTTGGTAGAGTGGAAAGAAAATTGGAAAGATGGAAATTTGGAGTAGAAAAATAGAAAGATGAAAACATATTTTTTCCTTCCATTAGTGTGTTTGGCAAAGTTAAAAAAAAATGAGAGAAAAAAATAGAGTTTTTTTTTTTAAATATATAATTTTGAATTAACTTACATCTTTTTCTCCCTCATTTTCTTTCACTTATCACTCCAAATTAAAATGGTTTGCTTTTATACATGAGGATGGAAAATGGCCATCCATCTCTTTTTCTTCCTCTCACTTTTCTTCTCTACCAAGGACACTCAAAATTTATTTTATTTTTACTTTTCCACTCAGCCAAGCACATCCATAATGTGTGGTTTGGTGTGTGTTCAAGTTTAATAGATTTTTTCTTTTCATTTCAGAAGCCAGTCTTCTTCAATTCTCATTTGATGTATATGAGCGAGCACCAAAAATGGTAAAGCATGTATATCTTGTCTGTTTTTATATTATTCATTTAATTAATTATCAAGACCAAATTAGAGAAGGCTGCTTCCTTGTAATCTGTTTTCTGGTTTATGGCAGGTTGATGTAGCTTCACTGAGCTTGTGAAAGGTTATTAACCTTGCATCGGCTCAGTAAAAGGTGTATAACCTATGTTTCCTGAAAGGCTTATAAATTCGATCAGGCAGGGTAACAATCTTTCAGAAATCTGTTTATTACATAGTAGTAATCTAAGTTGCACGGATACGGATACGAGGACGGGACAGGAAACGATAATTTTCAAAATTATAGGGTACGGGTACGGCAAATATAATATATATATATATATATATAACATTAAAATTCATAATACAATAAGGACTAAAATTATAATTGTATTAAACAATAATTAAAATTGTAGTTATTTAAATTCACTTCTAATGATTTTTAAATTATTTTCTAACACTTAGATTAGAAGATTACTAAAATTAAATGACTAAATTATATGAAAATTTAACTATACATTCTAAATTAAGAAAAAATCAATGACTAAAATGACAAAATTAAAAGATGGCATGGCTGAAAAGATATTTACCTATTTCTCGGGTTTTTTTAAGAAAAAAATCAATGATTAAAATGACAAAATTAAGTTTCTGTCATTGGTAAGAGTTAGTTCTCAACAGCTTTTACCTGTTTCTCGGTTAATAAAATTTGTTATCAGGATGACCAATCATTTTAGGGGTTGTGTCAAAAAATAATTTATGCCTCAGGACAATACAGAATTGGCAAATAATTCTTGAGATGGTCTTCAAGGCCCAAGCATATTCATCCTGGTCCCAGTCCCAGTCCCCACTCAATATCAGTGGCTCAAATAAATGATTCTGGGCAGAGTTTTACTTCTATTAATGGACTATCTTTGTAACACCCCGAATTTTTATCCCAAATTAAAAATTTTAATTTTAAAATTTTTAAATTTAAAACTCTAGAAATTAGAAATTTAAATGTGAAACTATAATTAGGAAATTTGGAAATTATTTGAATTTTAAACAAATTAGTGACCTTTTTATAAAGAATTGATATTAAATATTTATTTTGTGAACCTAAAAAAGAACAAGTCTTGTAATTTATCCAAAGATTTGTTTATATATACACATGTTGCTTCACCTTTTTTTTCACGCCGCAATTTCTCATCTCTCTCAAATTGTTTGAACGCATTCCGTTTGCTTTTCTTTTATTTATTTAATTCGATCAAATCTCGTTGAGTCTGGTACCGTTCAATTCAACTATATTTTCGGTTAATTTGAAGATCAATTATTCGAATCAGATAAGTATTCATTAAATTTCGTTAGATTAGTTTTTTTAGAAATAATTATTTGATTATAGTGATAATAGTAATAGTGTTATCGTAAGATTATTCTCATAGGTTACTGGACCTCGTACTTCTGATCGCGAGAGACACATCATATAATAGGTTGAGTTGCTTAGGCTAAGGTGTGTCTCTTCCTGTGTTATATTTTTGTGAAATATTGTTTTATATCTTGTTTGATTTATTGTCTGGTTGATTGTGATTCGAGAATGTTTTAAAAACATCATGCATGACATATTAAATTTTGCTTTTAAATTAAGTATCAGATCTTTTGGAAAATGAGACACTCGTAAGAGTTCGAACTTATGATTTTACAAATCATATCATGGGATCGAAATTGTGTTCGGAAAAAGTGAGGGAAACCTCCACTCTGGCGAGGGCAACCTCCACTCTGTATGATATCGGATAGTCGGGTATTGAGTCATGCATCGGGCATCATAACATTATGATTTGGATTTATCAGATTTATTACTCATTCAGAAAAGACTTTATCAGAAAATAAAAATACTGTTTTGTTTTTGTGTTGCTTGCACTTTAGAGACACCCTAAGCTCCTTAGTTTACTTCTCATAATTTCTTATTTTAGATTCTCAGATTGATTAGGCGACTCGGTACTTGGAGCTTCTCGCATTTTACTCAGATATTTTATTATTCAGTATGAACTCTTTTCAATATTCAGATTAATGTGTTAACATATTTTGGAACATTTTGTAATTCGGACATTTGGGACATTTAAATTGGAATTTTGTTTTCGCACGCATTTTCGAATTTAATACAAATGTTTTATTTAAATACTTATAATTTGTTTTAATGATTGAGTTCAAAATTAATTGAGATATTTTATGGTAATTATTATTAAGATTTAATAATTATTTTGTTTTATAAATAAGTAAACCTAAAATGTGTTTCTTGAGGGACAAGTTTTTCAAACTTAACTCTCAAGATTTAACCTAAGCAATTAGGTTAAATTTAGGGGTTACAATCTTCTAATTTTCCTCTTTTCGATGTTAATTTAACTCCTGTGGAGCAAATGATTGTAATGATTGGTGCTTTACTACCTGAAGGAGAAAAGAGGTGATGAGTCTCTTGAAATCCTTATTTCAAAAATTCATCCTGATTCGTTGGCCGATATTGTCATCACAAATATGATGCACCTGCCTAAAGGTACCCCCATTAACGAGGCTTGGGACTTTGCCTACAACTCAACAAGCAGTTGATGTAAATAGATCGACTCAAGTTGTGCCACCTCCTGTTCCGACAATTCTTTACACTTTCCCGTTTTCACATCACAGTTGCCCTTTACTTCAGCTGCTACAACTAGTTCATCAATATTCGATACATCCGCCGTTAATATTACTGCAGATACCAAACGGGACTTCAAGAAGGATAATTGTTTTGTCTAACATCATTTCTTACCTCTTGGGATATTTTAACCTTTCCCAAAAAAAAGATTTCTATAGTTCCATTTATCAGATGTTAATTGTAACTTTTTCAGGATTCCCATGGCCTAGATCCACGACGAGCTGTTGTACTTGGTGGAAGAGTGCCTTCACCAGTTCTGGAGGAAATTGGCACTACAAAAACTGAGTTTGATGACTCTATTTCTGATAAGCCTCTTTCAGTGCCGATTGTTGAAAATCTTCTGCATTTGATGTCTAACGAGTTATGATAAAGATATATAAGGTCTATCAGTTTCTAGTGTTGAGCAATCAACTCCTGAAGTTCTGAGAGCTGATGAAGACATTGTTCCCATTTTAGAGGTCAATTCCTCTTTCAATCATGATACATTTGATGAAGATTCAGCTGAGATGAACGTAGTTGCTGAAGGGAAACATGAGATTGATGCATCATCTTTTCTTGAGTCTGAACAAATTTTTTTGGCTTCTACTAACTTATCTTCTGTGGATGAGACTTGTCGAGATTTACCTGTGCTACCTTTATATATTAAGCTAACTAAAGAGCAGAAAAGTGTGAGAAAAACAGCAGTTCAACAGATCTATGAATCATACTTGCATCTTCTTTGGTAAGACTGTAGCCAAACGCGTATGATATTACTTGCTCAATTGGTTGGTCAGGTAATATATTTTTATGAGACTCTTTGAGGCAGCATAATCTAGGGTTTTGCTGCATGACTAAATATTGCTCTAGTTACATTACAGGTTAATTTCCTCTGGTTATCAGTGAATTAGGAAGCTATATTCCATGAGGATTTGAGTTCTTTGTTTCCAGTGTTTTTATTAGAATATATCATTTCCCTTTCTCCTTACCCTCGCTCTAATTTTTAACTGGATTGCAGATGCTGCCATCTGTTGAGCTTTTAGGGTAATAACAACATTATTTTCTACAATGTCTTGTGTATATGTTTCAACAATGCTTACTTGAACTAGTTTGATTGACTTTATTATAGCTGATGTTTTTGTGTATTAACCCCAAGTTTTGTTCTGTGTAGCTTAAAATAATCATGAATTTATAGTGTTGAATGTCTGAACTTGCTTGAGTCTGATGTTTTAAATGACATTCATTTAAGTATTCTTAGGGGAAATGGTTTTAACCAATTAGCAACAAAGTGTGCTTTATATCAAGAGCATGACTTAAGTATGGCATCTCTGGTATATTTTTACAATATACAACATTTTCTGAGTGACAATGTGGCAAGAGCAGGATATCTTCCCTCCTGTTGAAACCCCACCAGAATCCTAAAAGAAGGAAAATTTACCCGTGCCTTCGCTATAGAATTTTGTTCCAACTTTCTTCCCTGGATGATCCTTTCCTGGTAAGTATGTAACAATGGGAGATATCTACATCTCCAACTTCAGCTCATCTGTCTTGTGATCAGATAGATAATATAAGTAGAATTCATGGTTCTAAACCTTCCTCAGCTAGTAATATTATTAAACTACTCAAAACATGCACCAGGGTGAAGTAAGAAAAAGGAAAAAATGTACCAGTTTTACATCAACGAATTCATTGCCACGCATAACAAGGAAAAACATTTAACAGTCATTTCACAGTTTTATTTTTCCCCAATCACTTATATTATACAAGAACTGGGAATTGTTTCCAAACATAGACTATATAATGCTGTAATACGTAAGCAATAAGAATTTGGTGGAGCCGAAATCCATAAAACTAGAAAATTTAGCCTCCTCTTTTGTTTGTTCATGGTGAAGTAAGTCGCAGAAGCAGCTCACATGGAAATTGTTGACATGCCAAATTGATATCATACATCTTCCGGCCAGCCTAGTCTCACCTGCAATAAGACCAGGAACAAGCGTTATTTGCGGGAGGAATTTTGTGGTTCTGACTTCCCATAACAATTTTTTTTCAACTAGCCCAATTCCACCAATTGTACATCTTAACCAGCAGGTCTTGTTTATGAATAAAATGAGAGGAAAAAAAAGAACAATGGGAATAATTATTTACCTATGAACTTGAGGAGCTGGCTGCAGTGTCTTGTCTATTTTGAAGTACTGATGCTCTAATATAAACATATGGGATGTGAGATATCTTCGGCCAGTCCTCACCTTCTCCTCTTTTGCATCGTTTTTCAAGTTCAGGACAGTCTTGAATGAACAGGTGTTGAAGTTCACTAAGTTGCTCGATGCCTTCTGGAAGAGACTTTATATTTTGACAGTCTGAAATTGCCAAAGATCTTAGTGAAATGAGGTTCTTTACCTCTGGCAGTGTTGTGAGTTTTGGACAGATACGGATTTCTAGATTTTGAAGCATCTTCATATATTGAACTCCTTCTGGAAGAGATGCTAATTCTGGGCAACTTATAATGGTCAAGCTCTTCAGTATCAAGAGATTATGAAGGCCATCAGGTAGAGAAGCCAGATTAGAACAATACATAATTGTTAGGCGCTCAAGGGCTGTGGCATGCTGCATTCCTCTTGGCAAAGAAGTAAAGCCATCACAGTTTTCAATAGAGAGTGATCGGAGTGAGCTCAATCTTTCTAAGCTTTTCTCTGGCAGAGCAATCAAAGTAGGACACTCAATGATTTCCAAATTCTCCAGAGAGATGAGATTTGCTAATCCGGGAGGCAAACTGTCTAGCACCTCACACCAACCAATTTTCAATGACTTCAAAGCTGTGACTCTCCCCAAATTAACGGGCAACATGTGAAGCTCGGGACAAGATATGACTGTCAAAGACACAAGAAGCAAACAATTTTCCACCAGTACTTTTGGTATGAAAGCTAACTCTAGAAAGGAGTCAATAACAAGAGTCAGAAGTGTTCTTAGGTCTGCTGCTGATCTAATTAACAGTGGATCACAGTCTTTCAGCATTAAGTGCTGAAGAGCTGGAAACCATGGCATTGTTTTTAAGAGTGGACATTTCATGATGGATAGTCTCTTGAGGCAAGGGAAAGCTTCTGTTGAACCTGTGTTTTCCCAAGTTCTTAGTTCAGGGATGTCTCCAAGGGTAAGTTCATTCAATGATGGAAACGGCCTCATTCCTCCATCGGTGAACTCATTGTCGATTTTCACCACATTGCCCATTCCTTGGATGTTGAGACACTTGAGGATTGAAAGCTGGCCAAGCATGGAGAGAGTTTCAACATTTCTGCAATTGATTAACTCGAGCACTGTCAAGTTGCTGATTGCATCTGGATTCATCCAAAATGGGAATCCGCGTCCTGGATATCCATTTATTGACAACCTTCTGATACAGGGGCTTGGCTGAAGCTCTGTCATCAAAGCTTCAGAGAGAGCTTCAGTTTGTCTGGCTTCTCTTGACCTAGTTTGATTTAACTTGCCTTCATTATCACCACCCCAAAATAGTTCCAATGCGTGAAGTTGCATATGTGAGAGCAGAGGAAGTCCATAGCACCTAGTAACATTCTCAAGGTTCTTAATTTTCAGCTCACCGCGAAGATGAAAACATTTGAGCGCCTTAAGGCTATAATTGCTAGCAATAACTCTTGGTAAAGTCTGAATCCGCGTCTTGTCCCCCCAAATGGAATCCTTGCTCCGAAAAAAAGGCAAGCAAGCAAGCCTTGGACAATCCTTTATATTTAAATGAATCAGGTTTACTAAGTGTACTATTTCTCCAGGTAACTCTAGCAGATCAGTGCATCTTGAGAGATCAAGTGTTCGCAAATTGCACAGATGACCAATTGTCTCTGGTAGTGTTTCAAGAAGAGTGTTTGAGAGATCAAGATATCTCAAATATATCAAATCACCGATGGATCTGTGCATCTTTTTTATGCCACTTCCACTCAAATTCAGAATTTTAAGGTGCCTAAAACACCGAATTAGGCTTCTTAGGGCTTCCATTGATACATCTCCAGAAGCCAAGAGGTTGAGGGAACACAATTTATGTGCTTTGTACAAGGCTTTTGGCAGCAGACTGGACCTGTAATCACTGTCAACCAATGCATGTCGAGTTCCAGCAAGATCACCACCACCATCTACTGCTGTATCACTGTTTGTTATTGCCAAGAACTCATCTCCAGCAATATGTTTTGCAAGATCGTAAATCAGACTGGGTATTTGGAACTCTACTGCATCACTACTGCTTGCAGGTTGGAAAAATGAAATATCCACTAAATCGTTAAAGTACTCATTGCCGATGTGCTCAAGCATGGTAGGATTATCACCTGCAGTTTGAGCTAAGCCTCCAGCAATCCATTGTTGGATTAACTTCTCCTTATTTAAATGATAATTTCTAGGAAATAAGGCACAGTATGCAAAGCATTGTTTTAAATGTGATGGCAAGTGATTGAAACTCAACCTCAGGACAGATAATATTCTGTTCTGACCTGCATCAAGTTTCCATAGGGCACTCTCTTGCACACGCAGCCATTCATCCTCCTCCCTTTTGAACCGTAACAAGCCACCGAGTACTTTAGCTGCTAAAGGCACACCTTGGCACTTGTCTATAATCCGCAGACCAATAGACAATTGGTTACTAAAGTTACCTTCTTCTCCGTACGCAAAGGCTTGCTGCTTGAACAGAGTCCAGCAATCATCTTTGGTTAGGGCTTTCAAAACATGGGAAGTAGTACTATTGCTCATCAAAGAAGCAACTTTTTCACTCCTGGTGGTGACTATAATCTTGCTTCCTTCTGCTCCACATCTTAACAGGCTTCTTACTTTATCCCACTCTTTTTGATCATCATTCCACACATCGTCCATCACAAGTAGATATTTCTTTCCGTACAACGAGTCTCGCAGTTGGGATTGAAGAACACCCATATGGGAAGATTCACATCTATGCTCGGCCAAACACTCCAAAATCTCAGTCAGAAGCTTCTTTGTGGTAAAATTGTCATACAAGGAAACCCAAATTTTCTTATCAAAATGACCATCCAGGTTTGGATCATTGTAAACTACTTGAGCAAGTGTTGTCTTCCCAATTCCCCCAATCCCAACTATTGGAATGACCCAAGTATCAGCACCGGATGATAATAGCAAATCAACAATCTTCTTCCCATCTTCTGTTCGACCAAGAACTTGTGATGCATCCACGGAAGGTCCGGTTTCACGCTTCTCTCTAGTATCTGATCTTTTATAAACTACAACTTGTTTGAAACTGAAGGTAGACATCTCTCTTGCTATATCCTCCAATCTTTCAATAATATCTGTCAGCTTACGTCGCATTTCAAATCTAGTTAAGATCGATTGAATAGTGAAAGAAGTGATCCACACCTGCTTTCGAGTTCCTTTGCCTAAAGATGACTGGATTCTTCTGAGCTGGTCTTTGACAGGATCCTTCCACTTCCAAGATGAATATTCACTTGGAACCCTTTTTCTCAGCGACTGCCTCAGCAAAACTTGAGTACTAATCTCATCCAAGAGATAATCTGCATCATAAGCAGCATCCCTAAGCTTTGACAGCCAAATCCTCACCGTCTTATCTCTCAGTTGTCTCTCTTCTGCATCTTCGATTACAGCTTGAATGATCAACAGCTTATCTTGTAGCTTCTGTATATTCTTCTTCTGGACTTTGGGAGTTTTCACATCTTTGAGATAAGAAGCCAATTTCTCATACATCACCTGTAGAAGAGGTGATACAATTAGGGACGCGACCTCCATTCCTGAAGGGGCTGTTGGTTTTGACACAAAGTTGCAGCAAATTCAGGGACTGGTCTCAGATTTCGAACTACAATAGCTGTAGGTTATGCTGATTGTGAAGGGAAAAAGCAGACGTGAAAAGAGTGAGGACTGAGGAAACAAGAGGAGATAGAAGAACGGGTGATTCAGTGAAAGTATGGGAAGGAGACGATCGGTGGAGATAAGTGAAGTCGAGATCCAGCTGTTTAGGATGAGTAGAGAAGACTTTTCTACGTAAAATGATAAGATGAAGACACTGAACCTGGGACCCTACTAGCAGTATTACTTCATCTGCATTTGCACCAGAAAACTCAAACTCTTATTTTGGAATCATGAGAACTTCTATAGTCTTATGATGTTCAGAAAAATACTAGCATGTGTTTGATAGGACTATGTACAATTTTTTGTTGTTTTTTTTGGAGAATTTTATATATTCTAGAGATCATATACTTCATACTCATATCCAAAATATGAATATTTTTGTATTTTTAGAGAAAGTGAAGAACCCAAAGTATCCATCATAGTTCATAGAGATCTAATTACCACTTGTTTTGCTTTTGCAGTTGAAGTGTATGCAGCTGCTGTAGTACGTACGAATGTAGCCAACAACTTGAACTATTAAACATTCTTGTGGATACAAGTATGATCTCATGGTAAGGCCTTCCCTGAGTTTCAGAAATAAACACACAATTTACGGTGCCTTTTGTATGATTCATTGTCACGCATGTTTAAAAGTAATATTGTTGATAATTTGAAGGAATATGATTAATTCATTACATAGTTCAACCCACGATCTCAAAATAATAAAATTTCATCCCATCAAACTTATAACTTCTATACATAAAACTACAAACCCTTCTCACAACGATATGTATCTTTTGCACAAAGAAAATTACAAATCATCCCACATAGAAAGCCTTAAGTACTACTACATATTCTCTTAACTCTCTTAATTGTAAAGGCAAAATCTTACTCTCTATTTATAAGAAGTTATATCAAAAGAATTCACTCCTCAAATTGAAAAAGATATGTAATTTATGAATTGTTTTATCAGAAAACTAAGCCTAGTAATTCACACCTTAAATCGTATTGCTCAATTTTCTCATTTCTTTCTCCTTCCACCATAATTTGTTAGGCAATGTTACATCTATTCATTGGGTAGATTACCCAATTGAGGTTGCACACAATTTGCTAACTAATAAATATAATGCAATATATCTTTTAATAACTAAAAAATACAATACAATAAATACACTTCTTAAATTTTATCAATAAATAATTTTCAAGATTATAACTACAATACAATTAATACAACTTTACCCGATAAACAAAAAAAAGCTTTACCCCATAAACAATTTTCGTAACTATAAATATAAATAATATTTTATTTTTAATGGGATATTTATTTTTTAATATAATAAAAAGAGAAATTAAGCTAATTAAAAAATATTTTGACCCGTCGTAATATCAAGTTCCGCTAGTTTTTGGATCAACAAATGTGATATTGCTTTAAATAATAGCCCTTGAAGAAATATGATATTTCGAAATTAAGATGAAATAGTTGATTTTTGTTCTTTTAGAACAAAAAATAGTCAAGTAGTTCATGTATTCTAATTTTGGTAGTTTCATTCATGTATTTTTTAAATAAAATTGGCAAGATTACACAAAGCTGCTCAACCTAGGTCCCTTAAGATAAGCATAATATAATCTCTCTTTCCACTGAGACCACTCGTTGGGTTCGATTCATATGCTTTTTTTATTTTTTAAATTTCAATTCACTCATAATATAAAGACATTATAACTAAATCATATGACTTAAGTTAATCAAATTGGACAATGAGACCACTCGTTGGGTTCGATTCATTTACTTTTTAAATTTTGAATTTTGAATTGACTCATAATACCAATACAATATAACTAAATTATATGACTTAAAATTATCAAATTGGAGAACGAGAACTATATCTAATAAGTAACATATAATATATGGAAAATTTTAATTTAATAGATTTCATAATTATTGTACAATAAAAATAAAAAATAGATTTTGTTAGATGTAAATAGGGCATAATGTAAACAAGAAAAACCTAATTAATTAAAGATATGTGGCAATAATCCATGAACGGGACAATGAATAAGATAGAAAATGAGGTAGATGAATTCCCTTCGTATATAAATGTAAGAGTACTTGATTTATTTTTTCTAGACAATAATTTTGTCTAAATTTAAAAATAAAATTATATAATCATTTATGAAAATAAAACAATTTTTTAATCATTTAAAAATAAATAAACGTAAAAAATAAGATTATATTTCCTAAAATTTATATCATATAATTAAAATATTAATTAACGTATTAATTAGCATGTATGTTTTCTATAAAACTATTAAATAAACTCAAGTGGGTAAGTTATCCACTGGGTAGAAAGTTTTCTCCTAATTTATTATACATTCTTTGAGGGGTTTTGTAACGAGGTGTTAAAATTTTTTTGTTATATCTTCTGTTCAATACACATATCATTTCGAATGAAACCAAAAAAGGAAAATGAACCTAATAACTGATTTATGACATTAATTTTTATGAATATAAGTATCTAACAAGTGTCCTAGTGGAAAAATAGATAATATTCATCTTATGAGACACGAGTTCAAATTGCTTTGTCTATAAGGTGTACATTGTGAAAAGATTAAAAATATCTATAAATAGATACTATATTGTAATCACCTTTAGACTATTTAAAAAAATTTCATGAATATAACTTAATAATGGTTGTAAAAATCCAATAGTTCTATGTTATTCTAAAAAAAATTTAATATATGTTTGATTGAGGTATCTACAATTTTTATAAAATTTTATATATTTTAAAGATTATATATTTCATAGTTATATCCGAAATATAAACATATATATATATATATGTGTTTAAAAAAGTGAAGAATCTAAAGTATCAGGCTTAACCAATTATTTTTCTTAATATCTGGGGTTATCATAGTATATACAAATCCAATGATCAGGATAAAGTCGAGATCAAATATTAGGTCAAATTATTAAAATTTATAAATATTAATACTTATTAAGTATTTATTTGGTATTTAAATTTATAAAAATTTAAATTATTATTATAAAAAAATTGAGAACAAGATCCCACTCTTCTTTAATTTGTTCGTGTAGACAGAAATTTAGCATATACTTTTAACACGAACATAGACCCTATTGGCCCAAAAGGCCCTCTGTCCCTGAACATGTAAACATAGTTTCACGGCTTTTTTTGTTTAGAAAATTAAATTGAATTTTTTTTGATGAGATGGGGTGCATTAGAGATATTTAGTGAATTAGGGGCATTATCACAGTATTAAAGAATAATCGTCTTATTTTCCTCATCAATTTGAAAACTCCATAACATTATTATAGCTTTGTCCGTAGATGAGCAAATACTCCTTTAGAACAAATTTTATTTTTCCATAACATTATTTAAGCAAATATACCTTACTTATTAGTTTTAAAATGCATAAAAAACAAGCTGGTTTCAGATGGCTTACCAAATCCCGATGCCCTGGTTTTTCTTGAACAAAAACCAGAGTTCATGAAACCAAAAATCTATGAGCGCCAACTTGTGCAAAGATTCTTGGAATGCACTACAACCTTGTACCAAAAACGAAAACAAAACAAACATTTTGAAGCTAAAGCTTTCCCTTATTAGTATTGGGAAAACCCTAATCTTCACACCAAGCAAGAACCAGTTTAAGCACCTGCACGGTCTAACTGTTCGTTCGACATCTGTTTTTGCTTTTGTGAAACACAAAATTGCAGGTACATTGTCTTGAGAAATGGATTTTCAGACAAACAAGATGAAACCATTTACATACTAAAATCATATATTATATATCCATCTACTTTAGCAACAAGGCAAGATTGTCGGATTAGATTTAGACATGCAACAAATCCTTGAAGTTCATAGAGTTTTTCAAAACTATTTGCCTCAAGTTGGTTGGAACATTCCCCAACTTGTGCCTGATGTCGATTTTCCTTTACCTTCTTCTTTCTTAATGTACTTTTATTGTTTTTTTTTAATATCAATCGACCACAACTTAACGTACGAAAATATTTTATATCGAGTAATTTAAATATAAAACTTTCTAAATACGGTATTTTATATCGAGTAAAAAAAACAAAATTAATGTGTTACATACACAAATCTAAATAAACTTGCACTGGTGGTTTATCATTCAAGATGTGCATGCATAACTCGGTTTTGTGTGGCTTTGTTAATCCACGCAACCTATGCTTTTATTGATTACATTTGAAATGTGGACCAAAATTGCTTGTTTGTACTGTTATCGAAAGTATCGGTTTAACATTTTAATGAATCGTTATTGTCTCGTTTAAATCAGTTACTACTTAAGCGATTAATTGATTTATTCGATATAATTACCCGATTAACCATGAACCATTTTACATCTAATGTTATATATAATATACTTATTTCTTACTACTAATTTTAATAGCTTTTAAAAAATATCAATGTAAGGAAATTCAAATAAAATTTTCAAATATTTACAAATTATAATATTAGGCATGACATAAACATAAATAATAATAAAAGAAGCAACCAACTCTGTGTACTTCATAACTTAGTAAATAACCACTCAAATTAGTTTTTAAATTTTTGTTACTATTTTTCCGAGTACCATTTTCCCAAAAAAATCGTAATCGTTATCGTCTTGTTTAATAACTAATTACCGGTACGATTATCAATACATTTTAGTCAAATTATTCTAAATCGATTACCTACCGTTTAGTTCGCTTTTTTAATTTTTTGATATTATATATCGATTCGAGTTTTTATGAATAACCGTATGTGTGTGTATATATATATATATGTGTGCACGCCTTATGTGAAGAAAAAAAGAGAGCATCTAATGGCCAGAAGACGTCCACGATGTGAAGCTGTGAATCCTTAGTTGTTTTTTTTTTGGTTCAAATGTGAATCTTTAGTTAGCATTAGCTAGACGACGGTAATGTAAATGTAGACAAAATTCCAATAATCCAAGAAACAATGATGCTTTGATAATCTCCTTTTTGATATTTTTCTTTTGGTGATTTCAATCAATGGAGTATGAGATTGTAAATGATCAAATTCGAGATTTAAGTTTATTTTATTACATTTAAATTTAATATTTGAGTCGCATTCAATCTATTTAGATATTAAATTTAAGCATTAAAAATACCTTTGATTTTTAGTAGTAAATTATATTCTACTTGAAATTGAAGTTTGAGACAGCTGATCCTTAAGTAAAGATGTATTTCTAAAAAATGATGATTATAGAACTACATTGTAGTTGAATTTAGGATTTAATACAGTAGTTTATACCGTTATAATCTAGTATGCTGTATTGTAAAATCAAGACTCTACTTTTTAACGTTTACGTCATTTTCTGATGTTCCATGTTGCAACTTTGTAAGGAAATTTAAAAAAAAAATACTCTTACTTATGCTTTACCAGTAAAAATTAATGAAAAATTAATCCTCAACCACATGGTTCTAACAAATTGCAATTAGAAAAAGAGAAATGGTAAAGAAAGAGTAGAAATCGTATCTACTTTTTAAGGTTTGGAATTTAAAAATTAAAATTAACTCTTAAAATTAATTTTTTTAATATATGGGAAATAAGAGAATTTTTGTCGAAAAATTAAATTAAATTCCCAAAGGATTTAAAGGCATGGGAGTGTGGAGAGGAGACTAGGGGTGGTTATGGGTCAGATTTTTAGTCGATCCGCACTCGATTCGGAAATTTAACACCTTTATTCAAATCCGATCTGACATTTTATGATGTTCTATCTGACCCGACTTAAATTCTAGAGTAAAAATCTGAACTCAACCCAACCCTACCTAACATAAATGAAAAATTATTATTTTTCATTATTATTCGATAAAATAGAGAGCTAATTGAAAAAATACAAATAAAGAGGGAGCGTTATAATAATTATTCTATTTTTATTAGACAAAATAGGGAGATAATTAAAATATAGGGTAAACTACACCAGTAGTCACCAAACTATGATTTCTTTCCTATTTTGTCACCGAACTATTTTTTTGGGCAAAACATCACTAACGTTATGTTTCATTCCTATTTTAGTCACCGAACTATTTTTTTGGCAGAAACATCACTAACGTTATCTTTCCTTCCTACTTTAGTCACTGAACTATTTTTTTGGCAAAAACATCACTAACATTATCTTTCCTTCCTATTTTGGTCACCAGCTGTTAAAAACTTAATGTTTTGCTGACGTAAAATTTTATTTTTTTTAATTTTCCATGTCAGTTATTCTCTCTCCTCGTAAGCAATATATGTTATTTTATAATATTTTATTCAAACTAACATCATGGTGACACGTGTCACTACCTATTAGTGGAATAAAAGAAATGAAAAATCAAGTCCCTTATGTAGCTAGAGAGATGGTGACACTTGTAACTGCCTAATAGGATGGTGACGCGTGTAACTGCCTATTAGTCGAATCTCTCTGGCTGCATAAGAGGCTTGATTTTTCATTCCTTTTATTCCACTAATAGGCAATGACACGTGTCACCATCTTGTTAGTTTGAATAAAAATATTATAAAATAACATATATTGCTTACGAGGAGAGAGGATAAATGACATGGAAAATAAAAATAAATAAATAAAATTCCACGTCAGCAAAACCGTTAAGTTTTTAACAGTCGGTGACCAAAATAGGAAGGAAACATAACGTTAGTGATGTTTTTGCCAAAAAAATATTTCGGTGACCAAAATAGGAAAGAAACCATAGTTCAGTGACTATTGATATAGTTTACCCTAATATATATATATATAAAGAGAGGGGCCTTGTATCATTTATATCTAAATATTTAAAATATAATTAAATTATTATTTTAGGTCAAATCAAATAGAATTTTTCTTACTTTAAATTTAAACTCCACCCGATACTATCCTCAAAAAATTAAACCCAAGCTCAAAATATTCTTTAAAAAACTTGACTCTATAAAATTAAGTCGGGTCAAATGACCATCCGTACATGACCCTATAAAAGGATGAAAATCAGAGGCAGAAAAGCAAAGGACTGTGGATAGAACGTGTGCTTCATCAGCCAATCATATTTCACAAAACAAAATCAGAATCCTCTCTCTTTCTCATTCCACCAATCCTGCATTTTTATGCCATAAGCTAATCATTCGAATTTCACACTTTTTTATCTTTCCTCCCCCCCCCCCCAAAAAAACACAAAGCTCGAATTGACCCGACCCGTCGATTCTGATTTTCCGCTTATAGTTTCATACCCGTTAAACCAAGTCCACCCCTTCCCCTGAAGCCTTTTCATTCGTTTTCTGGGGGGAAAAAGTTCCCGTTTAAGTTCACGATCTGCTTCTCCCTTTAATTTGGGTTTTCGGGTCGTGAGCTTTAGTTTTTCTTTTTATCAAAACCATGGCGGTTTCCGGTGCTAAATGGGAGCGTTTGTTGGCCAACTCTTGTTCATCGCCCTCGGCTTCTTCTTTCCGGGCTTATTCTCTTTGTCAGCAGCAAATGAAGGCCTTTTCCAAGCCTTATCGTGGAAAGAAAGGTTTGGCTCAGAGTGTTGGTGGAGTTAGATGTGAAGTTGCTCAATCCGACGTCATTAACGAAGAAAGAATCGATCCCTCCAAGGCTTCTGCGCTCTCCGCTCTTGAACAGCTCAAGGCTTCCGCAGCTGACAGTACGTTTACCTTTAGTTTCTGCTAAATTTCCCTTCCCCTTCACTTGTTTTGGCTGAATTTTGTTTTATTCAGTTTTAGATTTTATTGGGAATTGCAATTTGATGAATTGCTGCTTAATGCGATGACTGAAGAGTTTCAAATTTTTTTGGAGCAGACATGTTTGACCAGTTCACAATCTTTAGAGATTTAGAGCATCAATTAACTAGGAATGATTGTTGAGATTAAAAAGAACCCACGATGTAAAAATTGTTAGATTCTTGTATTTGGTCTATTTGTACAGTTTTATTCTGTATGAGCTAAACAAAACTATTATTGCAAAAGAATTATGGCATTATTTCTACCTACTACACATGCATTTGCTTGCCTTTTGCTTTTAATGGTTTATGGGAAAAACAAAATCAAACTTTAAGCTATGCCTTGAAATATAGAACCTGTTCTTTACTTTATATGTACCTTGCCATTGTATCAATAAAACCATCATCAATCTCCTTTATGTGAAGTTTTTTGTTTTGAAGAAGATGGCTTCACGCTATATTACCGGGACTGGGACAATGTTTCCATGAACATACTATTAATACTGATAGTTGCTTGCATGGGATTCCCTGTTTGTCAACTCCCTTAAATCGGCATAATTCCATTCCTTTAATGTCTGAAAACTTCTAGATTTTAAGAACAAACATTTTGATATGGGAACCTTTTATCTTCAATTAGAGTTCACAGCATTCGAGGCCTTTTTCAGGTATTTTAATCAAATGTATATTACATAATCCTTTTTGCAGAATATACATGTTAATTTTCCTCACAATCTTATTATCGGTCCATGCCAGGATATACAAAGGAAAGGAGCAGCATTGTGGTCATCGGGCTTAGTATTCATACTGCACCTGTGGAGATGCGTGAGAAACTTGCCATTCCAGAAGCAGAATGGCCACGAGCCATTGGAGAATTATGTGGTTTGAATCATATTGAAGAGGCTGCTGTTCTTAGCACCTGCAACAGGATGGAAATATATGTTGTGGCTCTATCGCAGCATCGTGGTGTCAAAGAAGTAACTGAATGGATGTCAAAGGTACAATATTCTTTGGACTCCGTAGTTTGTGATATTTACCTCTATGAAAACTTTAAATTTGGCAGTAGTTTAAGTAGCTGCCATTGGTTGCAGACTAGTGGTATCCCGGTTTCAGAGATTTGTGAGCACCGGTTTTTGTTGTACAACAAGGATGCTACACAGCACATCTTTGAAGTATCTGCTGGTCTTGATTCTCTTGTTCTTGGAGAAGGTCAAATTCTTGCACAAGTTAAACAAGTTGTCAAAGTTGGGCAAGGTGTTGTTGGCTTCGGAAGGAATGTTAGCGGACTGTTCAAACATGCAATTACTGTTGGGAAACGGGTTAGAACAGAGACTAACATTGCTGCTGGGGCTGTTTCTGTTAGCTCTGCTGCTGTTGAACTGGCTTTGATGAAGCTGCCTGAGTCCTCACATGCTACTGCTCGAATGTTGGTTATTGGAGCAGGAAAGATGGGAAAGCTTGTGATCAAGCACTTGGTGGCAAAAGGTTGCACCAAGATGGTTGTTGTTAATAGAAGTGAGGAGAAAGTCACAGCAATCCGTGAGGAGATGAAAGGTGTTGAGATTATTTACAGACCCCTTACAGACATGCTCACTTGTTCAACCGAAGCTGATGTGGTCTTCACTAGTACTGCATCAGAAACTCCACTGTTTTTGAAAGAGCATGTCAAGGACCTCCCCCCTGTCGGTTCTGAAGTTGGTGGTTCAAGGCTCTTCATTGATATCTCGGTTCCACGAAATGTGGGATCATGTGTCTCAGATGTTGAAGGCACACGACTGTACAATGTCGATGACCTGAAGGAGGTTGTAGCTGCTAATAAAGAGGACCGACTACGAAAAGCAATGGAAGCTCAGGCCGTTATTGCTGAGGAATCAAAACAGTTTGAAGCATGGAGGGATTCACTGGAAACTGTGCCAACCATCAAGAAATTGAGAGCCTATGCAGAGAGAATTCGAGCTGCAGAGTTAGAGAAGTGCTTATCAAAGATGGGTGAAGATATCCCAAAGAAGACATGGAAGGCAGTGGATGATCTCAGCCGTGGAATTGTGAATAAACTTCTCCATGGTCCAATGCAGCACCTGAGATGTGATGGTAGTGACAGTCGAACTCTGAGTGAGACCCTTGAGAACATGCATGCACTTAACAGAATGTTTGGACTCGAGACAGATATATCTCTTTTAGAAGAGAAAATTCGAGCCAAGGTGGAACAAAGCCAAAAATAAGTGTCAATATAGAATCTCTCACTTCGCAATCAATTACACTTCCTCGTGGTCAAATAAGAGGATTACTACCTCACGGTGTCATGAGTTTTCATCTGCTGTAGTCGTCAATTTGAGGTTCTTATGGGGTTTCTTTCAATTCATTAATGTGTGTAATTTAGACTCTATTGTGTTTGAATCTCATTTGGCTTCACACTCCTACAACATGCTTGTTGGTGGTCTTTGGCTTTGTAGTGTGCAGTGTGAAGTGAGCTTGATGCGTGTAACATTTGTCTGTAGAATGTATGATATCTATTTGAACAACATCAATCATTGTAATCGATCACTACTTATTTTAATATAGAGCTGGAATTTTCTGCAAATGTATTTATTCAGATTTCTCTTATTTTTATTAAGTGAACTGCATTGCTGATATGACCCAAAAAATGAAATGCAAATGATAGGTACAGTTAGTTTGTGAACAGTCAACACAAAAATGAAACATAGAAGGGATGGTTCTTTCATTGCATCTGGTAAAAAGATTTCTCTAATGCTATGAGAAGAGAATTGTTGGTTTTATCGAAAAACTACATGGGAAAATGGACCACAAAAATATCAAAGTTGTGTTGGATAGATGTACACCTATGGCCTGTCTGGAATACCTGGCTGCAGTATTGTTAATAGCCATAGATGGAATTGCTCTAAAACAATTATAAAGACAGAGAAGAAGGCTCATATTGTTCGTCATTACAGGTTAGTTGGAGACAGGAACCACAGTTGAGTTCTGGGCTGTATCAGGTATTTCTGTTCAATATGAGCTAACCTGAAGTTATGGCCTAAAAGACTCCGACTTGTGTTCTAAAATACAGGCTCTCCACTCATCATGTTATTTATAATCCATTCGACAAGGTTGATCGGAACCAAGCTGAGCTGCAAGTTGTCCATGGTTTGCACCAGAGGGCAAATGAACCTTTTTTGGAGGGTTAGGTGCAAACAGGTACCTCCATGGCAGACAATTCCGTGACCAGTGAATTCCTCCAAAAACCAAATGGAAGAAGACACAACATAAACAAAGGGTGCTCCCCAGATGTCTAGTGGCTCATATATTTTTATAGCCCTTTAGAGTCACATTGACAACAGTAGGATTCAAAAAGGAATCCCTGACTGTACAATAAACCACATGGTTCATTCATCAAATATCAGATTATGTCTAAACCTCCCGAGCTATCGTTGTTTCACCAATAATGCTGACAGAGGCTTCACAATAGGACCATTTATTTTTGTCATTTGGCTTCAAATGATGTTATCACCCAAGACAAACCAGCCATGGTTTGGAATCCTAGGACAACCGAGTGCGAAAGTGAGAAGACGTGGGTCTTTTGTAACCACCGGTTGCCCTTGTCTGTCATTATAAAACCTGCAATATTTTTGGGTCCATGATGTTTTTTATTTGTTTTCTCTTTGTCATTAGTTGGCTAATAACACTAATTGCGCTGCTAAAAAGACTTAAAAAGCTAAGGCAAAATTGTGATGGTTTGACATTTTGTTTGAAATTGCATGAACTGATCAGGTTGAAACGAAATACACTGCCAATTTAACATGTCGTTCTAAAATAGTATAATAACTTCTTGATACAAGCCATTTTAATTTGACAATTAGGTGGCCGGTAATAAGATCATACATTGGATTATGATTGTATTATTTCACGGTTGGTTTTAGCCTTGCCCTGTTAAATCTTTCAGGTTAGGAGTTTCGGAATTTTCCTACAAGAATCTTTCATAAAGTTGGGGATTTGGAAAGGTTGCCAAAATCGAAAAACATGAAAATCTTATCGGGTCCCCACTCCTACTCCTACTCCTTCCCCATTTCTAAAAGGTTTGAAAGAGTTAGTTCCCTTTGAAAAACACTAATCTAACTTGAAGGGTTCTCCTTTCAAAGCTAAGAACCCTAAACATCAATTGCCTTTCAGCGAGTTTTTATTTTATTTTTTTTCGGTTCCCAACAATTTCATGGGAAACTATAAGGAAAAAAGAAAACCCATTTTCCCTTGGTTCTAAATTCAACAAAACCACGAGCTTTTCGACCTTTCCCATTGAAACACATGAAGGAAAAAGAAAAAAACATATAGGAGTATACTTTATAGCAATCACAAGTAACACCCATGTTCCTAAAGCGAAGGCAAACGTGGACCTTTCCTTCCTCAGGAGCTGCCCACATGACTTGTGCTAGTGTTAAGCTAAGGCTAAAGCCTTGAGGAAATGGAACCTACATAATCTATGCCTTTTTCCCATGTGTCATCAGATTAAATCCATGGTGGTTCGTCTGTGATTGTGAGATTGTTGATAGAGGACTCTGAAAACTTGTGAACATCAGAAAATCAACCAAAAACCATCAAATTTTTATATAAAAAATAGTTTTGTGGGTTAACATAATGCCTCTTTTTCTGACAGACCATTCATTTCCATGTTGTGTTATGTAAATATATAGTTATCACATGGTTGTTTTAGGGTAGGACACGATGAAGCGAACTTACACAATTCTTACAAAGTTTATAAAAATTTGTGTAATTATATAAATTCTTACGATCTTTAAAAATTCTTATCCAAATAATAAAAATTTATGTCATAATATAAGAATTTGTGTTGTTACACAAATTCTTATCAAGTTGATAAGAATTTATATAATTATACAAATTCTTATAATAATTAATAAAAATTTATGTAATTACTAAAATTATTACCCGCCTTACATAAATTTTTACAAAAATAATAAAAATTTATAAAGTAAACTTATTTTAGTCTCATCCTAAAATTTACCTTTTATCACATGGAATTGGAATCTCCGAATGTCAGAGAAAATAATGGGCATAGCGTTAAGGCCATCATATATGTCAGAACTCAGAAAAATACTAAAAAAGTTATAATTGAGGAATTGAAAAAAAGGAAAAGAAGATGAACAGTAAGAATAATAAACAAAGAGAATATAATCATCATTATCATTTCCAAGTCCAAGCCCCCTCGATCATTCTTACACCATTTCCCGCTTCTTTTCTTCTCCACCAAAAGGATAAAAGTGGATCAGACAGAAGAATAAAATCCAAAATTACTCCATAAAATGAAAAGGAACCCAATTATACTAACATTTACAACTTTGTAAGTTGATAATAATGATGATAAATCAACAAAAATCCCTACACTTCAAATACAAAGTCCTTCCCTAAATGTGGATTTTAAGTCAAGAACGTAATAATAAAGAAAAAACTCTAAAATCTAGCATTTTCGAAGCCGTGTAAATCGCCGACTCTAGTCAAAGACTTCTTCATGATTGCAACTTTAGCCAACTTCTCAGCCGCTCTCCAAGCCGATGTCGGAGTAAGCGGATCGCCGTTTTCATCCATCGCAATTGTCACCGTCTCCCTTTCTCTTTCCCTTTCACTCACCCTTCGCCGTTGGATTTCCATCATCTGTTGTTTTCTCCAGTGCAATTCCGCCAACTCAGCTTCCAAAGCCCTGACGTGTTCCTCAGCCGACACTGAATTCGACTGCATCAACAAGGCTCGAGCTGAACCCAACAAATGGTAAGCGCTCGTCAAGTCGTTACTGCACTCGATCAGTCCTCTCGCTTCGGCTATGGCTCGAGTCGTGATGAAAAAGAATCTCAATTGTTCGATTTTGGGAGCCGATGATCGAACGTCATTGGGACGAGGTACGAGAAGCGCTTGATCTCTGCCGTATACGACTTCTTGTGTGGCGGGATCCTTGTAAAGACAGCGAACGCACATCACGTGGTTGGATCCAACCGCCGAAGTCGGAACTTTCAGTTCCACGAGTAATTTCCTTTCTTCCTCTGCGTATAAATCGCCGAGCCGGATAGAGCTGGAAGTTAAAACAGTAGGCTTTCCACTACATGAGTAAACGGCTGTTACTTCAGCTGGTGCTGATCCAGATGCGAAGCTGAGCTGGATTCTCAAATCTTGGACCACAACGCTCAGTAATCCCCCAACGCATTTAGCAAACGCATCCTCAGCTGGCTCGTGACTGTACCCGCCGCTATTCCCGAACGCGTGAACCGGGATTTCAATGTGAGCGAAACGGGTGGACGATGCGTGGCTTGAATGATGACGATGATAGGAACCATTGGATTGGACTCTTTCATCTTGACCGTCAGATAACAACATAATGCTAGCAACTGAATTTCTCTCCCTCCGATCCTCGAGCACTTTGGTCGCTTTTCTCAACGCATCGCCGACGCTGGCCCCTTGGCCGCAGGCGAGGCGGTCAATAATGCGCCGAGCAGCCTTTTGACCCTGAGCCGTCATTCTCCGCAGAGGCAATAACCGTTTTGGAGTAGCGGAGAAAGCCACGATTGAAAGCCTATCACCCGAGCCGAGCGAGGAAATGACTAAGCGCATGGCGCGTTTCAGCATCTGGAGTCTAGCACCAGTCATGCTTCCGCTCACATCAAGAACCGTAACCAAATCGATAGGCGCACGATGCGAGGGATCCAGACGGGACGTCGAATTGCTACTATTTCTCGAAGAAGCAAGCATTTTTGCAGGGGGAGGCGGGGCCTTGATTTTTAAAGCCACCGCGTAAGTTTCGTATCCACGGCACACTGAAATGACCGCCGCTTCGGGAGACAATATGGCCTGGACATTCCTTAAATCACGGCCGCTGAATGGTAGTACGTCATCAGATTTGACGGTGGATGAAGAGTTGGGATTAACGAAGAACCCTTGGAACTCCTCGACGTCGTCATATTCTTCGTTTTCGATGTTTTCATCAGCTTCTGGAATGGGAATAAAACGAGCACCGGCGGTTGGGGAAAGCAATGGCTCATCGTCATCGTAGGATCTTAAATCAGATGTTTTGGCTTTTGGTTTTGTTTCCGGCTGGTGAACAATTCTCGGTGAACAAGATTCGATGATCTTTTTATCTTCAATTCTTGGAGTGGTGCTTTCAATCCGAACGTTTTCATTTTGAGGAGTTAAGTTCCTGTGAATGGAGAGGAGAGGAGCATCTTTCCAGGTGGTATTACAAACAGGACAACTGAGGGAATCATGTTTACGAACATGAGCAGCGATGCATGGGAAATGAAAGGCATGTGCACATTCAGCTGTGTAAATGGCTGTTCCTTGACCTGTCTTCACGCTGTTCAAACAGATTCCACAACTACTCTGCTAAATTCAAATGCAAAAAACAAAGCTTTAGTTTATCATACGCCAGCAAACATTCAATATTTAGCTACATTTAGACAGTTAAAATTCGGAATTTCATAGTACTTACTCTGAACTTGAAGCTGTTGCGGAAAAGTGAGAGCTTGAGAGGGGAACGAGGAGAGGAAGGATTTGACAAGAGAATTGGTTTAGGACTTTTAATAGCTGCTCTAGGGGTGGATTTGCAATGGATGGTGGGGCTTTCGCTTGTGGAAGACGGTTCAACGGTAGTCCGGCAACGGAGACTGGGGCTAGAAACTGGTTGCGATTGAAAACGAGGAGTCCAAGGGTTACTTCCGGTAGAAAAAAAGCTTAGCTTGGCGCAATTCCTGGGACTGGGACTCTGTTGCTGCTGCTTGTCTAACACAGTGTTTTCTGGTTCTCTAGGGATTGTAGTGCAGAAGACTCTTCTCCAACCGGTGCCCATTTTTCAGTGTTTTATCTTTTTGCATGAGATGTAGAAAAAGAAGATGAAAAAAGATGGATCTAAGGTTGCGACAGAGGACAAAAGGGTAGGATTCAAAGCTTAAAGATACGAAGAGCATGGGATGGATCAAATCAAATCAAATCAAATGCGACAAAGTATAGGGATTTAGCTCCTTTACTTTCTACCCTGTTTCTATTTCCTTTTTTGCACTATAACACCCAAAAGGATCTGTGCTACAAAAAAGGAGGCTTGAGATCTACTGCTCCTTGTCTCTCTCGCTTCTCCGTTTGCAAAAATCCAGAGGTAAGCTCTACTTCCACTGAATATATATATATCCATTCGAAATGGTAATTAAATGGAATTTTAACCTGTTTAACCGCCACGTGTTGGGATGTTTTTCACGTTACCGGTCAATGATCACCTCTTCTCCTTTCTGGCTCCACCGACCTGCTAAATAAAAACCTTTACCTGATCACGTTATCGAACTTGATGCGTGAGCTGAAATCACTGTGCGTTCTCATAGCACGTGCTCTTCCTTCGCCCCACCCGAGAGTGCTAATGTTCTCATAGTTGGAAAAAAACCAAGTTTGGCTTTGGGGTTTATCTGTTATTCATGCATGATTCATATATACGGTAGGTGTCGGGGGATATTATATTATACTACATTGTTACACCTTATTATTAGCTTCTTCTGCATCTCATCGTACTTTTCATCGGCCCTTTTCCGACTAATCTTAGCCGTTGATCTGTAGAATCATTGAGTGATAATCATGATGATTTTTTTTCTCTTTCACGATCTTAAAAACACTCTCCACGGAGAAGGCAGAACCATGGAACAAAATCTAGGGTTGACTGATAAAATTTAAAGTGCTTTAGACGATTTATTATTATCAGTTTAAATTTTGTAATTAATTTAATTAAATTATTTTTCTATTTAATTTAAAATAACTATTGTTTTTATGTTATAAAATAAATATCTTATATTTTGAATAATAAAATGACATTAAAATATTATATAATAATTACTATATTTTTTACGTGAAGAATCGTTCTTAAGAAAACTTAAATGCAAACAAAAAAACTCAACTTTATTACCAAATCTTTAAATATGATGACAACAAACATGACATTTCTAATGAAAAAAAATCCTATTCAAATCTCAAAAATAATATTATAAAAATATAAAAACATAAAATAGAAACCAAACTGCTCTCGCCCTAATATAACCTTGCAACAGAAATAAGTGATTTAAATATCATTTTGGCAACGGAAAGGAACATAGTCAGGATGGATCGGGACAGTCGTTCTATAAAAATTTATTTTCGACCATATAAACATATAACTTTACCCTTAAACATATAACTTTACGTCCATACTTGAATACAGTGGTAAGTGGAAACGCTGGTCATGCTCAGTAAACATCACAAAACGAGATCCAGAACCAGAAGAATCTAACTCTATTGATGCAAAAGGAAAACATACATTGGACGTGTTGAAAGAGCCAAGGGGATAATAATGATGAGGATATGATCTTTAAGTTAACCAACTACCATATCATCATTGAACCCAAGCTTCGTTGTGTATTCATTTTTGGGGTTTGAGATCAGTAGGTACCAAAAAAAGATGTTAATGCACGGTTCTAGTAGGAACCTAGGATAGCAGCCTAGAGTGGGTAAAAATCTCAGTGGTAAAATTAAATAAGCTTGACGTCAAATGTCAGTGGCAACAAATCTCTGAATATTTATTACTGTATCAACGTAGATAGTGAAACAAATTCACTGTGACTGAAAAGGAATCAGAAAAAGAAAGAAAAAAAAACATATGGATGAAGCCTGAAGGGAAGGGGGTCAGATGAGACACCCACAGGTTGGGGTCCTTCAGTTTGAAGGTATAGGTGTCCGTGGTTTGGAGACCATGGCCTATAAGGTCCCCCCGGCCCTTTGAGGGCCTGGGACTTCGTGCCTCCTTATAGGATAGGATTCATATCTATTTTTTTTATAAAGAATTAATATACTCCAAATTATTTAAATCCAATTCGTTCTTTACCCCTTTATGGAGTATGGTTTTAGGTATGGGGCCATGTGTGTGCATTTAATTTAAGATATGATGTAAAATATATTAAATGTAAATTTTGTGCTTTTACTTGTACGTGAATATGTTATTGGATAATTATTATCTTTTTAAAAAATATGTATAATATGAAATATAATATTGTTTATATTTATTTACACATGACAATTTTTTCTTATTTTTTTTAATGTGGAATAATAGTTAATATCTTTTAAGACGTTTCGCATGATATCGAACAGTTAAGAGTTTGTATTATAAGTGGATCATCATATTTTATCTAAGAAACAAGCCTAATAAGATGGGCATTGTTAGTTTTAAATAGGCTAAAAGGTATCATGAGCCTTAAATTTTTTAAAAAATAAATAATCTTTTAAACTTTTTTTGCCCTAGGTTAAACATTTATATTCTAAAATTTCATCAATTTACCTTTTTGACCAATGCTACTGTTAAATTAATTTTTTTTAGATCAATTGGTGTAATGTGTTTGTGTTACAGTGTTGTCACTTCTTGGCATTTTTAGATTTTTTTATTTTATTTAAAAATTTCTTTAAAAGCTTTAAAAGTTCTAAATATTTAATAAAATAGATAAATATCACATGACATAACTGTAATGTGTAACATTACAATAATATCTCAAGAAAAAATCGTAAAAAAATAATGATCAAATTGTTCAACAAATTTAATTAATTTAATTTATTAATTTGGGAACTTAATGGATGTATAAATCCAAAAACTTAATTTATTTATAATAATTCAAAGACTTCGAGTACACTTATTATTTTTTTTGTTACTATAGAACCTTTTATTTTTTTTGAACGTGAGATTAATGTTTTCCTATCGCAAAAGTAACATGCCAAAGTTGTCCTCCATAGGACCATAACTACGCAAAGGCTCAATTCCTCCCCTACGTCAATACTTGGGGGAAAGAAAAGTATAAAAAAAAAAAATTATTTGTAGAACTAAAAAACAACTCTGAGTGCATAATGAATGAATTACCGAAGTTTGCAATCCAACTCCCAAAAAGAAGATAGATTGAATCACGGATTTGGTTCCTTCCCCAAAACAGCATCACGCTCGCATAGGGACAAAGGTACGTCTATCCAGTTGATGTGATATATAATATGATAATTAATATAACATAATATATTTTTTAATAAAAAAAAATGTGATATAAGTACATTTTTTTACTAATATACAATTTTCAAAATTATAAAATGCAATACAATTTATACATATTGACTTAATAAAGAATTTTTAAAATTATAAATGTATTATAATTAATTTTTAATTTTTTAAATAATAAGAAGAGAAAGTAAGTTAACTTAAATTCATTTTTAGCCTGTCGTACTATCATAATGTATTTCTTTTTAAATCCCAGCAGATTACTATTTCTTCAATCAAATTAAAAAAATATCATATATGAACCATGAAAACATACGAGTTTAAGCTTTGTCTCACCTCAATTTTTATGAAAACACAACCCCTTAAACTTATTGATTTTGTTAATCTACTAACGGTTACGAATAAAATAATAGACTTTAATTATTTCTTTATTTTTTATCTATATTATCCTTTCATGTTACTATAAGAGAATCATTTCTCGAATTATGTATTTAAATATAAAAATTGGGAGGAAAAAATGTCTTACTTAATTAATATTTAAACTAAAAAAAGACTTAAAATGTCGTTATACTAAAAAGTTTCGAAGGACAACAACCTCTCTCACCTCATGAGTGGCTACATCCTTGGTAACAATGGTACCAAGACTCAATTGACAACTATTGCCCCTTTTTAATTAGCGTAAGACATTTGAGAATCCAAAAGAAATTTCAATATCGATATCGTGTCAATATAAATCTAAAAATATTTGATAATCTAAAAGAATATTTAATCTAGTATAACACGACTTTTTGTATGATGTATACATTAATAATTTAATTTTTATATTTAAAAATATAATTTTATTTTTTATACACATGATGTTTGGATCAAGTTAATTATCGATTCATAATATTAATTCTACTAACATATACTAATAATTAATTTTTTTACACCCAATAAATAGTTAAATATTTTAAATTTATTATTTTTTTACTTGTAATAAGTAAATAAAATATAAATTATAAAAAATTTAAAGGTTAAAATTAAAAAAATTATTATTTAAGGTCGAAATGATAATTTTTCTTAATTTTAAAAACTATCATTTAAAATTTTAAAAAGGTCGAGGCAATTGTAATTATTGTTTAAAATTTAGAGTAAAAAATTTATGTTAATTTTAAAGAAGTCATTATTTTATTAATTTTTACACTAAATTTAATGAGTTTAACCATTTAAAATGTTATATCAGCTGGATTATCTACCCAGTAATATAGAGAGTTTTATCCTCAATGAACCACTTCACAACAAATCATCTTTCAATTTTAATGAATATTTAATATATATAGTAAAGCAAACTGATTCTTACGTGTAATTGACGAACACAATTGGTCAAATAACAGCGGCAGTTACGCAGACGCCGTTACCTACACCTAACCCTTCTTTCGCGGGGTTGTTTTCCTGCGTGTTAGAAATTCACTCTCATCGGGACTAGCGAGGGAGTCCTACTAATCTTAACAAACTATTAAACAAATTCAATTTTAATAATGGACATAAATATAAATATTTCCATATACAGTACTATTTTGAAAAAAACAAATAATTATTTCATGCATAAATGATTTAAATAAAATATTTTTATAAACAATTTAATTTTAAAATTTAAGGCTAGACTTTAGAATAATAACGATAATAACAATAAATGAATGAATATTTCATACAAATTAATCAAGTTCCACAGAATATTGCAACCCGGCATATAATAATAACATTAATAAAAATAAATGAATGAATCATACAAGTTAAGCATAATAATATATTTAAAAATATAAAAAAAATAAATATTTTGGGAAACAAAGGTAATTTAAAATTTAAATAAAAAATGTTCAATGTCCAACATAAGCTATGTATTATGATAATCATTCGATTAAAAGCAATTTTAGCACGTAAACAAAAGAAAATCTCAAAGCTGATTTGGTTACTTCCTTTTGAAGTACTAGTCAAATAGAGACGTTACCTCCTTTTGAAGTTGATTTGGTTACAGGACTTGCACTTCAAATTTGAGTCATGCATTGAATATATGGCCTTTACATGTAAATGAAAATATAAAAATTATCAAATAAGTCGAATTAAGTACATTTCTGTGAGTACCGAGGTAGTTAAAAGCTCAAAGCTTGCGGAGCCCGCCATTTGAATCCCACGTAGCACTAAATGCCATGTGGGTCCCCCATTCATCGTGTCCAAGTCAAAGATCAAATTGCCCATTCATCGTTCCTTTATTTTCTGTGAGTATAGGGTGATCGAAATTTTATAAAATATAAAAATTAAATTATTAACACCAGTTTAAAATGTAATATTTTTTAATAATATTTTAAATTTGTAATTAAGTATCAAAATTTTATTTTAGTATTAATATTTGTCACTCCTAATAATATTTTAGGTTCACTTCTGATAACATTTTAAGTTGATGTTAAGTATTGAATTGTCTATGAGCATCGATACTTGTCGTAAACCACCAACCTAAAATATATAAAAAAATGTAACATTTTAAGTTAGTGGATAATATTTTAGATTTTATGTTTGTAATATTTCGGTTGGTGTAGCACCATAACCGTAATGTAATATATTGTACGTTAGACTCCCCTTTTATTTCTTAAAAGGAACTAATTATTTATTGTTTTACTATTTTAGATTATTATCCTATACACAGTTGGTATAAACTTTAATTTCCACAAGCAGATTAGTTAGAGGTTATAAGTTTAATTTAGTGTTTAGATGTTCTGAGTTTATATTTTAGGGTATAGAAATGAGGGATTATGGTTGAAATTTAATGTTTAAGATTTAATATTTAAAAATTTATGATTAGAGATCTTAATTTTAGAATTGAATTAGGCACACCTGTGTAAATAATTTTTTGACTCTGCCTGTATATAAAATAATTGTCTTACTATTTTTATTCTTCGAAATAGGGAAACTAATTTTATATAGAGAATAAATATTCGAATTATGTTTAACTTTTAGAGATCAAATAATGTTTAAATTTTATGTCATCTAATATGCAACTTTTTTTAACAAACATCTAATATGTAACTTGGTATGTATAGATATAAATATAATATGAATTAAATTAACATTAAATTGATAACATTATGAATTAGAGTTGAGCGTATATATGTTGATAAAAGCTAAAAGATGAGGCCGAAAGGTCACCAATATTCGTCTTCACCTTTTAACACATGGTTTGATTTGTACAAAAAATTATGTTTATTAAAATAAATTATAAAACACATAAAAATAATATTTATTATTATATAGTATTTGAATACATTAAAAATGTATGTGCTTGATTTTAGACAAAAGAGTGGGACAAAATTTGAAGTTATACCTCAGCCCGACGACATAAATTGATCATAAAATAATGGGGCATAGTCATTTAATAGTCACTTCAATTTAGGCTTTTATCTCTTAATAGCGACCCTAATTTTGTCCAAACCCTGCCGTTTAGAAACGTGTTCATCCAGATCTACCTATGTAAGACTATAATTATTTATTCATTTTCGTAAGGGCTATTTTTATCACATATACAATTTTAATGAAATATGTTAATTATTTATTTCGTGGTTAACATAAAACCAAATTAAATGATCGATCCACATCGTAAGTTTCATGGCTTTAATTTCCTTATTCTCGTGAAGAAAACTCCAAACACTTGCTTTCAATTTCCTTATTTTTTTAATTTTTCTTTTTGGAGTCTTAATTTATTTAGACAATTAATTTTATTTTTCAACTATTATAATCATTGAAGAGGTTGGGTTTATTATAAGATAAATGCATCTGAGTTTGTAAACATGTCCAAATTAATACTTAAATTGATTAGTTGAATCAAAGTTCTGTATTTTTAAAAGGGTATTATTAGATTAAAATTACTCTGGGTTTGGAATAATGGAAGAGATATTAATAACATAATTATGGTTAAACAAACTAACACGATCAACAGATCCACTTAACCAACACCAATACAAAATTTGACCTATATATTTTTAAAGGGAAAACGATTATAGAATTCAAGCTTTAAAGTATTCATATCATGTTAATCTAAAAACATAAACTGATATAAAAGGGCCTAACTATAATATTTAATTAGAAAAACAAATACATTGGTGCTGGTCAAAAAGAGTAAGTCTTGTTTCAATGGTATATAGTTGAAAGTTATTATTAGTATTATTATTATTACTCCCTCCGTCTCGTTCATATATTCAGTATTAATTTTTTGGTCAATTTTTTTAACATTGACTCATTATTACTTTAAATTTATTATTGATAAAAATGTAAAAATGTATGTTTTTAAAATCCTCCTATCAAGTAGTTTAAAAATATATATTTTATAAATTTTAATTAATTAAAATATTTAAAATAATTATAATCAAAGTTAAAAAATTAAATTTTAAAAAGTCAATATTAGACATATTAAGTGGGATAGATGGATTATTATTATTATGATGATGATGATGATGATGTGGGTTTTGTATTTGGTTGATGAAGTTGATATACAAAATGGGGGAAATGCCCACATGTCACATGACCAAATTGGACAACCCATATGGAAAAGCTCCCATCATTTGCTAACCCCTCACGATGAGATTATAATTTTGGTAATTTAATTCATATTTACATTAAAGCACCAAAAAGCCATCTTAATAAATTAATTTATGTGTTTGACTAAAAAATATATTTAGAGCACTTGCATTTGGTCTCACATGTTCAATGACTTCTCAACCATCATTGAACATTCTCTTCAAAATGCATTTCTCTATGTCCCATTTAAATAAATCCTAACCTATACTGATAAACCAAATCGGTTAAGCAATGCAATAAGATGTTAATTATTTTAGATAATATTAAAATTTAATTAATTAATAAATTGAATATAAATGATTATAAAAAAATCAGATCGAGAGAAGCAATATAAAGTAATGAAAAAAACCTAAACTTTGTACTTAATTTGAATCATATGGGAGATGTGTACGTAAAATCATTGACCCAATATTCTGTAGCCACAGATCTTTGACAATAACAATAGCAATTTGTTTTACTTAATTTGAGAGATTACGCAGATTCCATGTTATGCGATATTTGGCAGTAATATCAGAATTACAAAGAATACGACATTCTTTTCTTTCTTACGAATATATAAGTATATATTAAATGTGGTGGCAAAACTGGTGCGTTGGCGACGGCGTGGCCTTGCCATCAGCGTTGGCAAACCAGCCTACTACCGTCATAAAGTTCACTAAAAACAAATGAGATTTGGCAATAAGAAGAAGAGAAAACTAGATGAAGACTATATTGAAATGGTGATTATTCCAAGTATCAAAGGTTTTAAAAATGTCCTATTTGCCGAAACACATGAACGACTGAAGTTTAACATTGATTAATTTCTGACAGAATATTTTGCAATTTGATTCATTTAAAAGAGTTGGGTCTTGTGAAGGTGGGATTTTGTGATAAAAGAGTTGGATTTGCTTGGATCATGAAAATTTTGGCTTGAAGGTCAACCAAGACAATGGACCAAGTTTATAATGCGCGCAGACATATACCATCGAATTGCAGTGATGTGACCAAATGGGATGCCAGATTGATGCTGCATTTTCATGGGGAAGAAAGAAGAAGATAATTTCGGACAATCTGTTGTGACATGACTGTGATGTATATCTATGCAGATCATTACTATACTCCAATTTTTATTGTATCTCTGCATACTCCCTTTCTTTAGCTCCGGTGGCCAAATAGATAACCCTTTTGGGTTTTGCCTAATTCTAGAATACACTTTCCCATGCATGCTTGAAATCAAGGGTTCTTCTACCTATTTCTATTATCTTTATTTCAAAACCCTTTTTGTATGTTGATGTCTTTCTGCAAATAACAGCAGCCTAGCTAGTATTTTAAGCATTTGTTTTCCCATTAAATGTGCTTGTTGTCATAACCTTCTAGATGTCAAAAAAGTGGACCAAAACGAAGATAATTATGCCCCCGGTAATTGGGTTTGTTAAGTCACAAGGACAGGTAAGTGGATATCAACTTTTTTATATATTATTATATGGGTAAAGTTGGATTGGAAATATAATGGCAAAGCAAAACATAAGATAATCTAAATTATCATCGCCTTTAACTGACGAAGACTTGAAGCTCCCCTTCGAAGAAAAACTAAAACAGCCTTGGTCTCGAACCAAGTGAATTATTGGCACGCATGCAAAGCACAAAGCAACGCTCGTTGTCGGATATATAAGCACTTGCATCATTTTCAAACCACAAGATTCCTTTTAGATATAAAAATTGCGAATTTGAATGGACACGTAACGTATTCAACTATAATAGTTCGTAGTTTTAGTTTTGTTATGGACTTTTGCTTTTTTACCTACCAAATTCCAGTGAATCTTAGCTACCGCTTTGTTATTATCACTTTTAGTTTCTCTTGTGCTTGCGTTTCCAATCTTCTAACAGCAACGTTTGGATTTCATCGATATCTAGCTAAACATAAGCGATGGGGTCCGAGTTCAAGGTCGGTTTCAATGGTTGGAAAATTGGGATATGGTGGCCAAGTACTTTGAAAACTAGAACAAGTCATGTGGGGGACTGTTTTAAATTGAATTTAACAGTGGTTTTTTCGATCAGGGTTCAGTTATGTTAAGAGGGGGAGCAAAACTGGTGGTTAACTCAAAAACCCTATGTTCTTGTGAATGGAGGCTGTTAACATATTGGGATGAGTGCTTATTTCTGGATCTTTGTCGTGCTATATTTATACTAAGATTTATATTTAATACATTATCGTTAAAAATTAAAAATTTTCATGATCGTCTTAGTCATAGGGTTAAATATTCAATTTAAAATTTAAAGATATTAGTTAAAATTTAGATGTTAGAGTTTAAATATGATAGTATATATTTAAATTTTAATCTATAAACTTTAAATTCTAATCGTATTACTTACATTTAAAAGCTATGAACCTAAACCCTTAAATTTTATCCTAAAATTGAGACCCTTAAAGAAAACTTTTAATTCCATTGTAAGTGTACGGATAACTACCCTAATGATAACAGTATTCATGTTGTTGTGCCGAATTTCATGTCTAAAGTTTGCAATGCAAAACTAGATGATAGATATATTTCTAATTTTTTAAAACAAAAAAAATAAAATTTTGTATTTAATTTTTAGCAATCTTAAGTATATTTCTTTTATTAAAATGTTATCCAAATATATTTTATAATATTATAACTATTATATTATATACGAATAAAAATTCTCTGTCCAATTTTGATGCTCATTTTCATGTCCCAACACTACAAAATTAAATTCTGAACCCTAACTCTAAATGTTAAATCTTAAATTCTAAAGTTTAAACTCTAAAAAGATGTCTTGCACCCAATTTCTTATACCCTAATCATAAGCCTTAATCTTAAACCTTAAATCTAATTTTTAGTGTGAGAACATAAATAAGAAATGGACATGTAATTTCTATTCATTATATACTTGATCTATATATAATATTAGTGACAGACAAATATAACAATGACACAAATATATTTTACTCAGTCCCACCCATAAAATTGGTGCTTTCTATATCATTGCCAACTTCTCTCAGTCATCTGCTAGTATTTGCAGTTGCAGAGGATGGCAATGGCCAGAGATTTCTTATATTATATTATTTTACAACTGGATTCCTAAAGACAGAATGCAATCATTTGTATTCATGTGATTCTCGAACCAACATGCATTACACAATGGTGCATAATTAGAAGAAAACTGCATATATGTGAAGGTATTCTCGTCAACTTGATCAATCATGTGTATCAATCCAGTACAAAGTGCTAAATTATTAGATGATAAAAGTGGATAACAAAGTGCCAAGAAACCTACAGTTACTCTGAAAAGTTAGTGGCCGGGAAAGTTAAAAGGCTGACAGAAAAAAGAATACAAGAAATGGGCCCTGAGAATACAATGTTCAAATGATGTGCAAATCTCAGCTGTAGGGTTGAAGACAAGTTACATTTTGTTCGGTAAGGTTTTGGCACCGTTTTCATGCAAAGACAAAGTTGCAGTACCATTCTCTACGCTGTCATCCCACTTTTATTTATTTGAAAAAAGGGTTTTTATTTTACCAACAGTCAAGCCCTGCAATGAGTGAGGATTTTGACTAAAGATTTTCAAATCTTGGAATACCCTTACCCAGAGATCCAAATTGCAGAGAGAAGTGATAAAAAAGATGATACTACACAATCCATATTTCCTATGCAAAGCTAAGTTAATGTGAAGTGGGAGACAGTTTCTGAAATTACAGAGAAATGAAACCTTGGAATTGATTGAAAGGGTTGGGCCAGACAGTTGGGATAAGATGTTTGGAATTGACAAAGCCTGAGCAGCTTTGTTCTCAGACTTAACTTGCCCAACAATTATACAATAGTGAAAGGTGCATTGGATCTTTGCACTACAATGTTATTCCAACCTTGATTTAGATTTCCAAACCATGTGTATTTATGTCTGAGAAAATCAAGTATATCAACTCTTAATTTAATTGATATTGTAGTTCTAGAATACTTCTGCCAATAATTTTTAGAGTAAATTATTAAAAGCTTTCAATTGATACTTTTTCTCCCCTTAGGTTGTGTGCTCTAGTAAAAACAATTTTTTAAGTAGAAATTGTTTAAAAAAATGGAAGATAATATTTTTTTGATAAATATATCAAAAGCTTATGATTCTTTTCGAAAAAAATGGTGTACGAAAATATTGTTGAAAAGTAGTGTAAAGAAATGTGATTTAAGATGTTAAGTATGAGAAAAAATCTACAACATTTTTTCGGTGCTTATTTTTATACTCAATATTAAAAAATTAAATTTTAAACTATAATTCTAAACACTAATTATAATTCTTAAACTTTAAAAGTACAACCTACACCATTTTCCTAAACCTTAATTCTAAATTCTAAATCTAATTTTTTAATGTGAGGGCATAAATAGGACACTAAAATAGGACTAAAGATTTATATTCGTTAAGTATTTAGTTTCACAGCCGAAAAGTTCTATGAAAAATTAAAATATTAATATTAAACATAATGCTCTGAAATAAAAAATAAATTAATTCAATTAAAATTTAAACCCATTGATATTATGATATATAAAATATCAATTCAAATCCATTTAATAATCAATATAAATTATTAATACAACTTAATTTAAATATATAAACTTTTATTTTTATTTTATAGTAATATAAATGAGGACTAAATTGATAATCTTACTTTTGGTTGAAGGTCAAGTTTTTTTATTAAATAGAGAGATATTATATTTTCGCGGTAAATATCAGTATTCTAAAACATATAAAATAAGATAACACGAGTATCATTGATCATTCAACCAATTAGTAGATCTCAACTTCTAAAATTAGTTTAACCCCAAAACTGAATAGAAATCATCTGTTTTTTTTTTGTGCTTCTATTTACATCCCATACTAAATAAATAGATTTAGGATTTATGATTAAAATTAAAAAAAATAACACTTAAAGAATTAGGGGTAAAATGTATTTTTAAGATTCAATATTTGGGGTTTACAATTTAAAATTTAATTATGTAGATTTGCTGGATGAAAAGGGTCCAAAAAGGACAGAAATTTTATTATCAAAACTTAGATTTTTAAGATTTCTTAGAGATAAAAAAGGAAAAACTTTAATACTGTAAACTAAAGTTTACACAGATCTTTTAGTTTTAGGAGTTAGAGATTTAGTTAGGGTTTAGGGGTTTGAGTTATAGGGTTTAGGGTTTAATTTTTTAAGGTTTATGTTTAATTTTAATTTATAGTAAAAACAAGCAGGCTTGTGTAAAATTTACACAGCCTGTGTATTAAATTTAAACAAAAAATCATAGATTTAATTGAACTAAGAAATAACCTTCGTGGAAAAGGAAGGTTATCCTTTTTAAAAGATCTAAATTTGATCAATTATGTCTGCTTGTGTTTTGTATGAGTTAAAAATGAAACATATTTTTTCCTTAACGTTAAGACTTAAATTTCTACAAAGAAAATTACTGATTTAACTTGCAAACTCATTTGAAAAGCAATACCGAATAAAGTCTAAAGGTTCCAGGGTAAGCATAGAAAGGTGTAAAATAAAATAGACAACAACAGCAACAAGAAGCCAAGCCACAAAAGCAGACAAATTTCCTTTTGGCTTTTACCATTATCATTGTTGTAATAATAGACAAGCTTCATTATCTTATCTAAATCTTCATCGTTTCCCATCTCTTTCAATGTGCTCGGTGCATCAGTTCACAGCCCCCCTATGAAAACATAATTTACTTTTTACAGAATCTTTGCTTTACTCACTGCAACACCTGGATATAATAATCCCATCTGGACCCCTCTTTTTCTTTGTATCTATACAAATGCTCTGATTTCAAAGTCCTTGCATCATCCAAGTTCACATGCTGAAGCCTTTGTAAGGTTTACCATAAATATGGTTCTGATAAAAAAGAAACACAGGGCAATGTGGTACCAGCTGCTCCTTACTATAAGGTCAATGCCCAAAATGGCTAACAATTTGAGCCCCTACTTCCCACACTTGAAACCAGCCTTCATCCCAAACTAGTTAATGGTCCCTTGGCTTAGCATTATTTATTCGGAGCAGAGCATAACAATAATGCAGCCCATCACATGGTTGTTAAGACTACTCCCCGACAGACATATCCCAAGGTCTGGAATTATTTCTATAGTCTATAAAACTTGAACACAAACAGAATTCAATACACTATCTGTCCCCCGACCACTTTCCAGGTTCTCTTTCAATCCCTTAAATTTAGTAGAGATAAGGCAGCATACTCGATATGCATAATGCTTGCAAACCAAAGGTTATGCAGAATAACAACACGCAAAACAGCAGCAGCACATGATTTAATACAATCAAGTCAGGGTTTACAGATAATGTCAATATCAACATATAAAGCACACAGGAGATAAAAGTTCGAGAAACAAGGCATTTTACACGCTAAGATCGGGGAATAGGGACTCGTCCAGGCACTAAACACAAAAGCTTGTTGGTTTTATAATTTTAGCAAGATAAAAACAGGCTTACATAAGTAGAGATAAAAGCAGCAACATGCGAAAGCAGATACCCCACGATCTCCTGCCCACTTCATTCTCTTATTTCTTCAGAAAAAGACTGCTGCATCGGATAGCAAAATTCATGTATGAAGCCAGCTAGTTCCGGTTCCGGCACTTTTCCACAGCCCTTGGGGCTGCACGCAAAAACAAAAGCACCGTGAGAAAAGAGAAGTCAATGGATTTAAAACAAACTTAAAAGTACGTACAAGGACTGTAGAACCAGAGAATCTTCATATGCTCTAAAGACAGAATAAAGTTCATCTTGGGGCTAAATAGTAAGATGATAGAGCACTACATTTTCGGCTTTGTTATGACAAATGATGGCCCAGTTTCAGAGCAAAATGAGCCTGAGTCAACTTAGTAAAGCATAAATTCCAATACTTACACGAGGAAAAGTGTGCTATTTACTCAAATGCCATGTAACCACATTTTATAGATACACGAACCACTGTTTTAAGTAATTAAGAAATCGGTGAGACACAAGCTCAACAGCTACTTAGATTCATTGCAGACAGAAGAAACAAGAAGAATTCTGACAACATTATATTCATGCATCATTTTGAGTTTCTCAACCTTTGAAGGTTTAGAACTTTAGATGTCCAATTAGTAGGATGGCGACATAAAGGCTTTTGCCAACAGGAAAGTTCTCTATACTATTAGCATGCATTTTAGGCATTTTGTTTGAAAATTTAAAAACAGAAACCGGTTCCCATACTAGCTCATGCCTTGACAGTCAGTTGAAGGATAATAAACACATGAAATTAGTTACCAAGTCCAATGGCATCAGAGCTCTTCATGATCCTCAGTCTTCTGCAGGTATCAATAAACATCCTGAAACAATCATAAACTTTGAATTAGGCTGCAGTGAACTGCAATTAATTTATTTGAGTAGAGCAAAAACAATAATAAACTGAACTGCATAATGTACCAACTTGTTCCAATTTAGGTTGATGAAGACAAAATATGACTCACTGAATTTGAAGTTTTGAGGCTAGAGTATTAAAATGCGAGTAAAATAACCATTATGCCAAAAATTGGAAACTATTGGGAAAAATAATTGCAGGTCTAAGAAAATGAATTTCATTTTTCCTATCTACAGATAGCAATAGCAATTAGTGGTCAAACAAATTTACATATATGCATCATTTATGCACAATTTTATCTCCAGAACTAATGACCAGGGCTCCTCCCCATCTTTCAAGGGCTCATAAAAAAACTACAGAACTATTCAGGGACCGTTTGCACTTGGCAGTTATTCTTACTGATTCAAAGATTTTCTTGCTTGGTTGCATATCTTTAAAACCTCAACAAGACCAGAAAGCTTAATAACAGATTGTTAAAGTACCAGGGCAGAAACAATTCCTGTTGTGTGCATTGCTTAGGTTTATTCCTCTACAATGAATCATTTTGTATAAGCATACCTTCATTAAGCAGGTTTTTACTTCCTCTGAAGTAAAATAGTTTACATTTTGCTAATAACCTGAAAATATATTCTTATAGCAGTAACTCAATTGCTAAAGTATGGACAGTAGTATCATATATCATATGGTAGGAAGCACAATATTAGAAGCAAACGTATATGAAGGGCTTACTCCCATGGAACATCGCCCACAAGCATCCAATCACCATCTTTATCCTCATAAGTAAGAACATATTCTGATCCATGCAACAGATCCTTCAGCTTGCTTTCACTCAGCAGCTCCCTATCCAGGGTTCCATGAGATCCACATTGACCTGATATCGTAATAAAATAGCAGTAACTTGATCCATGCAAACAAATAGCAGTAGCTTGAATGACATACATCTAAAGTCTGCATCCTGAAATCGTTATATTGAAATAGCTAACCTATGGTAAAACAGCTGAACATCTTTTCAAGAGCAGAAGATAGCTCTTGATATTTAGAGTAGTTTTTCAAATCCACTTTCCTCAGATAAGGAGCACCATCCATGCTGACCTTAACAAAAAGAGCATCGGGCCCTGCCTTCCCATCTACTTCATCGGTGTTCTTCGAAGAGGTGGAAAATGAGTTCTTTCTAAAAGACCTAATAGGAGGCCAACCTACAACCTGTGCCCTGCAAATGGAGGAGGATCCGAGAAGCTTCTCAGGGTTAAACATAAAATTTATAGCAAAACCATGCAGACTTACTTGGTAGCAGGTGCTCCATTGTTATTGTTTGCAGATGCATTAGGGTTAAGCCTGGTCTCATTTGCAGCATGAGACCTGTCCTTCACCGCCTTCTGGTTAGAAACCTCATTGGCTTTTGTTGGTTGAGCCCCAAGGTTCTCAAGCATAGAACAAGATTTTAGTCCCAAGTTCGATACGGGCCTGGACGACAGCATCACATCTACTTTTGAATTGGCAAAAAAATTACCCTGCAACATAGAGTAGGTTTGTTGCATGTTAGACATCAATAATTAGTCCCCCCATTCAATAATTAGTATTTATCATTACCTCTGAAAATCCATCCATTGCATCAGAGAACCCTCTTTTGTTGCCTGAAACAACAGTTTTTTGTGATGCGAAGCAGTGACCATCACTTGAAGGGTGCAAAGGGAAAAGGGGCTTCTCATCAAGTTGAGCAGAGCCTAACAAGCAAAGCTCTTGATTTCTTTCAGGAGACTGGGATCCAGGAAGCCCAAGCCTAAGCTTTGTTGCCTTCAGATTCAAACTAACATTGCTTCCGTCCGAACCAGGGACGACAACAGAGCTACCAATGGAAGAACAATCAGACAAGCCCATGTAATTGTGCTCCTTTAATTCAGCACTATTCTGGCACACACTATCCATGAAGCCAGAAGACCCCGGTAAAGTTACATTGCTCTGACCCCCTTCCTCCACACCGAGAAGCAGCGTAGACATCAGAATTCAAGAAAACAAAAACAGCTTCAATACTTCAACAGCCTGCAAATTGTAAAGATAACCAAATTTATTATTCGAACTTCGAAGAAATAATGAAGCCAAGCTGCCTTGCTAACCTTATTTACAACTATGTTAACAGGAGGAACCTTTGATAGATTATAAAGCATCTCCAGTAAAATTGAACAGCATAAAGTTTTAAAACGATCCTTGAGGAATATGAGATTTTAAGGGATAAGATAAACTAAAAACAGCGTGAAGCTTAAGGATTAGAAACATCACCTTTTCTTTCTTAAATGATAAACAATCTTATTAAACCATTATAAGCAGAAAAGCAAATGTAAAAGAACTGGCTTATCCAAGAAAGAATCAACATCAACAAACGAAAAACAAACTGAAGCTGAAGAAATTTCGAGCATCCTTGCAACTGAAACAATGATAAACGGAACCGTACAACACCATTTGTTTAGCGGCAATTTTAAGTATGTTCTGTCAAAGTGCTAGCAGCTGTAAATGCGTGCAAAAAGCAGAACAAGACCCGAAACACGCGTCAAAAGAAGAGAAGAAAGGGGAAGAGTTTTTTTTAAGAAGTAGAAATGATAGTTTACAAAAGAAACAAATGGTTGTGGCATGTTTGGGTGCTGAGAAAATGGCTAGAAAGTCGGAAATTAAAGCCAAGCCTTTGGGAAAAGATTACTAAGACCAATAGTCAAGAGATGAGCTAGCAGCCTACACTCTTACATTGTACGGAGAACTAACTGCAGCGAGATTCCTGCAACTTTTTTAATCTTTCTTGTACTTTTCGTCTGCTTTCTCATGAAACAAACACCAGCTAACAACAAAGCAAAAACCAAAATAACAATAAAAATAGGAAAAAAGATGAGATAAAACGTAGCTTTTTTCTTAGAAGCAGGAGAGAAAAAACAATGAGACACGGAGATTAATACAACAACAACACAAAGTTACCTGAATGGATTGGTGGATCGGAAACTGAAAAATAATATCAAAATTAAAATCTTTTAATTTTATTGAAGGTTTTCTGGTTTGATTTTTACTTAAAACAAGCAAAGAACAGAATTTTTTCCCCTAGAGAGAAAGCTAAGGACCCTCCATTTCTCACAAAGTAACAAAAGCTTATTTGTTGTCCGACGTGAAACTCAATGCATTAAAATAAACAGAATTGAGAAAAAAAAAACTGTCTCATAACCTTTTTTAAAAATAAATATATGTGATCGTTTGTTTGCATAAAATTTGTAAAATTTCACTTCTTTCCTCATTACTTTTCATTTTCGCATTTTGCTCCTTGGCGTGTAGAGTTGATCGAATTTTATCCAAAAATCCAGCGAAGGCGCTCTTAAACATCCACACCTTCTCCTCCATTTGTTAAGAACGTGCTGCGTAGGTCTTTACTGAATTCCAATAAAAATTATTATTTTGTAAGTAATTTTTTGGAATGATAATTTAATAAATAATTATAAAATGTATTATTTTAATAATAAAACACCTGCTTTTCGCTCTATTTTTATTCTGTTTTTCTTTTCTTAATTGTCCGCTTGATCTTTTGGGGGGAAACAAATCAATCGCTATGGATTACAAATTGGTTCCATCCGAGCTCTTGATATTTTTTCATAGGAATAAATACATATTTTATTTATAAATTGGTTCGTAGTCCTACCTAGAAGGGAAGGGGATGAGAGTGCTCTTAATGCGTCTATAACTCATGACCTAATAAAATATGAGTGAATAAAGATGAACAGCTCGGCTAACCGACCAAATGTGATTGCTCAATTTCCACTATTTATTGATACTATTGTCTATGCAACAACATCTAATTATCACATATTGCATACAAAAATAATTATATTTATCTTATATAAAATTAAACAATTGTATTTATTTGTTTAAATGAATAAAAAAGTATCTGTACATTTAAACCGTGATTAAGATTTAAAGTGTATAACTACATTAAATTTAAATTTGTAGATCAAATTTCACATTTAAACAAATTTCCCTTACAAATTTAATATTTATGAAACATAAAATACTTTTTGAATAGTTTTATAGTGGTATTTGTTTATACTTTTTTTAACTGTTTAATAACGCGCGTACACCTTGCGGACAAAGTTGCTCAAACCTGAGCTTTCTAAGATGAATATCAACATCTTTTCTATTGAAACAACTCGTATTCTATAAAACATAAAATACTAATTGTATTTGTTTTGATTTAGATCTTCGTTGCGAATGAATAATAATAAATTTTATATAATTTTTCTCTTATACTCGTAATAAAGTTTTAAGTCGTTAGGCTAAGTTATATATATATATTAATTTGACAAAATTCGTAAATAATATAGGTTTATCTGATTTTAATATGGATATATTGCATAAGAATTGACAATCTAAAATTAAAATTGGAGTGGAAAAAATAAAATATACAATTTAAATAACATAGAAAAAATGAATAATATCAATGAAATATCTCGCTTTCATTATTATGTTTCCCACAATATCATAAGTAGTGGGCGGATTAATCAAGTATCCACTTTTAATTTTTATTTTTCATATAAAATATTAAGAGGTTCAGTTTTTCTAAAAGGGAAAATTTACAATAACAATATAGCATCACCCTTTGTTTTTTATTTTTAAACGGTCTAAAAGTGATTATAAAGTAGTATCTGTTCATACATATTATTAAGCCTCTAACACTGCACAAATAGCTTGTAGATAGAACAATTAAACTCGAGTCTCCTAAGATGAATATTATTGACTTTTCTAATGGACCACTTGTTGGATCATCTATTCAACTTAAAATTGTCCCTTGATAGCATGATGGAAGAGAATTTTAGGGTCCGTTTGATTTTATAGAATAAAGTTTGTTTTTTTTTATTTTTTTAGAAAATATGAAATGGTGAAGAAAGCGTGTTTGGTTGTAAAATTAGAAAACGATTTTAACCCGGGTTCAAATCCTTCTAATGTCATTTTTTTTAAAAATTTAGTTTATTTACTCATATTTTTATCATCCTACTAATATTTTCTAACTATATTTTATTTTAATTATTTAATAATATTTTTTAATTTCTATTTTAGAAAATTATATATTAAACACATTTTTACTATTTTCATTTTTGAAAATAGGTTTCCATCCTTATTAACCAAGCTTGTTTTCTAATTTTTAGAAAACTAGAAATGAAAATAAAAAACAAAAATAAAAAATATTTTCTGAAACCAAACGGACCCTTACTTTCATAAGATCCCTTTGGCTTACAATGTGTGCAAGCCATTTTTAAAATAAAAAATATATATATAATGTCCTTTTTTCAAACTATTTTTTGTTTAACCAAATCGATTAATCAAGATTAAATTTGTAAAGGTCCATTGTAGGGCAACCCTCCAACCTAATTTTTTTTATTTACAATTTTAGGATTCGAACTCTTGACCTTATTTTAGAAATCTAGTGTCTCATCCTACTAAAAACTGATTGTTGGTTATTCACACTATTTTTGTTTTCGGTTTATCATAAATTATATAAAAATTCTATATTTTGTACTTGTATTATTTTTTATGATTAAACATAATATCTTGTTTTATGCTACTGGCCTAACGTGTATTATATAATGTTGTATTCATATTATTATTATTTTTATCATATTTGGCAAAGAGAATAATTAAAAACGAAACACTAATTAGTAGTAATAATTCAGTTGAAAAATAACAAAGAAGAATAAAAGCGTGAGATGAAAATAGCGTTAAGTTACGTAGGGAGAGCATTATGTATTAGAATGGGAGAGTCAAGGGAGAAGAAAGGATGTGTTGGGGGGACAAGAAAGTTGCTTTTAATTTTGGATTGCCGGCTACAGAACTCGACATTTATTTAACTTCCTTTTCTCTCTTGCGCAACACTCGCTATGGCTTGGAACTGAAGCCCACGCACCAATCAGTGTTCAGGCTTCCGGAAGGAGGGATACTGGTAGCTCCATGAAGTTTGATGATGGGGTTCGCAGGGAAAGACACGCGCGTTGATATGAATCTCTTTATTGCAGGGATATTAATTTCTGTCGTGGAATATTTAATTAATTTATTAATTAAGTGTTTACATTAAAACAAATAAATTTAATTATTTTATTTATTGATAACCATCATTTAGCTGCCACTATCTGTTGCACGTTTTGTCTTTAATCCATCCATTCATACATGGGGATATCATCATGTACATGGTATATCTCCCATCATCATCAACGACATCTCCATTTGATTTGCTCTCATATGATCATGCATAACACAGATTCCCATTGGCTTGTTTTGTTCTTAATTAAGATTAAGGTGATAAATCCAGTCAAGATTTCATATTAACTTTTATATAATCAGTAACACCCTGAAAATAATTAAAATAAATATATTTTTGTTGGCTTCAAACTATTTACTTGTGTCGGAAAAAAGTGTTTTTATGGCAAAACACGCAGCAGTCAGCCCTGAGTCCCAATAAGGGGTTAAAGCAAAAAATGGGTGAATATTTATTGCCGAGTCTGAACTCTGAATTATAGATGTAGTTTTTTTAGAATAATTGTATCTGTAGTTTTTGCTGTTATAATTTCCAACATCATTTGATTCCAATGTAATTGATGATTCTATCTTTTGAATGATCGGATTTTTTTTATGTTTTTCTTTCTTCTCCCCCCTAATTAATGGTTAAAAAAGTAGTCATTGAGCTTATCTTCAATGGTAGAGGTGTTCATGGTAGATTAACCGTACCTTTTAGCTTAAACGGTCGGTTAACTGTTATAACAGTTATTAAATTTTGTTAATTTTAACCTAACCGTTAAGATACGGTTAACCGACGGTTCGGTTGTAGGTTAACCTTTAACCTATTATAATTTTTTCTCACATGTTCACTATTTTTTAGATAATAATATAATTATATTTTCTATAAATATTATATTAAAGTATTCATAAAAATACTTAAATAAAGATATTCTAATCACTTACGCCATAATTAAAAAAAGGGGAGTATATATTTATATCTGTGAGTTGATTTTTTAAAAGTTATTTTATATTTAAAAAATATATATAATTTAATAACGGATTCAAGACTATCCCACTCAACAATAATTCATCTAATTGTTATTACACATTCAATATTTAATTTCTTTATCTAAAAAAAATAGTTTTTCTTCGTTGAAATCGAAGTTTTAGGTATTTTGGGATAATAAGTTTTAGTTATAAATTAGACAAGGATTATGGTCATATAAACAGAAATCAGCAACCTAGAGATTCATATACTTTTAACAAAGAAACTGTACTCAGAAGATTCTGTGGGCTTTTAAATTAGTTTTTTTAATTAAAATTTTCGATTACAAGAACGAATCCAACCATATATATAAATCATCTTAAAAGTCGAGTTTCATAACTTACTCAACTCAGTGTAACAGTTTCATTCCTTAACTCAGTTAAAGCCCAGGTATAAGAAGCATGTACTCAATTTTGATTCGGAATTCGGAGATCAAAACTCGGTTAAAATTTACTTTCAAAACTCAAGTTTAAGTTGTACTAATATTTTAATATTAAATAGAGGTTTAAAGATACTAAAGTCTTTGTATTTTTTTTTAAAAAAATAATTAAGCATAAGATTTTTTTTACTTATTTGAATCTTTAAATCAAAAAAATAAATTAATTAAACAATTTGATCAATTTTGATCTTAAAGTCTTAACAGTTTATTTTCATTTGAAATATTAATGTCATGTGACACAATATGATTGAGACACATGGAATTTGTAATTTTTTTTAGAGAAAACTATATTCTTTTTACTAAAATTAAAAAAATTAGAATTATGAAAATGTCATGCGACAACATTGTAACGTGACTAAGTTTATTTAAAAAAATCTGTTAGATTTAATTATCAACGTTGGTTAAAAGGATGAAATGATGAAATTCTAGAGTATAAAGATTTAATTAGATAAAAAAATTGAGAATTATTTATTTATTTTTCTTAAAGCTCGATGACTTCAGACACCCTTGAACCTAATTAAAATTAAGAATCTAAATTATACTTCAATGTATTTAATACTCTTTACGTCCCATTTATTTTGTCAATTATTGACTTTTCACACAGTTTTAGGAAGAAACTGTTTGCGTAATAATGTGTAAGAAAGATGATGTAAATAATTGAAACGATAATTTTATCCTTAAAAAGTTAAATTTTATTTTGTTGGGAAACTAAAAAATGGTATAAAAGAAAATGTGCCTTATAAAAGTTGTTGATTTTTTCAATGAGACATTTTAAGTGAGACAATTTTAAAACACAAACTGGACATATTGAGTGGGACAGATGGAGTAAATAAATTCAATTCAATAGTAATCAAATCAAATTTAGATTTTTTTAGCAGAAACCGAAAACTTAAGAGCACGAGTGTTCACAATCCATCGACAAGACATGCAAAAATGGAATTTCATCTATTTTTACTGCTGAATGCATAATCTGATCAGATGATAAAATACAATACAAAATATATATTTGCTGCTGCCTGCTGGTAAGAACAAAAACGTGAACCAAAACATGACCTTGAAAAGTAGTTATATGCACTCTCCAAACAAGCAACCAACATTTCCCGAATCCAAAAAAAACTCCGTTATTACATCTTTTCTTGGTTTCAAACATTGAATGCGTTGTCCTAATCTAGTCCAGACCCAGGGAAGGAGGTATGCATTCTATGGAATGCGCTCCCTTTTAGTTTAAATAGTAGTTGAATAAGATCTTTACCCATCCTATTTTTTAAATTTAAAGATTTAATAGACCATTGCCCCTCTTAGATAAAAATTATGTCTTTCTTCAATATCCCAATACTAAAAAAATTACAAGCACTAACCCTAAATTCTAAATCATAAACCCTAAATCCTATACTCTAAAAATCACCATATCCTAAATTCCTTAAACTCTATACCTAATTTTTAATATAAGATCATAAATAGGGCACCGAAAAAGAGTAAAAATTTCTATTCCTCTCAATGTTTGATCCTAGCTCCGTCCCTGTCCTTACCAACACTCAATTGCAACAAATGAACATGGAAATATTGTTGTTATAATACCTATACGTAATTCCATTATCAGTTCTAGAATAATTACAAACAACTGATCAGCATAAAATATTGAATAGGAATAGGAGATGTATAACAATGGAAACTAATAATTAAAACTAAAACTATGCAAAAAAATAATTAACACTAATTTGTGTAACATTAACAGTTTTATGCTTAGCAAATATCAGAACAAAAGTCACTCCACGAGTAATGAACCGATCGACAGTGGAAGAAGTGAAGGTTTTTGTACTGTTATCTTAATCTTTTCAACTGTCGCCGGCTCACATGGACAAGCCATGGCTAGGAACCTTGGAACTTCATCCCCTGGCATCAGTACCGGCAGGCTTTGTGTGGTGGATTAAAATTCGTAATAGTGGTCACATATGTATAATGTATATTGTTATTTTAAAGTATGACCTAAAATTAAGTAACCAATTATGTTAGGCGTGTCATGAGTATTAAAATATCATGGAAATAAAAGTGTAGATACCATAAGATGTATTTATAATTTGATGAGGGGCAGAGTTATAAATACTTAATAGTTGATTATTAAATTAATTATATAAAGAGGTAGTGATCCCCAAGAAATAAGTTAACTTATTTTTCTCTCCTTCTCCGTCAGAGAGTTTTACGTCAAAAGAAAACCTATCTTCTTGGAAGATCAATACCAAATATTTGAGATTTCAACATCAAGATTCAAGGTTTTCAATATATCAGATATATTCAAGTACGCTTCCGATTCGGTTTATTATTTTTGATGATTTGACATGATAGATCCTGGGTATTAAGTTTCATATTAATTTATGATTTTGTTCTATCAAGTGGTGTCAGAGACTCGTCATGTTGAATCATTAAAAATATATTAATTTTTTTATTAATTCTTTCTTAAAGCTTTATGGATTCAGATTCAGTTTTAGGGTTTTGGTTATGGTACTAATCGCATACATGTTTTTAGTATATATATATTTGTGTGTGATTAATTTTCAGATCTTTGTTGAATGAGTTTGCGACTGGATTGCAATAATTCAAATGTTGTAAACTGCTTTTGATTGCCAATTTTAATTGGTTAATAACTTTTTATATTTGCTACTCATTCAAGGCTTCTTGGAAGTAAACAATTCAATAGGGTTTATATTGAAAATTTAATACATGATTCAGTTTTTAGTTTTGGTTTTATGAATTACATACAAAAATTGATTTCTCGTGAATTCATAAGGTTCTGATATTTGGAAATTAATTGATTTTTTTTTCGGAGATTATGTTTTAGTCTTATTAAAATTTACAGATTATGAGTTGCCCTTATTTTTTATTGCTCTTGCTTCTTTAGTAATTGCATATGGTAAATTCAAGTATGAAATATATATTTTATTTAGAATATATATTTTATTCGGTTTGATCAAAAATTTTATTTTTGATCGTTAGTAATTAAGAAAGAAAGAAAATATAGTCTGACTTGGGTTTTGTTGTGGCAAATATACTGACTTATAAACTCTATGATCAGGTTAGCTCTCAATGCTTTATATTTAGATTAGTCTAATAAATTACGGTTGAATTTGTTAAATCTTCTTTAGTTTTGAACAGAACCTTTGGCTTAAATTTATTTCACACTATACGTAATTATGCCATTAATGTTATCTACGGAATATACATTTTGTTTTGGTTATGGAAAGCATGTAATTAATATTATGGAATTCATATTCGATTCAGTTTAATCAATAATTCATTTCTTTTGATCACTAGATTATTATGCACATTAAAGTTTCATGTGATCAATATATGAATTATTCATTTATATAATATTTATGTTTTGACTTTTAGTTAAAGATTGATTATTTTGAATCCGAATTTAATTTTGGTAAATGTATGTTTAAGGAATTTTTTGAGTAACAATAAAAAAAATTCGGCTTTTCGATTTCTGATAGCCCCATTCAGACAATCTTAAGTTGGGTTATTTTGGAAACTTAAGTGTTATTAGAAATTTCAGTTTTGATTGTTACATAATTTTAAATTTGGATATCGGTACATTTATGTTATATATTTTAAGATAAATTAATTGAAACAATAAGTCGCCAAAGTGACCTCTATTGTGGAAATTATTTATTTTAAAATGTAAAAGGTTTTATGCATGTAAGTCGGATTATATTAGTATTAATCGGCCCAAAGGAAGGTTAATAATTAACATTATTACATGTGCAACTGTGGTAATAAACATGTGATAATTATTCAACTTCATATGTGAGCAATAAATCGGCCCAAAGGAAGATTTCTGTTTGACATGTTCTTATTATCAATGTTTGATTATTGTACCAAGATATCACTTGCAAGTTAATGTTTTATCTAAAGATGAAATATTAATGGAGTGTCCGGTATCTTGATACGAGGTTTACCTTCATTCAAATTTATTATTATTTTGGTTATCTTTTAATTTGATTGAAAGATAAAATTAAGACAAATATTTTGAAACAATTAAATTCATATTTTGGCTTCGGATGTCTAATATTTTAATGGATTAATTGAAACATAATGTCACCAAAGTGACCACTTTTGTGTAGATTAGTTTATTTAAAATATTAAGATAATTATAGGTTTGTGTAATTCATGCGTTTATTAATTGGCCCAAAGGAAAGTTAATATTTGGCAGAATTACAACAACTGCGGCGATAAATGTGTGACAATTATAAGGTATTTTATGTAAGCAATATGTTAGTCCAAAGATTAATCTATTGTTTGACATAGTTTATTGTCAATGTTTGATTGCTACAACAAGAGTACTGCTTACAGTTAATATTACTGTCCAAAGACTTGATATTAATGTTGTGCTTGGTATCTTGAGGGGAACTAGCCATTATTTTGAATTTATTGTTTATTTATGGATATGGATGTGAGCTTGTTTTATTTATTTATTTTTGTTCTTTATTTAGCTAATTTAGCTTTTGCTATCACAATATCTGTTAATATACATTCTACACTCATGTTTAGTGAAATTAATTTCAAGGAATAGAAAATACACTTACATAAAGTATTTGGTTGTATGAACATAGACCTTGCACTAAGGGAAGAACAACTTGCACCTCTAATGGCGGTAAGCACCCATAAAAGGGATTTTGAGAGATGAGTTCGTTCAAATTGCATGAGTTTAATGATCATAAAGTACAACATTCTAGAATTCTTTAGGAGCACAAATCTAAAGATATTACTCATACTAAGGGTTTCCATGATAAATTTGAGAAACATTTTACTAAAAAATATTAAGGTTAATATGACATCACTTTTGACTTACTTGATGTCTATGAAGTATAAAGATCAAGGAAATGTGATGGAGTATATTATGAAAATATTTAATATTGCTTCAAAACTTAAGGCACATAAGATCAAATTTTCTAACAATTATTTGTTCTTATGCTTTTGGTACCTCTTGCTATATAGTATAACCAATTCAAAAATAGTTACAGTTGTCAAAAAGGAGAAATGGGCTCTAACTAAGCCCATTTCTCATTGTGTTAAAGAGGGAGAAAAGTGGAAGCATTATAAGAGTAAAAGTACTTATTTGGTTAGTGCTCATTTAGTTAGCGTCTCTAAGAATAAAGGCAATAAAAGAAAATATTAAAAAAAGTTGCTAAGGGTCCAACTCAAAAGAAACAATGATAAGTTACAAATGGTTGATTATTTTGTAATAAGTTAGGATACATGTGAAGAAATTAGACTTCAAAAGTGAGTAACTACTTCGATTATTTTTAGTGATCCATGGGCTGTAAATTTTATGATCCCACAATAAGGATTATTTTAAGGAGAGATTTATAACATTTTTAGGATGCTGAGTTTGGAGGGAGAAATAATGTTAGATACATTGCTATTAAGGAGGAGTTGAATTATAATTTAATTCATACTATCACTTTTGATGATGTTTAGGTTTTTACACCTATCATTAATCAAGAAGTGAATCAAGTACCTCAGCAAAACAATGTTGAACAACTCTAATTCAAGATAAGGTAACTGTTTCAGAAGAACAAACTCAACAACATTAAAAAAAATAAGTGTCATACACGAGAGGAATGAGAAATACTATTCTAGATTATTACTTTGTATTTCTTCAAGAAAATAAGGATAATAATGGAATGATAGAAAATGATTCAAACATTTTTTTATCATATCATAAAAGTTTTGACTCTCAAAAGTGGATTGATGTCATTCAAGAAGAGTATAATTTTATGCAAGACAATAAAGTTTAGGAACTTGTCTCATTATTTGAAGGTGCAAACCAATTGGTTGTAAATGGATATTTAAAACCAAGAGGATGCAAATGATAATGTAGACAAGTATAAGACATGTTTTGTATCTAAAAGATATACTCTAAAAGAAGACATTGATTTGTGGAGACTTTCTATCAAGTTTCATTGAAAGACTTTTTCAAGATAATCATGACACTTGTTGCTTATTTTAATCTTGAGCTACATAAGATGGATGTTAAGCTTGTGTTTTTCAATGGCGACATTGAAGAAATAAATTCTATGGTACAATCATAGATTTGTGTCTAATGATACAAAATCGATGATATGTAAATTAAATAAATTCATCTATGAGCTTAAGTAGGACTCTCATTAATGATGCAAAATCAATGATATGTAAATTAAATAAATTTCATATTGATTATATCATTTGGTTTTAAGATAAATTTGGTTGACAATTGTATGTACTACAAGTTCAGTGAGAGTAAACTAAGTGATACTCATATTGCTAAAGAAGACAAATTTAGTCTTACTAAATGCCCTTAAAGTAACCTTGAAATTATAATATATATATATATATATATATATATATATACACACACACACAAAAGATTTCATATGCATAAGCTATTGATAATCTATTCATGTTCAAGTATGTATGCGTTCAGATATTGCATACATTGTTAGAATGTTAGACATATATTAAGAAAATTTAGTATGAACTATTGGATATCAGCAGTAGGGTTATGGGTTATCTTTAGAGAACAAAAATTACATGCTCACATATCAGAGTTCTGGTAAGTTAGAGATCATCAGGTTTACAAACTTCGATTCTATTAGAATATTGATGCAAAAGAATTTTGTCACATGGACTGCTAATTATAGACTGAACAGAAATATCACTTTAGTTATTTTGTGACAATAAATATGCATTCATTTATTCTATAGAGCATGTAGGTACAAACTCCATAATTGTGCGCTTATTAAGAAACGATCACCCTAGGTCTTTCATGAGCACACAACTCATGTGGATGTAATGTTATTTAAAGATATTCAGTTTTAGTGGGAGTTTGTAATTTTGAAAAATGCTCATTTGGTTTAGACACAATTTCGATTACTTCAGTTTAAAGTTATTTTAAGATTATTTTCTGCATAAATAAAGTTCTTTTGGTTTATGCACACTCTGAATTCAGTAAAGTTTGATCTCACTAAGGTTTAGGAGGACCAGTTGGAAATAGACATGTTCGGTTCACATTTCATGTAATTTTTCATGCTATGCATCCATGATTGATCTATGTCGTTTGACTATATTTGTATACGTGACCATTGATGGGCCTTGTCATGATTGATACGACAAAGGCTGCTTTGATCCTATATGGATATAGTTGATGGACGAGATTGTTACAGAATACCTATTATATAATAGCAAATTTTTGAGCTCATAAGGTTATACATTTATCAGGAAACATATGTTGCCCAAGTGGGAGATTGTTGGATTAAAATCCGTAATAGTGGGCACATATGTATAATGTATATTGTTATTTTAAAGTATGACACAAAATTAAGTGACCAATTATGTTAGGCGTGTCACGGGTATTAAAATATCATGAAAATAAAAGTGTAGATACCATAAGATGTATTTATAATTTGATGAGGGGCAGAGTTATAAATACTTAATAGTTGATTATTAAATCAATTATATAAAGAGGTAGTGGTCCATCAAGAAATAGGTTAACTTGTTTTTCTCTCATTCCCCATCAGAGAGTTTTACGTCAAGAGAAAACCAATCTTCTTGAAAGATTAATACCAAAGATTTGGGATTTCAACATCAAGATTCAAGGTTTTTAATATATCAAATATATTCATGTATATTTCCGTATTCGATTTATTATTTTTGATTATTTGACATGATAGATCCTGGATATTAAATTTTATATTAATTTATGATTTGGTTATATCATTGCCCTACCACCTTTTGCCTTGCCTTCTGATTTTTAAGCACTCAATTATAAGTACACCGAAGGTTAGTATTTTTTAGCCATACCAAAAATAATTAGTCTCCAAGTTAAGACAGAAGAAGACGAACCTTTGTTTGGTTTGCTATCACATGTCAAACAGTTTTGACCTAATCAAAATCCCACTATGTTTCCAGAAACAAAATTAACATGGTTTGGTCCCCCACCCCAAAATTAATATACTCCAAGCAGTTCCATTACTTTCACGCCATTCTCTCAAGCTTATTATCACTTTTTTTTTATCTCATTCTTGTTCTGTAATCATAGCGTTAAGCACAATGATGTGCTTATAATCTTACAAATCATTTCAGTTTTATCATATATATGGGTGCTTATAATTCAAGGCAAGCTGAGGAATTAAAAGTGAAATAGATATATTACTTAATTTCGAATTTCCAAGACAGACAGATGCAATAATGGCATTACCTTTACTGATAATATATTGTGTGACTTTGGAATTTGATTGTTTGTTCCTTAAGTGCATTGCATAGGTTAGGTCCTAGTCTTTTTCTTTGCCCAATTACCCATCATTTCGGCTGCTTCTGCATTCCACTTTCAACCCAAAGTGGAATGTGCAATCATTCAATTTCTACACGTATAAATTATTCCACATTATATGATATCATAGTAGTAAACTCTTATGAGTAATTGTATGTGTAATATGACATTTAAATTCATATTTGTTAGGTGTTTTTTTTTTAAATAAAACGTAAACTTTTGTTTCAAAGCTAGAATTTTGATACACCCAATCTCACATTGACCTTTGCATGTGTTTTTATATATCATATATGGACAAAATTAATAAGTTTTTGGTGTCAGCTATGGGTATTTTTGTTTATTTGTTTAACGACTTAAGTAGATAATAATCTCACGATAAACACAAAATATGAAGGGCTGATTTATTGAATTATTTTGAATTAAGACTAAATTAGTAGGATATATAAGTTTTGAGGGTTAAAATTATCATTATACCAAATCTTTTTTGGATGCTCGTTTGTATTTTTAATGGAGGAGTGTAGGGGTGTGCATTATTCGGTTTTAACCGAATTAACTGACTTAACCGAATTTTTTCGGTTAATTCGGTCGTTTAATTTTAGTTAGGTTCGGTTAACGGTTAATTTTTTTTAGAAAATCCAGTTATCGGTTAATTCGGTTCAAAACCGTTTAATTAACCGAAATTATTATATATTAAATATTATATTTATATTTATTTTTGGTCATTGAACTTTTATAAATTATAAAATGATCATTAAATTTTTTGATATATTATAAAATGGTCATTGAACTTTTATCAAATTTGCATAAAATAAAAGTTCAATGACTAAAAAGATTATTTTAGCATAATTTAGTGATCAATTGTGTAATTTACCCAAAAGTTCATAATAAATTTCGGTTAATTCGAAAACTGACCGAATTAACTGATTTTTTCGGTTCGGTTAAAAATTTTAGAAAAAAATTTGGTTCAATTAACGGTTAAAAGGGAAAAAATTCGGTTAATGAATTTTGGGTAATTCAGTTCGGTTGGTTAACCGAATTAAGCGAATGCACACTCCTAGAGGAGTGAACTCATCGTAACTAAAACTTTAATTGAATGACCTAATTGTAACTTTTAGTAATTGAATGAGTCAAATATGACCTTACTAATAATTGAATGATTTCCAATGTAGTTTAACCATTTAAGATTTGGCACAAAAGACCAGTGAAGTTTATTCATTTCTATATATGTATGCTTGTTTTCGACTCACATTCCAAGCCAGAACTGCTTGCAAAGATCCCCAAGAAAATCTGCAGGGCTTCCCCCTCAATCTTAATGATTTTCCAATTTTTGAAACTCTATTTCTTGTCATTTTCCAGCTTATGTCAACACCATTCTGCCATGTGAGAAGTGGTAACAAACATCTTAAAAAAACCATAACCATTAAAACTCAATTTGTATTTATGCAGAGCTGTCTCTGCATGAAGAAAATATGAAACAAACATCTGCAAACTTAAGCCTGAAAAAAGCATTACGACAATTGTTGATGTTGTCGCAATGTTATCTAAAACTTTGCAAATACAATGATGCCAAAGCTATCCTAATTCCTATGCATAGGATATGCAAGTAGACCAGTCTCTTGCTGCTCTTTGATGCATCACTGTGATCTGGTTGCTTCTCTTACATATTTCAGGCACTTAACATTGATTTTCCAGAAGGCCAAAACATTATTAAAACTCACAGACACAACAAAAAGCACACTAAAATTTGGATGTAAAAGAGAAGAAAATACTAATAAAGAATTTTGTATTAATAAACAACTCCAACTGAAATACTTATTACAAAGCCGTGATGATTAGGATTGTCTCTTATTTATGCAGGCACAAAATACAAACAATCCATAATTCAAAAGTTCATTCAAAAAATTACAGAGGATTTGGAAATAAAAAAGAAGTATATGAAATTTGTTTGGAAAGGAATATGGACTGGCTATTTTTGTAGATGAAATCTACAATAATTAAAGTAGAAAAATGAGACCTGCTAGTTCAAACTTAGGTTGACGATTTGTACTCTTGTATTGAAAATATTACAATGTACTTCTCTCTGAACAGAACTCCGCAAAAATAAGATCGTTGATGGATCTGAATTGCGCGTAAAACAAATTCTCAGTGTTTTAATTTTGTTCCTACAAACATCTTCCAGCGTAGCCAGCATTTCTAAATAATGTTTGCTTTATGTCTTCAGAACTTATTAATGTCCTCTGTTTCAAGTCCTGAAATAATGACCAAAATGCTTGTAAGAAAAATGTTTTACACGCACTTAACTTTGAACTAATTCAAAGACATTAACAATATTGTTTTTTTTATTACCTCTGAGCAAGAAGCTTGCATTGCAAAGTCATTGAAGCAGCTAATAACACATTGTTCAATCTCAAGGCCTAATGCTTCCAATGTTGTTAAAGTTGATAACAACAATCCTTGTTTCCCGGAGCAACAAATCTCAACCCTTGTATCCACATTTCTTCTTTCCACCTCAAACTGCAAGAAAACAAGTTCAGGGACATTAATTCAGGGTTTGGGTGTTTGAAACAAGGTTTCACCTGAAATGTTGCAGAAGAAGATCAGTACCTTTGGTGTCTTTCTCACTAAGATTTCATTTGGTTTTACTTCATTGAAAATGTGAGCCATGTTTAACTCATTTGAGCCTGCTTCGATCTCTTGCTGCAGAGTTTTGATCCTCTCGAGAAGCTCCTTTGTGTAATCTATGGTATCACCAAGTATGGATATCCTATCCATCTGGTAAAACATTAATAGGAACAAAAAAAAAAAAAAAAACAGATTAGTCACCAAAAAACAACTCGCATTTTGGTACTCAAGACTGTCTCATTGATATCATACCTTGCTTATCTTAGGAACAATTGATCTTAACATCGAAAGGCGGTCGTTTAGCCGCTTTCTTCTCCGTCTTTCCGCCATTAGATTCTTTGACGGCTGACCCTTTAATTTCTTGGTCCGATTATTGTGGTCTGTAGTGCTGCAACTCCCCATGTTGAAAACCGCATCAGGTGATTGAATAGGCTCAGCTTTGCAAGCAGCTGCCGCTCGGGCATCCAGCATGTGAAGTTCATCCACGAGGAAGCCAGATTCTGCTTCCTCCGCCATATTCAACCAGTGATAATCTTCTTGAACCGGAAACGGCGGCGTGTCGAACGTGTTGTTCGATGTGTCGGTCACTTGTGGCACTGCCGAGAATCCATCTCCGAATGGACCGTCGTAGACCTCGTTGAAGTTGAAACTCAGATCCTGGTCCAAAGGCACAGATAATTCTTGGCAGAAGGAATCAGGAAGAAAACCAGCAGCTGCTGCTGCATCATCAAAGCAATGGAAGTTGAAGTCATTAGAGAAAATGGCATTCATTTCGGTCGGAACTGTGTCCCAATTGTCCCTTCTCAGGGCAAATAATTCCCCTACGAATCCTTGTTCATTAATCTCCATTTCCCTCTCTTTTTTCTTGCCTTTGTTGCCTTCTTTTCTCTCTCTCTCTCTCTCTACGGGGAATGCTATTATTATTAGAAGATGCCTTGAGGAAATGAATGTCTCAATCCAAGTTTAAGAATTTATAGCTACAGCACATTTCAAGTGGGAGGATAGTTGTAATAAAATATTCAATCTACGATTATGATACGAAATTATTTCGTATTTATTTAGCCTCTAAGAGGAGGCCTAAGATTTCGTGCAATTTATGGACAGGGGTGATTTCAAGTCATTTTCACCGAAATCTCTCCAATAATTAAAAAGGAGAAACATAATATTTTTAATCAAAAAACAACTTTGACCCACATACTTAATTAACATCATCGGCCACGTAAGGTTGTTTTGAGGGCTCAAAGTTTGTTAATAATGTTGGCCTTTCTCATGTAAAACCAAGCTCCTGTTCCTCACACGTACATAGAATTCTGGGGTTTGCTTGCTCACAAATTCATAATTAGTTTGGTAGGGCCTGTTTTTGTTGTTTCATAGCCTTTGTTAATCACTCATTTTGGAATTAGAATCCCCATTTTGTTTTGGATTATCATATAGATTACTGAATTTAACAACTTAACTGCTATGCCTCCTCATCTTATCCCATTTTCGGTGTTATAATTATCTAGGCGATAATGATGAAAATAAACGACTGTAAAATAGAAAAAAAATAAACACGTGAAAAAATTAAATAAAAAAATTCTAGCAGAGGAAGAGAGATTTTCACCATGTCAAAGAGAAGAAATCACAACTAATATTTTAACTCTAATCCATAATATTTATATAGATAGGTTGTTTGGTTACAAAAGAAATTCTACTCAGTTGAGTTTTCTACCCTTCAACGAATATCTAAAGAATGAAGAAAACTCCGCCGGCTTAAGCATGCTCCACTTTTGTTATTGCTTCTTTATAAATGTTCGAACCGATATAAAATAGAATTTGGGTCATAACTCTAACAGTACGCTTCTCTCATCTCACTTGCCTCAATTGACAATGGAAAAAGAAACTACTGGCCAGTGTAGAATCTGCAAGTGAACTGTTTGTTAAAGGGATTGTTTTGGCGGATTCATATGGTTTTTACTCGGTGCATGAATATGCAGAATAATAGACTCCAATAGTCTACACTGGTTTAATGATGTCTGGTGTTTATTTTATAAAGTTCATTTATATGCTGCCCCTCTTTATTACAGTCACGCGACATATGAGAGAACTAAAATTTTCGATAATACACGTATACAATGTAATTATGTTGGGGTTACTTTTGGATTACCTGTTCATGGTGCATTTTTCTTTTTTATTTTGGAGGATGCTGCCAAGTGAAGGAACTTGATGTTTGACCCTTCAGTCTTCAACGACAGAGAATCACGACTGCAGGCTTTTTATTGGAACTGAAAGCCAAGGAAAACTACAGTCAAATGGAAGTATACAAGACAATAAGAAATGTATTTAACAAAACGAGAATACCCCTTGTTGTTTTCATAAACCTGAGGCTGAGGTTATGAAAGTGCAATATTTTATTACGTTTATATAATGAACCTCATTTGGGATTTTATTTAAATTCCCGATGCTTCTTTTTACTACTGTGGAATCAAAAACCATTTTCTTGCAAATAAATCTATGTGCTGCATGTATGCCGCAAAATAATATTAAAAATATATTATAAGGTGATCTACGGAGACGAGATAATAAATTCTTTATACAAAATTTTAGATTTAAATTTTGACATTATAAATAAAATAAAATAAATTAAAAATTTTGTTTATATTGAATATATATAATATTTAATTTAAATTATTCAATTAATAAATTAGATATTGTGATTATAAAATAGTCATAATTAGTATAAAAATAAAATTAAATGTCCGTTTACATGAATTAATCGGTTAAATTAAACTAGGTTTCCGATCATTGAAAAGACAACATAATCCTCACGAGAGCAAGAATGCTCATCAACTGCACAACACCAAATCATTAGGGTTGGTACATGGAGTTTTTGTTTTGGTTACCATTAACTAACAATTATTGTTATTATATTATTGTTTTGTAAAGATATATATAATTAACTTGATCCATGGTTGGACAAAATAATTAAATTAACATATCCAAATCCCTAGCCCCTGTACGCTATTGCATGAATAGTACGTATGCAGTTGTTCCCAAATTACGACACGGAATTGCCATCCAATTTAATTAAGACCTATTCAGTACTAAACTAGTATTCTTTCTGTCTTAATTAATGTATTTTTTATATTTTAAAATTGTCCTATTTAAAATATTTTATTGAAAAAAATTAATAATTTTTATAAGATATATTTCTCAACAAAATAAAATTTAACTTTTTAAAGATAAAATTATCGTTTTAATTATTTTACAGCATATTTTTTACACAAATTTTTTTTCTTCTTAAAATTGTATGAAAAAATAATAATAAATAAAATAAATAGGACGAGAAGAGTAATTGTTTGATAGAGATTAAGAGTACCAATAATTATGAACAAGGAGAGCCCCCTTCGGAAATCCTAAACCCAACAGGTGTTCTATTGCCACATTAACACGTGTTAAATATTGAATCTCTCTAGAAAAGACGCAGGTAACAGCCCTCTCTAAGTCTCTAGCCTATTTAAAAAGAATAAAAACAAAATTAACTTCTTATTTTTTCTATTTTATTTTCCTTTTTAACACTATTTAGTTCAGAGGTTTAATAAAATAAAATATTAGTTTTATTAATGAGTACTATAAAACGTTTTGTAAGAAAGACCAAAGAAAGAAAGAAAATCGTTTTGTAAGATTAAATAAACTCAACACTTGTTAGTTTTGTTAACGGAATTTAAAACAAAGTTTAGTAGTGTTTTGAGTTGGAATATTTTCCACTTAATTTTATCGGAGCCTTACATAATTAAATTCATAGAGTCTAAACTAAAACTTTACGTAACTTGTTGAAAGTCCAAAATCACTAAGAAAAATCGGTTGAATAAATAGAGTTGTGAGCTAAACCAAAAAAAGGCTCGTCTAGTTGTTTCATGGCATATTAATATCGTTCAAGACAGGTACACGTGCATGGTCGTACAATACAAGTAATTAACAGTGGGATTTAAATTGTTTACAACTTAAAAGTCTTCATTAATTGTTGCAATTATGACTTATTAACTTCATAATATATATATCTAAGCAAGTTATACACACATATATATAATATGCATGTTAGCAAATATCAGACTTACATTTTGGTAAGACAGATTTTAATCAAGGCTTAGAAATTTTCCATAGTGGAATAATCCAGGGGGACTCAAATTGGATTTTTTTTAATGTGAAAATATTACAAGTATACATAAAAAATTAGCTTATTAAATCATTATTCTATATAATTAAATTTTAACACTACGAGCAGCAAGGCATCATGTTAAATCCATTATTATTGTCTCAAATAATATATCTGATAATTATTGATGCTTATTTTGTGAACAACCCAACATGATTTATGCACGAGAATAAATATTATCCTGTATCATTGCATTTTATGGGTCGTTATGCATCCATAATTGATACGTATATCTTTTTATAAGTGAGATTGCTTTAGAAATTAAATCTTTAATATTTTATCAATAAATCATAACATTATTAACCCAATTGGGTTTTTTTCATAAATAAAATTATAGTAGATCATCTTAATGAATGTGTTTTGACGCAGTGATTTGTGTATTTTATAAACAATACTAAGATATAAGCTTAATTTTCTTTAAAAAAAATTTGGCTTATTATTTCTACACTCTTTAATTAACTATATCAAGTAGCTAATTGTAGAATATATATAATAGATTTTGTTCCCGATGTTATGGATTTCCAACCTCCTCGTATAGACTATTTTAACAAATTATTAATAATTTCATATGCGTATCTCGTTAATAACAACTTAATAGATCATTTCGTACTAAAAACAACTAATATCATGGATATCATAATTAAGAAAATATTAATTAGAAATTGGTTGTGGGAACTTTGGAAGGGACGGGAAAACCAATATTTTTGAATTTATAATTGAAAATGACATGCATAATATTATAGAAAGAATGAGAAAAAGAAAGGTGGTAAAATGAGAAAACCAGGGGCAGTTTCTCCCTACCACCCCGACACTAAGCGGTTTTCTCCACAGCGAAATGTATGGTGGGGCAGTTTCAATTCGCATCCTTCACTTTCAACTTGACAGCCCACAACAATCATTTTAGGGTTTTGTTATTTTGAGCTCAGAGCACTAAAACTCATTTCTTTCCTTCTTCTTCGATCTTATGATCTTTTTTTTCCTCTCTGTCTAAATTTGGCAGCTAGTGTTTTGTTTGCTAGTGAAATATTTCAATGGCAAGGAGATCCGAAGAAAATCCTAAACAATGTTGCTAAACATAGACTTTTTTTCGTATAGTTCATGTCCATTTTATGTTTCATGTTAGAGATACATAGCACTTCTTTCTAACAATATTGTTTTTAAAATTTGAACCTAAATTATTTCTTTAGAGTGTAACGTGCTTTGTCATTGCACCAAACACTTGTTGGTGATATAAACTTTTCTTGATAATTTAAGAAACGTAGGGTTAGGGGTGTAAATGAACTTAGATTGAATGAACAAGACTATGTTCGTGTTCGTTTGTTTATTTTTAAAGGTATTCATGTTCGGTTCGTGTTCGTTTAAATTTTTAATATTGTGTTCGTGTTCGTTTATTTAATTTTGAAGGTGTTCGTATTCGTTTGTTTAGTGTTCACGAACATGTTCGTTTAAGTGTTCATGAACTTGTTCGTTTAAGTGTTCGTTTAAGTGTTCGCGAACGTGTTGTTTATATGTTCAGAAACGTTAAGTAAATTAACAATAAATAACTAAAATAAAACATAAAAATAAAACTTACATTTTAACATGAACTGATATAACATCCTTAGCAACAACAAAAGTAGTATTTAAATACATCCATAAGCATCTTCATCCTATAAACGAGCTTATAAACGAGCCTATAAACAAGCTTATAAACGAGCCTATAAATAAGCTTATAAACAAGCTTATTCGTGAATATAAACCAACTAAACACACCTCTGTTCGTGTTCGTTCGTTTATTAAACGAACATAAAAACTTTGTTCATACTCGTTTATTTATCTTAATAAACGAACGTTATACGAACAGTTCGTCGAACGCTCTGTTCATTTGCACCCCTACGTAAGGTTATCTTATATATTATTATTCATTTTTGTTTTATTGTTTATGATTTGATATTCATGATTATTAATTTTAACAATAGCAAAATTTTGGTGTAAATAAAAAAAACAGATCTATTTAAATTGCAAAATATAAAATTAAATATCCAACCCTAAATTCAAAAACCTAAATCTAACTTCTAACTTTGAACCATAAAGTCAAAATCATAAATACATGGACCCTAAACTAAACATATAAGTTTTAAATTAAACATCTTATAGAAACAAAATTTTCAAAGCCCATGCATGAAATATATATTTTTTAGCAATATTTTCTTTTCAAAATTTGAAACTACATTATCTCTTTAAAAATGTATTGTGCAAGATCACTATATTTATTAATTGTTTTTTTTTTTTTACAGTTTGCTTATGTACTCTGGCAGAGCCAATCATAAGAAAGGGGTATCCTTTGATATCCAAATTTAAAAAAAAAAAAGCATTCTTTATAAATTTTATAGTAAAAAATTTAAAAAGTTCACAATTCTAAGAGAACACTTGAAGAAATTAGCATCCACAACAATTTGTCTTGCTCACTTGAAAAAGGTATTTTATATAAAATTTTAAATTTAACACTGTAATTTAAATATTTTGACTATAATTCTATATTCACATGTATGGAATTGATTCAATTGCTTGTGGAAGAATGAGAAGAGCTCTCATATTCAGATTTTTTAAATAACAAATTTAATGGTATTATTGATGAGATTTAAATTTGATTTTTATCTAAAGAAACGAGTATTCGATTATAAATTAGCAAACGCTCAGTTTTTATCTTTTTTCAATGATTTTTTATCTTTATTTTTATATATAATATAAGATAAAATTTTGATATACGAGTTGCGTAAAACTAATTTTACATAAACCTGTAAATTTACACTTTAAAACTCAAATCTTAAAATTCTAACCCTGACTGTAAAAAACTAAACCCTAAACCTTAAATCATATACTCTAAATTCTAAACACTACAACCGAGACCCATAAACTTTAAACCCTAAACTAAATTCCTAATCCCTAATACTAAAAAGACACTTGTAAACTAAAATTTTCACGACTTGTGTATCAAAACTTTTTTCTAATATAATTATATTTAAAATTGGGGTTGCAAAGTTTTTGGTTTACTTTTTTATCGGAATAAAAATATGGTTAATATGAGTGTGGAAAAAAGTTCATAAACATGGTTATTTAATATTTAAAACTTAAAATCTAAATCTCTAAATCTAAACTTGCAAACACTAAAAATCTAAACAATAAATTTTAAATTCAAAACACTAAATTTTAAATCTATATTAAATCTCTAACCCACAAAATAAACATAATTATGTAAACTAAAATTTACACGAATAATACATTAAATTTTTTTCATAAAAAGAAGGCATTATAATATTTATTTATCAAACTGTATAAAAAGGAAAGATATGAGTAGGGCATTTGAAAAGGGAGGTTAATTCATTAATTGGGTTCACGAGTCATTTCCAAGCTAGGCAAAGTTATATACCAACCCCACAAGCCAAACTTGTTAAAAGCCGTGTTGCGATCAAATTCTTATCTGACATATAAATTAAGTTGTGGTAATTTATAAAGAAAAAATCCAAATAAATGTTCACCTTTTAATAAATATTATTAATCATGAGTAGATGAATATGTTTTCTAAATTTTATTAATAAATATTATATTTTGTTGAGTAAAAAAATATTTATTTCGAATTAAATCTTTAAAATTCTCCCTACCATTTACGCAAAGAAACAATATATTAATTAAGTTGCAACTTGTTACTACTCCTTTGGTTGTTAAGATGGGTGCAATTTTTTATGAAAAAGGAGGTGAATTGAAGGTATAACCGAATTTATGAGCTTAACATATCAATATAAATTAAGAAAACGTTTTTTTCAGCCTATAAATAAACTAATAAAAGTAAATACTTTTTTAATAAAATAATAAATATTTGAAAATTAATTTAATTGTTTTTTAAATATATTTACAGTTTTTTTTTCATCACAAACTAAGATTCCCTTTGTACCCAAAATTACAAATGTTATTTACTTATTTGAATTAATTATTTTTCATACTATAAGAAATTAATCAGAATACTGTTCATGCATTATCCGTTTATTTATCTTATATGCTTTATAATATATGCAAAAAATAGTATTTCATATAAACAATTCTTTTATATTCACCGATATTCATTTATTAGGTTATCACTTCGGATGAGGTACTATAAAGATTATTATCGTGCTAACACTTAGTTCCAACTAATTCGCTTCATTCATATCGTTGTAATTTAAATCTTTAATATTTCTGAAGGGATTTAACGTCTTATTCCACTAGAAAACTAATTATTACAATTACATAAAAAATGTTAAATTTAACCCAACTTTCTTAAAGTGTCTTCTATATATGTTTTAGGGTTTATATTCGAAGTTTGTAAATGTTTTTATAAACAATATTATTTCTAATATTTGAATTTATATTTTTTTTATTAAGAATTCCATATTTCCAAATCCATAATAAACCTTTAATTTGATAGCCAAGTCTAGCTAGAACTCTTCTCTCTCTCTCTCTTTTACTTTTATCCACCACTCATAGCTCTAACATGTGACTGTTGACCAAAAAATGAAGGTCCCGGACCCATTTGCCTCGTCGTGCCAATGTTGAGTTATTTTGTGCCCACAAAAAAATGTGGGCATTGACATTTAAGCTATCTATCGATGAAAAACTTAGAAAAGTAGTAGTAATAATAATAAGGTATTTATTTTTGTAGTGATAATCGATCGGCCCACCTCATACACTTTTGCATAATTAATGCTAGAAAAGTTAGTCTATAGTTTAGTTGCCACCTATCGTTGAATTTATCTTCGAGCATAATGAATGAGGTGGACCAACATAAATGATAAATTACGCTAAGTGTAAGATTAAGGATGAAATTAGGTGTTATAAGATTACAACTTATTCATAATTTTAGATTATAATATGTCCGTAACTTTTTCAAATCAAACATCAATTTTCATCGCTCGCTCTAAGATTTTTTTTGAAGTACACTCTAAGAACTTCAATTACACTCAATTCAGCATAATTCATAAATTACGATGATTGTTCAAACATGTCACAACTGTGTAATCACACATAATCACACTCAAATTCAATTACAACGTGACTTTTCAAACAAGCCTTAAATATAACAATTAAAATAATTACTGAAGAATTAACACAATGTCACTATATTTGCGTACAAACCTTTTACCTCTACATCTATATTCATTTGTTAACTAAATTTTTATTAAATATTTTGAGACATTTGTTTTTAAAGTGTTTGATTGAATTTGCTATCAATATTTAACTCGATTATTAGAAAAATACATAAAAAATTTCAATATAATTATTTGAAAAAATATATTTTTTAATAGTCTAAAGGTGATTACAATGTAGTAGATGTTCATACATATTCTTAACCCTTTGATAGTAGACATACACCTTATAAACAAAGTGATTTGAACTTGTATTTCTTAGGATGAACAACATTCATTTTTTTACTACGGTATTTGTTGGGTCCTATTTAAAAATATATTTGACCCACGTACGCGTATTGTATGTATATAAAGTCTCATTTTAGTATGTTTATGATGGTGAATGTCAATCTTACATTAACTGGACCGATCTTTTTCATCAGTCATTGCACCAACTTTTTCGACCGTATCGGTTCATTTGGCTGGCTGTCATGGTGAGAAAACCAACTGGCTCAGAATTTCGACTTATAATTTTTTTGCTTAAACATTTTTAAAATTTGCGGCGGCATATAAATTAATTAAAACTTTATAGATATTCAAAACTAATTGCAGTGTTGGAAAACCAATATATTGGAACTAAAAGTACAAATAATTTCTTATTATATCTAACAGCTACTATCCATTTTCGCGGCCAAAATAAAGAGTAATCACTGCTTCAATTAATGCCATAGAAAAACAACAGAAATCAAAGATTCGGAATACTAGTTGGTTGAGTCTACATTGACTACATGTCATAAAATCTGTTTTAAGTTTAATAAGAAAAATAATCAAATAAAATAAAAATATATTGGTGTTTTCACTCGGTTCAAAATTAAGATATATGTTATATATATATATATAATACTAATCAAAACGTAAATGAATATTTGATCCAACGATTTAATTTGATTTTTTTCTTCTAATTTTGTACTGTTTTTGTTTTATATGCGTGTAATGTATCGACACAACCAGCTTGCCAAAAAATCATTGGCTCCTATCCTTAAATGTTCTTCTACAAATAACATATAGAAAATTAGTGCTTTACAACTAATTATATGTGCATTTTTTAATACATAACCTAAGAATCTTGGAAACCTCTTCACATTATGATTTCTTATATAGTTTTTCAAGAAACAGACAAAAGCTTTCAAACCCAAAATCACGGACGAACGCAGAACTTTATGTTAGGAGGATAACTTATAAAAATTTAAGGTGGACAAAAATAAATTTTTAATAGAAAATACATAATTTTTTTAAATCATATATAAATTTTAAAATTTCAAGGGAGCCACCCTCGGTCCATCCCGGCTAGAATCAGGACAAAATCAAATGGTCTTTATGTAGGAGTTGGGATTAGTTATAATCTTAGCATTTTTTTTTTGTTCTTTTAATTATTTCCTATGATTACTAAGGTTCATATAAATACTGGTTAAGGATCCAAAACGACGACTGACCACAATAATATATTTTTAAATGCAGTATGGGATGTTATTCAATTGCAATAATATCTAAGCATAATGTAGATTAATTGGTTCAATGTTTGGGAGTCACACTACATGAAATCTATCATTTTGTCTGTTCAAAGATTGAACTGATTTCTGTAGAAAATATATTAATGAATCATCTTTCATATATTTCCGCATAATTTCTTTTGTCATATATGGAAAAACTTGTCGTTATTTATGTTCACCAATTTTATCGAACAAAATCTGGTGCAAATTGCAGCTGCGAGTTGAATTATAGACTAGTTGATCAAGTATTTGCTTCGCAAATCTCAAGTTTAATGATAAATAAACCATTTATTCATTGTACAACTGGCTAAATTCAGCTCTGGAAATCTGACTAGCAATTGGATTTTGGTTTCATTAATGATCGGTGTCTTATTAATCGGGTATTAGTTCAGATGACATGAAATTGTTCGTCGGTTCTTAAAAATCCAAAACATTTAATGGTATTCTGAAAATATAATATTATTGCGTATATTGTTCGATTCGACTTAAATTAATACTTGAAACTTGAAAGAATAAGTAAATCCCACCTGTTTCATTGCTTGAGTAAAAGAGTGGACTAAGATATGTTATTAGCTAAATAATATTTTTGGCGTCTTCAACTTCCATTTCCAGAAGACTAATCTTGAGCTTAAGATATGCTATTAGCTGTCTTCAACATGAAAAAATATATAAATTTCCCCCCACATTATTTGGAGAAAGAGCCAAAGACGAATGAAACGAACTGATTGTTTGACTAAGGTAGTGATTTTGTTTTGCAATAAAAGACAATATTATATTTATTTAACAATCCAAACCATGGCAATAGATGTTTTGATAGACAATGAGAAAATTGTAACTTTTTGTTAGTGTTTTTTATGTTTACGGTTTATATACAATATTTATGGATGTTTCTTACGATAATATCATTTTTAAGTTTTGATGCTCGAACCTAATTAAGAGTACAACTATTGCATCCAATAGTTAAGTTTAGTTTAAGATGACTCGGGCAAAGAAACTAAACTTTAACATTTAGTTTAGTTTAGTTTAAATTAGGTTTAATTTACTTTTTATTGTATCTAAATAAATATTTTAACTTTTACAAGTGACATATTGGGTTTTAATTTATATACTTAATTTGCTCCGATATTGTTATTGTTTATGTCACTATGTTATTTTTACTGTTGGTTGAACTTGAAGTTGCATCGGTTACTTCATATTCCAAAGATGAGTTATGAGTTATTGAAATTTGAGTTTCGAAACTTCTATGATATTTCAGTTAGTCAAAGGTTATAATTAACAAGGTTGGTTCAAATGGTAAACAGCTTGATATCGCTTAAATATGTGTATAGTTTGAGGCCTTGTGTATATAAAAAATATCTGTTGGGAGACTAACCCACCAAAATTAGGTGTGCGACGTCGATCGGTCGATTTTTTACATACTAATTATTTGGGTTAGTCATAACTCATAGCAGTTATCTTGCTTAATTAACAAAGCAAACTTATTACAGACAAAAGTTTTTTGTTACATCTATTACAATTAATTAAAGTTTTGACTAAATTTAAGTGACGTTAATTATCTTGAATAAAAGGGAAAACTAAATCAAATATTTGCTACACGACAGTAACATATGTATTTTGAAAATATGGACTCTACCTACATGTTTATTCACTGTACACTTCCCTCGTTGACATTGAAACTTATTACAGACAATTTTCCTAAAACCGTGTCTCACATTATCCCAACGTCAAAATCTCGTACCTTTTCATCTTATGTGATTTCTGGGAAGACAAAACCCTTTTCCTTTTTCATGTGTACGTAAGTATTAATTAAAGAGATATAATTTATGATTAATATTATTTGTGAAGTGAATACTTGCATCGTTAGTGTATTATATGATAATCATTTATACGAAGTTATTTTTTTTAAAATTATTAAAAAAATAAATTCAAGGACTTGTGAAAAAAAGAGGATTTATTCTTTTAGGAAACTTGGCTTCAAACAAGAACGAAATCAAAAGTCAAATTTATGGTACAAATTATAAATAATCATGAAAATAAGAGATAAAGCCTAAATAAATTAAAATTATATATCTGCGGAAATAACTATCTATATATTTTTTAATTCAAACAAATTGTGGGGGATAGTTGTCCATGAACTACTATGTAACTCCGTCACTAGGTTCAAGCAATTGTATATTTACATTGTGTATGAGTTTATGACTTAAAATGGAATAAATATTAGGTATAATGTCAAAATAATACTCTTAATATTTGATTGAATAGTCATTTTGGTCTTTATCTTTTTTTGAACTAATTTAACCTCCAACGTTTCACTTTGGGTCAAAATGACCCATATGCGGATGAAAACTGTTAGTCAACTGACGATAAACAACTTCAAATGACGTGTCAAACTTACATAGCAGTGCACGCTGTAATAGCAGTGTCCTATAGACAAATATGCTAACTTCACATAATGGCACATCAATCAAAAAATATTTTTATAAATTTGTATAAAATATAGAATATTTTTCTTTCTAACACGTTATTATATCAAGTCATTTCAAGTTGTTTATCGTAAGTTGACTAACAATTTTTATCCGCAAAAATACTCTTTTGACCTAAACTAAAACGTTAGAGGTTAAATTGGTTCAAAAAAAATATAGGCCAAAATAATTATTCAATCAAACATTAAAAACATTTTTTTGACTTTATCCCTAAATATTAGTAACTGATGTATTTTAGTTGGATCACACGAAATTTTAATGATGACAGTAGAAGAGACAAAATGTAATATAATTTTTTAATTATGTTAAAGTACACGAAACAAAATATTTTTAGTTAAGAAATAATTTTGCTTTTATTGAGAACAGTGTTTCGATTTCAGATTGTTTGTATACATAGAAATCAAATCCAACTTATAGTTAATAGGTTCGAATTACTTTATGTTTCTAATCGTTTAAGTAGATTTAAGATTTCTAATTATTTAAAATTTGACAAGAAAATTTATCCCCGAACAAAAGGCCCTTTAAGCAACTCGATTTAAGGTATCAAAAAAAGCAACTCGGTTTAAGAGTTTTATATTTAGTTGTTCAGCCTTGGCCCAGTTCAGTTTGCCCAATTTCGCTTTCTAATATATTTGGGCCGAAAGCCACTCTAATTTCTGATAAGAAATAACATTTCCTACATTTTTCTTTTTTTGGAAATTGTTTTATAATTATAAAATCAATATAGTTGGAAGAAATAGCATAAATTTAGAATTTTACGTTTCGTTTTTATTTTTTCCCATAAGCGTTGTAATTTGTTTTTCATAATCATATTTAGAAATGACATACGTTAATTAGATTAAACTACGAAGAAAATAAAGAAATGTAGGCTTAAATTCAAAACATACAAATTTAACAAATGATAATAATACTTTGATTTACTATTAATTAATTTCAAAATTTGTTTTCATTGTTTGCTGAACGCAAGACAAGGCATGATCAAATCAATCTTAGCAACTATTTTATGGTCCAATTGATTTTTTTAATAAATTTTAAATTTTCAACTCCTGTCAATTTTATTTGTCACAATCATATTTAGAAATAAAATTTATTCATTAAGTTAAGAATGAAAAAAATGAATATGTTAACTCAAAGCAGTACAGCAAAATATATCGATACCGAAATTGAAACCATATGGATAGAAATTCATTTTTTTATATATATTTTTCATAATCACATTTAAAAAATAGATAAATCTAAATAACCCACGTTGAGAAAGCGTTAAAGATCCCTCCTCTCCTTTTGTGAAAGTAAATGTTGATGCATGCTTCTGTCAAGCTGAAAGGTCTGTTACTCCGCGATGATGAGGGTTTCATTCTTGGAGCCCAGTGTATGTTGGTAAACCATGTTCCTTCATTTTTTGTAGCAGAAGCCCTAGCTTCGAAGTCCGACATCCTCTTTGCTCTGGACCTGGGGTTATAAAAAATAATTTTAGAAGGAGATTCGTTATCCATTATATCTAGACTCAGATCAAGAAAGGAGGATCTCTCAAAAATTGGGGCAATTATTAATGATGCAAGACATCTTCTACAACATATATTGGATTATCGGGTTTCGTTTATCCGAAGAGGGGAAAATCGTGTTGCACATGAAATGGCTCGAGAAAGGTTATCCCTTCCTGCAGATCAAGCTTGAGTTGAAGAAGCTCCTCCTTGAATTGAAGCCCTAGCCGCTGATGATAGACGATCCACAGACCCTCCATAGCCGTTTCGGATTCTGCATCTTTGACTAAGAATTCTTTATTTTGGCTGCTCCCCATCAATTCTTGGTTCTGTTACTCCTGCCTTGTTCTTTTTTTGTTGTTAATTCGCGCATGCGTGATGGCCGGAGAACTCTCAGTCGGCCTAGCTCCCCTGCTCAGTTTGGGGGTTTTATTTATTGTTTTTGCTTTGTTTCTTTACTATTCAGTTTGATTTGTTTTGTGGTTTTTCGTTTGTGTTTGTCTTTTGGAGTTGGTTGTACTTTTTTCCCGTTTTTTACTTCAATAAAGAGCTAGCTGACATTTTCAAAAAAGAAAAAAAAAAAAACGTTAAAGATCTGAGCTTGAAGAAGAGTAGAAGCAAGCCGCATCCTAAAAACCAAAGACACAGATGCTTGCAAAGAATCAAACGTTTTAATTTATTAAATAAGGCATAGGAATTCTAAATAATTGATACTCACTCCGTTCTATTTATTTTGTTTATTATTGATTTTTTACACAATTTTAGAAAAAAAATATTATGTAAAAATGTGTAAGAAATATGATGTAAAATAATTGAAACGAGAATTTTAAATTTTGTTTTGTTGACAAACTAAAAAAATGGTATAAAGATAAATGTGCCTTATAAAAGTTGTTGGTTTTTTCAATGAGATATTTTAAGTGGGACAATTTCAAAACACAAAAGGAACATATTGAGTGAGACAGAAGGAGTATTTTTTTTGACAAATCTTAAATTTAATCCTAATTGTACCCAAAGGAAAGAGAGGGAAACTTTAGGAGAAGGAATGAAATTTTTCCTAATAGGTCTAGAATTTATGATCCAAAAGATTACGAGAGAACAAAAATGAGCAATTTGGCCAACTGACTAAATGTGCTTGTTCAAATAAAAAATTATTATTATCAATAGAAAAAAATTTTATACATACTATTTTTGTTATTTGCAAGTGCAATTTTATTATATTTAATTTTTTTATAAACAAATAAAATATTTATAATCATATTACCATTGATAGTGTACTATATAAGGTGATTTGGTTGTGCGGCACGTGTGGCTAAAAAATGGCATAACCAATATTACAACTTAAAATATTATACTTTTTAATAATATTTCAATTGTGTGATAATATTTTAAGTTATCATGTTTTCTAACATTTTGATTGTGTCCTTTCTTTAACAACTCCTTAATATGTTGTACCGTAGTCTCGTTTGTTTACATTTGAGTAAACTACAATGGAGGTCATTTAATTATGAGAAATGTTACATTTGGGTCACCCAGTTATTAAAAGTTACACTAGGTGACTCAACTATGGGTAAGTTTACATTTGTGTCACTTAATTATGGGCAATGTTACACTTTGGGACACTCTTCATATTTAAAAAAACATATCAATTTTGTCATTTTTCTTCCAAATCACTTATATGCCCTCATTAACACTAGAGTAATTTATTTGAAATCATTAAATAATCTAATACAAAAATTGATATATATATATATATATATATATTATATGAAGGATGACCCAAATGTCACCTTACCCATAATTAAGTGACCCAAGTGTAACTTTTAATAATTAAGTGGCCTAAATATAATCTTACTTATAATTAAGTGACCCAAATATAACTTTTAAGAATATGGTGATCCAAATATAACCTTACTCATAAATTGACCTCTATTGTAATTTACCCCAATATAAGGAAACTGAAATTCATCTTTTGTTTCGTTTTGACCAAGAATAGTCAAAATCCGGGTGGCCGCCAAAGGCTCAGATATCTAAATTATTTTTCGTATGGGAATATTCTCAAATTCAAACCATTCGATTTATTTTATTTATTTATTGAAGATCGTTCACCTTTTATACTTTTCTTTTGGGGAAAAATATACACTTAATAATCTGGTGGTTTAGTCGTATGAAACGGTATTTTTTTTAATAATATCAGAAATTGAAATTATGAGTAAATTAAGTTAGAAAAAAACACTTATAATAAATTATATAATACTTAATTAAAATTATTCAATTAATTAAATATCATAATTATAAAAAATATAACACGTTAATCTTTTGAATGGTCTTAATATAATATTTGGGTCTCAGGTCAGCAAAAGTTAGCTTATATAAGTGAAATAAGGAGCAATATAGAATGGTTTATATTCTTTAATAATTTAAGTTTGAACAATATAATTTAGACTGAAAAATCATTTACATAATATAAAGAAAATTTTATCACGTTCGACGAACACCGCTGAACAGTGAATACGATTAACGCTGAACATTGTTGAACATCATTAAATTAATTAATAAAGATTAAAAGTCTTAAAGACTCAACATATAATTATAAATTATTTAAAATAAAATTTCAATTAAATTATTTTTTATAAATATTATGTTTTTACTTTTTTATAAATAATTGGATCAAATATCAATCTTAGTCAATTTAAAAATAAGATCTCTTTTGTGGGATATGAGAATTTATAATATATGCTTTATATGAGATTTTTTTTGACACTCTCTTTTCTCACCAAAGAAAATTTGTACGGTCTACTGTAGGAAGGGTCTATGGGGAGTTGTCAAAACAAGAACTAGAAGAAATCTCAAAATCAGCAACAACCTTTCACGCCTATTCTAAAAAAAAGCAACGATTCGTTATAGATTACATCGGCAAACAACCCAAAAGGGGATCAAAACCCTACGTGGCCACCGACAAACGTGAATCGAAGACAAGCGATGTAAGGGTCACCGTATGAACACCAAAAACCTACAAAAGTAATCATAGAAAACGTGCCACAGATGTAGAAGAAAGCGCAACAAAATGTGCGAAAAAAAATCAAGATAAATAAACAAAAATAAATAAAATATAAATTGCCGGTGGTTGACAACCAATATAAAAACTAGATCACCACCGATTAAATAAAAAATAAATAGCTATAATTGAGAGAAAATTAAAAAAAGTAACTGGAAATTTCAAATTTCAACCATTACGGTGATTTGAATTATTAATAATAATTTAGTAGTAAGTAATTTATCTTCTTCATTTATATCTTACAGGTTCAATATTTAATGTAATAAAAACTATATGGTTTTGATAAAACATATAATGTACGGTTAAGAAATATTATTTTTAATTTTAATTAATATAAAAATCCTAAATTTAATTCCAAACAATCGTGCTTCTACTTGTAAAAAAAACTAATGTCATTTTCTATCAGTTTACTGATAATTTAGTTGAAGAAGAGTACAGCACATTAGATCGTACGAGAATCAGAAGTACAAAACAAGTGCCACGTCTCACTATCTAACCAAGCGGAAAGATGGCAATTGGCCATGTGGGTGGGTAACGTAAAATAGAATCGTCGGTCCAAAACAATGGCTTCTAAAGTGGGGAGCTCACGTTTTTGGCAGAGGCAGAGCTCAGCAGCAATCAAATATTACTATATTAAATAAAGTACCTTTAAAACCAACAAAAACAAATTTTAACATTTCCTTCTTCAGTTTTTTCTCCATTTATATAAGCATTCATTTACCGTCATCTTCAAAATCCATTTATATCCCCATTCCCTTTTATAAATCCAATAGAAAACCAATTCATCCGCCTCTGTTTCTCTCTCAGTCTCGGGTATGTTCATTTGGGTAACAAATTTGAGATCTTGTTGAATTTGAGTGACATGTAAAGCTTGTTTCGTTTTTGTTTTGGGTGATTGCAGATATGGATGCAACCATCACTCCTGGATTATACCCTTTGCACCGTTGTAAAACTCTACACCTGGTTCGTCTTCTCTTTGTTAAATATTCTGTTTTTTTTTTTAATTTGAAGTTTGAACTTTGGATTGAAAGTTGATAGGCCAATCTGTTTTTAAAAATGGGTTATTGTTTTCCAGATAAGGCATGCTCAGGGGGTTCATAATGTAGCGGGGGAGAAAGATCATTCTGCTTTTTCATCTGAAGAATATTTTGATGCCCAGCTCACGCCTCTTGGCTGGCAACAGGTTTATAATGGAAAAATCTTTGGTTAAATCATTGTGCTTTTTTTTTTTTTTACAAAAGGCAAGAAGAAATGACAAATATGGCGATTAGGTTTATTTAGAATCTGTGTTTACTTATCTCGGTTGTTGAAATCTGGTGCATCAAAGTTGGTTTTAGAGTGTTCATTCTTTAAAATATGGTTTTGAACAATGCTATTGATTGTATTTATGACCCTTAACAGGTTGATAATCTGCGCAAGCATGTTCATGAAACCGGGCTTTCTAAGAAAGTGGATTTGGTCATTGTTTCCCCTTTGCTCAGGTATTATTACTTTCAATTACTTTGTTTGTTTCTCGAGAATCTCTTCTTGGCTACTTTTTTCCTTTTCCCTTCCTCTTGTTTTACTAGTATTGCTTTTAGAAAATGAAAAGAAAACTTTTTGGCATCATTTTTTAATCCTTATTGTAGTGTTTCTTTTGTCAGATTATATATATTTTCCTTTGTTTTTCATATGAACTTTTCTTTTGAAAGAAGAATCATACTTTAGGAGAGCAATAAAAAGTTAAGTTTGTGCCCTACTTGCTAGGCATATTTGCACAGATTCATACAATAAGAACAATGGTACTTTTCACCTAAAAGTCTGCGCTAAATCAACAATCTTTTATTTTTTGCAACTTCAAACAATAGAAAAAGGACTAGGAACCAAATCCAGAGGGGAAATTTGAAACAACTATATGTATGTATGTATGTAAGAATCAATAGTATTGTTTAATAGTGAATGTTTGTTGCCCGGAAAATGGAAATATTCATGATGTTTCTATTAGTGTATGCCTAGTCCGGGTTTTTATTGGTATTTCTCATGCTCTAGCTGTGTCTTTACGGGTTATAGGACTATGCAAACTGCAGTGGGAGTCTTTGGCGGAGAAGAGTATAAGGATGGGATTGATGTTCCTCCACTCATGGTGGCAAATGCTGGGGAAAGTGACTGTCCTGAGATTTCAAGCCTGAATTGCCCCCCATTTGTAGCTGCCGAACTTTGTCGAGAACATTTGGTACTCCCTCAACTTAATGTGTTTGCTTGACACCGATGCACGACACAAAAGAATTTATCTGCAACTTAATGTGCTGTTGCATGCAAAAAGGGAGTAATAGTTTTCAATTCTTTGTCAAACCCCTGTACTTGTATTTATCATGGATATTCAATATCCATCAGTATGCTTATATGCTTGATCGAACTTCAATACTTCACTTTCGGAATAATCAATATATTTTAGCCACCTCTTCTAATAAGTGACGGAACTATTAAGGGAATGGGAGGAGCCCCCCCTCCCCCCCCCAGTTTATTTTTGTCTAATTTCAATTTTGGTCGTGTTAGTTTGAATGCTTATCAAATTAAGCCTTGCCTCCCCCCCCCAAAAAAAAAAATTGAGATTAAATACTTATGAAGTCCCTGTTAACTTTGAAGTTAGGCAACTTGACCCCTCCCACTGTCTAATCCTGGTTCCATCCCTGATTGTACTGCTCTTACTTACTGCTATTTGACTTCCCAGTTTTCTGCTTTAGAAACATGGGCTTTGGTTGGATGCGTCAATGTTCAATTTCTATGTCTTTATTAATTTATTTTTTGTATGTCTGTGGTGTTAATCCAAAATATGCACGGCACACTTGATCTGCATTTCAAGATATTTATTAGTCTGAGACTCAACATAGATTTAAAGATTGGAAGAAACTCGCATGGTTATGGTGGAACATATTTTAATGGTTCAGGCATATCATTATAAAAAGCTGGAAATTGAATGATTTTGACATCTAGAGCTCACCCCCCATCATATGTGTGGGAAACTTGTCGTATAATCCCTACTGTTTCGATTCATTGGTTCATTGTGTGCTTTTCTGTGCTTAAAAGAGTATTCTAGTGTAGTTAACGTATGTAAAAACCAACCATAAGTTGATAAAGATATGCATATTCAAAAGAGCTAGTTCATGTAGTAGAATTTGCAGCTAGTATCAATTGTCTAAGATGTTCCTCTTTCTTTTTATTGAAGCTTTTGGTATTATGCCTTTCTCATCTCATTTTCATCGTTTCCTCCTTGAACCATCGAACCACAGGGAGTCCATCCATGTGACAGAAGAAGAAACATCAGCGAGTATCGGTCTCTCTTTCCTGCAATTGATTTTTCTCAGGTAAGTACTTTGTCTCAATTTCTCATTATCAGCAATTGTTACGAAATTTCAAATTCAACAATGGCTAACTGTAAGAATTCTTGTTATATTTTTTCCCTTAAGATCGAAAGCGACGATGATGTTTTATGGGTAGCTGACATCCGTGAAAAGAACAAAGATGTTGCATCCAGAGGAATGCAGTTTCTTAACTGGTGAGTGGTCCGTTTCTTCCTGATATGCATATTTTCCCTTTATGTTGAGTCAACGTAACAAAGAAATGGAAGTGAACGCCAAAACTGAATTTCCCCATGACTAGATTATATAACTTTTGCTGCAGGTTGTGGACGCGCAAGGAGAAGGAAATTGCAGTCGTGTCACACAGCGGATTTTTGTACCATACCTTAAGTGCTTTTGGCCATGATTGTCATCCATCAGTGACAACCGAAATTTGCACACAGTGAGTTCTGCATAACCGTTTATTATTATTTAAGCACTATGAAGAATGGGGTACAAGTATATCTTAGGATAACAACAGAGCGAAACATGTTTCAGTATTGATGACCTAAAACCCTGGATTTAACTGGTTAATAAGAAATTTCGGTCCATCTTTTGCAGCTTTGCGAATTGTGAGCTCCGGTCTATAGTTCTTGTTGATAGAAGGTAAGCATAAGAGTTTAAGAACTTGAAATTGAACTCGCTTTCTCCCTATGATACCATTGTCAAAAACTTTTCTTCAAATTTCTTTGTTGGATTTCATTGCAGTATGATGGGATCCGATCCTGCAACGACTAACTACCCTGGTAAAATCCCTAGTGGCCTTGATCTTCCGAGCGACGTTGCTGCTGAGATACTTGCAGAAGAAGGAAATGCAAATTAGTTTTATTCGTGTTTCGAGGGGTGACCAAGCATGAACATTCAGTTTGATATCCACTACATGATTCATTACAAATTTACTGGGACTATTTCTTAGGTACTTGAAAATTTTCGTCAAGTCTTCAAGCTATATACGTCAGGAGAATCATAAAATCATTTCAAGAATGTTAGTTAGATCAAAATGCTTCAAACAGATAAATCTGTCAAATCTTTATAAATGAATTCCTACTTCCTCTTCTACAAGTTTGTCTTTGGCAGTAGAGCTTGGCTCGGAAACAATACTATTGAGCTGGGCTCAAAGCTCGTCAGGCTTGGCTCAACTCGAAATGGACAATTTTGTTATATTTTTTTTTTATAAAAGATAAGGCCTCGTTAAAAACCTTTTTCATAACCAACATTGAAACGAAATTCAATATCGGGAAGGGGAAAAGAGTGCCCAATTTATTTTAGTTAATTTATTTTTAGTGGATTTTTCCTTAATTTATTTTTTTTGCTTTTCTTTTGCCAAAGAGATTACTTTTAGTGTATATGTAGCATATGTGTATAATATATATGTATATAATTATTTCGAGCCTGATCACGAGCTTTTCGAGCAGAGCTTGGGTCAGTTCGGTTTGTTAAGGTCTCGAGCTCGAGCCCGAGTAGTTCACGAGCCGGTCAGGCTTATTATCACCCCTATCCGGAACCGATCTAGTTGCTCCCAGACCCTTGGAGGGGTTAGTATGGTGTAGACATCGATACAGATTTCTCGAAATCGACTTTCGTATTCGGGTACTTACGGAAGCTGTTAAAGAAACTGCACATCCTTAGAGACGACAGTTTTACATAAAGTTGTCTTGTATTGACCTGGTCCTAGTCTTCAGTCCAAACAAGTTTAGTCTTGTTAACAATTTCATCAGAAAAAAAGAAAAAACCCAGAAATGTAAACTAGTGTAGAGGATAAATTTCGAATTTGATTCTTATAATCATATTTACGAAACAGTATCCAATAAATCTGATATCGGTATCTTAAACAATCACTTCTAATATAATCTTATTATAAAGAAAAGAAACTATTTCCGTGACGCAATGTGGAAGCAAATGGCAAGTAGTTAAGAAGCACTGCTAATGTTTATTGTGTTAGAAACATAGTAGGAAGGTGAGTTGGAGATCCTATCAAGAAACGAAAAATATAAAATTCCATCAGTCGAAATCCCAACGTAGGCAAATTTGTCTATTATTTTCCACCCTTTTTATTGTTTTGTAGAATTAAACTTTCAACAACAAAAAAAAGTATTGGTCGCCGACTTCCAACGGCTTCAATAGTTGACCGGTTGACTAGTTTTCTCTGACTTCCACCGGCTTCAATAGTCGAAATCCCAATAGTTGACCGACTTCCACCCACTGGTTTATTATTGCTTTTAGTTCCAGATTTCTTATCTTTAAATAATTGTATAAAGGCCAGTTGTAAGCTCAGAAAAATCAAATAGCTGCACAGTTTTCCTTCTTGAGTTTTGATTTTCTCTCTCACTGTAAGCATTGTCTGGGAATGTTCCTTCATCATTTTAGTTGTTATGGTCTTTCAGTCGTCAACCAGGTCTCCTCGTTACAGATTTTCTATAGATTTTCGAGCATTAATAAGACGTCGGGGACGTCCGGTCAATTTTGCTGCACTGAAATAATTCGTTTTTACTATTAGACAGTATATAGTATAGTTTTCAATCTTGTACAGCTACTGAGGAAAATTAGTATGAGAAATTAATTGCATAGAACGAACACTCTGAATTCAAGTTTCCTCCCCCATTTCCTTCCTGTTTCCTTAGACATTACAAGGTCGTTAACTTTGAGGTGATGAAAGGATAAAGAATATTAAAAAAAAGTAGTTTTAATTTGCGTGTGGGACTAATGACAGTGAACAAGAGTACATATATATATATGTATGTATGTATGTATGTATGTATATTACTATATAAAACTTAGGTTAGTAGCATAGGGATAGTCTCAAATTGTAGCCTGCCTTGTTTGGTTTTGTGTTATATCTTCCTCTGTTTTTCACATCTGCAGAGAATGGATTCAATTGCAGCAACTCCGTTATACCAGTTCGGCTGTCGTAAAATTATTCATCTGGTTCGTTTCCACTTTGTTTTCATCTCTCTCTTTATTTTTCCCCTGATGAAAACAGGAGTTCATTTATATGAAAGATTGTATGAACAATTCATCAGGCGAGGCATGCACAAGGAATGCATAATGTGGAATCAGACAGGAGCCGCGATCCACTGACATCTTTTGAGTTTTTCGACGCTCGACTATCACCTCTTAGCTGGCAGCAGGTGAGCAATGAGTAGAGTCAATCAATAGACAGCTTTAGCCTTTAAAATCTATAATTGTTCCCGGTGTAGGAGGTTGTTATGCTGGGATTGATGTTTCAGAATGCATGACATCTTAGTACGCTGCCTTAACAGGTTGCTGAACAGCGGAAAGATGTTCGTGAAAGTGGACTACTTGATAAGATTGAAGTAGTCATCGTTTCCCCTATGTTAAGGTACCTTATTTTCTCATAGTCAAAATATTTAACAAAAGTTCTCATGTTTTAGATGTGGTTTCATCCCTTTTTGCTTCTTTAATGAATGAACTGCAGAACATTGCAAACGTCAGTTGGAATTTTTGGTGGCGAGGACTAACCGGATCGGTTAGACATTACTTCATGGGAGGATTCAACAGTAGAGATCGATGAAACATGGACGACTTTCAACAGTCGCCCACCGATTGTAGCATATGAACTTTGTCGAGGGCGAATGGTATGTCGCCGGCATAGCTTGGCTTTTTCCGTTAGAGTTAACGCATGATTTTAACAGATATGCATTAATGATTGGAGGACGGTAGACATTATAATTCATTTATCCACTCTTTAATCAAGCAAGCTTGGACCATGTTGTCTTCTGTGCACATGGAAACTGCACTCTTTTTTGGTCTTCATTATGTTAGGTCAGGAAAAAAAAAGAATTTTCATAGAAAAAGAAAGTGTATAATTATGCTCCTACACCTAGTTCCTCTGTTCATTTTACAGGCCATATTCAACGACATGTCTCCGAAATTCAAATCTATATCCTCTCCTTGATACTCTTTCAACTTCACTAGTGAAAATTTTTATGCCATACTGTAATCACTCTTATTTTGAAAGCTTATGTTTTAGTTCGAATGGAGTGCAGGGAAAATATGAATGTGACAAGAGAAGAAGCGTCAGTCAGTACCGGTCTCGTTTCCCTGCAGTTGATTTTTCATTGGCAAGTGCCAATTCACTCATACTCTCCGTAATTAGCCAATTAAATAGCTTGCACTTCCATTGACACTAATTAACACAAGCACTTAACCAATGATCAGATAGAAGATGAAGATGAGGTTTTGTGGATTCCAAATGAAAGAGAAACTTTTGATGCAGTCAAAGCTAGGGCCATTAAGTTCCTCAAATGGTGAGTTCAAGTAATTTTGCATTTACATGTTCGGAAATTCGAATTCGACTCTTAATTAATATAATATTTTGAACTTAAATCATTTAGGTTGTGGGAAAGGAAAGAAGAGGAGATAGCAGTGGTGAGCCATGGTGTGTTTTTGCAGCAAGCAATAATGCAACTCATTGAAAATAACAATCGTTGCACTTTGCCCCTTCGGGGACATCCCATAAATCTGGAACGAAACAATTGTTATGATCCATGTAGCCGGTCAGTATCATCTTACTTCTGTAAACCTCAACAGTTTGATTCATCAAAAACCTCTTAATCTGCTCAAAATATGCCCGAGCTTTATGTTTTGTTCTTTTAACAATATATGTTAGGTAAGAAAGGATTTTAAAACTTTTTATTGAGTTAATTGCACCACACGTCCCTAACTATGACACTAATTCTAAATTAGTTCCTAAACTTTTAAACATTTCAATTTCATCCTCAAACTATGACTTCATTCTAAATTGCTCCCCAAACTTTTGAGCATTCAAGTTCCATCGTCAAACTATGACTTCATTCTAAAATAGCCCTCAAACTTTTTTAACGTTCTAATTTCACCCCGGAACTATCAGTATATGCTAATCATATCTTATGTTAATAAAACCGTATAAAAATTGATAATTGTCATGAAACACTATGTGTATTATATAATAATATGATGGGGTATAAATGGTAATTTGAGGATGAAATTGGAATATTCAAAAAGTTCGGGGACCAATTTAGAATGAGGGTCATAGTTTGAGGATAAAAATGGAACATTTAAAAGTTTTGGAACCAATTTAAAATGAGGGTCATAGTTTGAGGATAAAAATGAAACATTAAAAAGTTTTTGGATCGATTTAAAATGAAGGTGATAATTTAGGGATGTATGATGCAATTAACTCCTTTTTATTATATTTAAAACATAAAAAAAACTAGTAGTATTGTCTACGGTCCACCTTTCTTACACATGAAGAGTTATAAAAATAAAATATTGCATAGTATTGCAGCTTAGAGTTTAGTTTCATTCATTTTATATTTAAAGCAACATTTATCTTAATTTGATCAATTACTGAGAATCTATTATTTGTTCATGCAGCTTTAAAAACTGTGAAATTCGTCCGGTTATAATTTTTCATGAAAGGTAAATAAATCTATTCCAATCATGTCAAAATTTAAATAAATGAATTTTAATTCAGTAATATATTAAATGAAAACATGATAAAAAAAGTTCTCTAATTCTTTATTTATATTACTTGGAATGGAAAATTGTAGCATGATGGGACTGGGATCGGATAGCATGAAATGTAAGCAGCAGTATTATGGAAGTGTTGAGAAAGAAGTGATCCGAATTAGAGATCCTGCCAAACACAAAGTCCCAGTGGAGGAAGTGGAAGTCAGCACTTAATAATCACTTCATCTGTCACATCCGTACACGATTCAAGATCGTTGAACTCTCACCACCGTTACCGTTAGATCATTTCAAACTTTTAGCTTGGTGCATTTCGAAGAAATTGTATCTACTAGTGTTTTCTTATAATTTTCTTTTTGTCGGATTAAACCCCAGTATTTTTTAAATCAGTAAACGGTGTACTTTGTTGTGCCGTTGCATGCAAACTGACTTAGTGTAATACATATTTTTGTCCGAGTCTAAAAATTATATCCGAACTATTTGTCATATTCTAAAAAATATATTAAATTAAAAAAAAATTAAAATAATAAAAATGGGAATGTTGCCCCATGCCCTGCAGCAGGAACTCACCCCCATGCTTCACCCCATGCCCTGCTATCTCCCTCTACACGTATTGCCTAAGTTCCTTTCACCATGCCCCTATGTCGTGGATCAACAACCCAACCAAGCTATGGCATCATCAACATTAGCCTCCTCTTCATACATTTAAAGCAACAGAAACAAAGAGGAGGGAGCCAGCCATTTTCAAGAAAAAAAAAAGAGAGGAGCTTTCGGGGGCTGAGTTCGAAAATAGAGAAAAAAGAGGGGAAAACCTGAAGAAAAAGGGGAAAATTTGTAAGAAAAATTTGAAATCAATACAAACAAGTTGAAGGGTATTTCTTTTATTTCGAATCAAAATCTTTTTTCTCTTTATTTTTCTTTCGAATCAAATTAAAAAAGTGGGAGGATTCGAAAGCTTACCTGTTGCAATGAACCGCCCGCCGTGAGGCTCGCCGCTGATGAACGGCGGAAGCCGGTGAGCTTGAGAAGGAGTGGCCGCCGCTGCCCCTTGTGATGTCGTCGAGAGAAAGGGGGAGATAAAAAAATTTTAGGGTTTGTTTTAAACTCGTTTCGAAATGAATATTATACCCCATGTATTTGTTTTAACTGGCCTCCCAAAAAGTGACGTAGTTTTAGGACTAAGGATCTGAGATTTTTTAAAAAATGGTATAATTACGCGTCAGGTCCTTCATTTATGTTCCTATTTTCGGTTCTGTATATGGGATAATCATGTGCTTAGTCCTTTATTGTTTTATACGTGTTTAATATTGTCTTTTATTTCTGTTTTTGTGGCTTTTAACTTCTGCTTCGGTTCAATTCAGTCACTATTTTTATGTTGAATTTATTTTCAGCACTTTAGTTTTAAGTTGTTTACTTTCCAGTTCTTGTATTTTATATTTGTTGCATTTTAGTCCTAATATGTTTTGCTAGTTTTGCCATGTAATTTAGTATTAGTACATTTTAGCCATTAGCATCTAGTTTCATGATATATTTTATATTGTTCCATGCATTTTAATATGATCCATGCATTCATATTAGCATTATTATTATTATTATTATTATTATTATTATTATTATTATTATTATTATTATTATTATTATTATTATTATTATTATTATTATGTGTTAGATTAATATTTATGTTTTGTATGTTTTAGAGTAGTATTTTATTTATGTTGGGTTTGTTTTTTATGCGTTAGATTAGTATTTTATTATGTTAGTGTTTATTTATATTTTTATCGCATCGTATTTATTCTCGTTCGCCATATCTTAAGTTGCATTTCGGATATATATTTTGTCAATGTGGTGCCCTTTTATTCGAGCGTAAACGGGGCCAGTATCAGGCGTAGTGATAGTGGTTGGGCGTTTACTCTCGGATAACGGGGCCTTTAAAATCTATTCGCATTTATAACCAAATTTTAATTTAATCGTCACTCTAATCCGAAAAGTCTAATATTAATAAAACGGTAATTATTAAAGTACCAATTTTGGGCGGTGTGGGGGTGCTAATCCTTCCCCATCCGTAATCGACTCCCGAACCCGACATTTTGAAATCTCTGGTTTTTACGATGTTCGGTCCACCTTGAGTGGCCAGTGGCGACTCTATTTTAAATAAAATATGATTTTTCTAAAATCCCATGGAAGACGTCATTTTCAAAATAAAAATACTTTTTTAGCGAGGGGGACGTTGCTACAGATGGCGGCTCCACTGGGGACATTTTTGTTTTTCAAAAAAGATAGTCAACCTTCTTCAAATAATTACCGCTTTACTAATATTGGAAATTTCGGATTAAAGTGACTATTAAACTAGCATTCGGTTATAATTGCGCGTTTATTTCAACGTATTTAAAATTTGGCATATAAACTCGTATTTTTTAAGTGGGGGAAAACGCTAATGCTTTCGTGAGGATATCGTTCTCCGTGTAGGCCTAGCAAGTACCTTCGGGGCTCGAGTACCTTATGCTTTCGTAAGGATATTGTTCCTTCGTGCAGGCATAAGCGAATGGGTCCCCCTGAATTGAACCCGGTTGAAAGGAACCTATAATGGGTGATGATCGGGGGCCTTGCTACTCTTAGTAGATGTCAGCAAGGAAAATTCGGGTACCTCTTAGCACCAAAACTGCATATAGTGAGCCGTAGGAGCCAACCCCTTTAGAGCCATGTGAAACTCTCGCCGATTAGTGGTCACCCTATTTAGGCTATGGTGCCTTATTTCTTGTTTATGTACAGTTTTTTTATTATTCTATTTTTGTTATATTTATCATTTGTTTTATTTAATCATTTTATTTGGTACTAACTCGTTTCATTTTATTCTCATCACATCAATTTCATTTGCATCATTACACAACATCATCACAATCTTAATTTTGCATTGCATTCACATAAATCATTTTGCATTTAAGACACATTTTGCACATAGATGCATCAATTTTAAAATCGGCCATCGGAAAGTCTCGCATCATTAATACCAGAGAAAGCAAAGTCGGCCAATTCAGCACCATTACCAAACCTCCACAAGAACTCAGTTCGGGGGTATCTCTCGACAAGTGCCAAATTCCAACACTCACACATCACTCTCCATCACCGAAATTAACCCACCACCTTTCATCCTTCAGAAATCATTCACACTCACCATTTCCAACCGAAAACACAATAAAGTTTTTTTCATCCCCACTACAATCGCTACCCATCGACCAAAATACTCAAACAGAGAACCCCTCATTTCACTGCTTGAACCCTTATGTTTGAGTCCTTTTGAGCTCTCGACTTATCATCACCCGACAACCAAGCCCTTCAACTCTACCATTCTACCCAAAGCCATTCAAAAAACCAAAAGCCGAGCAAACCTTTGCTACCCTTCTTTTGGAATCATAACTCCACATCCCAAATACTAAACACCAATCGCCATCTACAGCGTTCCACCTAATCCAAAATTGATAAGCGGCTAGGAACCAACATGACAAATCATAAACCCAACTTAAGAGGCAACGCAACGAGTTCACGAGAGCACTGAAAGTCATCCAAAAAGGCGACAATGCAACTCAAAGTTGAAACATGCTACAAAGGCATTCCTAGAACAATATGTAAAAGTTTGGGGGGCATCCAAACAGGAAAATAAGTCAAAAAGATGTTCAAAGCCAAAGGAGGTTGGGGCACCTCCACACAAAGGACCAAGATCCCGACATGACCAGTCGAGAGACATGGGCATCCCTTTGAAGACAAAAAATTAAAAATCAAATCATGTCACATTCATGCATTTAGTTGCATTCATCTTGCATTGAATCATTCTTGCATACATCATACATTTAGATTAGGTGCATACATTTAAGTCGTCATACATTTAGGATAGACACATGCATTTAGGCATAAAATTAGATGAATTCATGCATTTTTGCTTACAAAAAGGTTCAAAAAAGAGACCGAAGAGCCTCAGCCATGGGGGCAACAACACGACGGCCAACCTTAGTCTTAAAGGAGGCCAAACACAAAGAGGATGCTGAAACATCAATAAAAGGTAACAGTGAAAATTTTTGGAACTTTTACTGATTAATGTTTTTTTTTCATTTTCAGGTTATACCTCTCCGACAGTAGCGCAACAGAAGTAGCCTTTTTCAGATCTTACCTTTGTCATTGTTGATAGGCTAACATTTTCAGATTTTGCTTTACCGCTGATGTTGCAACAATATAGGCGTCCTTAGATCCCGCTCTCCGCTGATGGTGTAGCCGGTTCTAGGTCGTCATTATCCAAACCAGTCCTCTGCTGATAGAGTGGCCGGGTCTAAGCTCCCGTCGTCCTCAGATCCTGCTCTTTGCTGATGGTGTAGCCATTTCCAGGTCGTCATTATCCAATCCAGTTCTCCGCTGATGGAGTGGCTGGGTCCAAGCTCTCGTCGTCCTTAGATCCTGCTCTCCGTTGATGGTGTAGCCGGTTCTAGGTCGTCATTGTCCAATCCAATCCTCTGTTGATGGAGTGGCCGGTTCCAAGCTCCCGTCGTCCTCAGATCCTGCTCCCCGCTGAAGGTGTAGCCGGTTTCAGGTCGTCATTGTCCAATCCAATCATCCACTGATGGAGTAGCCAGGTCCAAGCTCCCGTCGTCCTCAAATCTTGCTCTCCGCTGATGGTGTAGCTGGTTCTAGGTCGTCATTATCCAATCCAATCATCCGCTGATGGAGTGGTCGGGTCTAAGCTCCCGTCGTCCTCAGATCCTGCTCTCCGCTGATGGTATAGTCGGTTCTAGGTTATCATTATCCAATCCAGTCATCCGCTGATGGAGTAACCGGGTCTAAGCTCCCATCGTCCTCAAATCATGCTCTCCGCTGATGGCGTAGCCGGTTTCAGGTCGTCATTATCCGATCCAGTCCCTCTGCTGATAGAGTGACCGGGTCCAAGCTACCGTCGTCCTCAGATCCTGCTCTCTGCTGATGGTGTAGCCAGTTCTAGGTCGTCATTATCTGATCCAGTCCTCCGTTGATGGAGTGGCTGGGTCCAAGCTCTCGTCGTCCTCTGATCCTGCTCTCCGCTGATGGTGTAACTGGTTCCAGGTCGTCATTATCCGATCTAGGCTTCCGCTGATGGAGTGGCTATGTCCAAGCTGCTGTCGTCCTCTAATCTTGCTCTCCGCTGTTGGTGTAGCCGATTCCTGGTCATCATTATCCGATCCAGTCCTTCCGCTGATGGAGTGGCTAGGTCCAAGTTGCTGCTATCCTACTTCTTTGCTGATGGTGTAGTAGGGTTCCAATTAATGTTCTACTTCTCCGTTGATGGTGAGGTTAGATCCAACTTTACTGATTTTCAAGTTCTCTTTATTAATGTTGTAGCTAAAAAATCAAAGAAAAAAAAGAAAAAAAAAGAAAAAAGAAAAAAAATGAAAAATCAAAAGAAAATTTATCAACTTTCATCACCCGATCTAGTTTCTCCGCTGATAGAGTGGCTAGGTACAAGCTATCATCGTCATCTGATCCTGCTCTCCGCTGATGGTGTAGCCGATTCCAGGTCGTCATTATCCAATCTAGTCATCTGCTGATGGAGTGGCTAGGTCCAAACTGCAGTCGTCCTCTGATCCTGCTCTCCGCTGATGGTGTAGCCAGTTTCAAGTCGCCATTATCCGATCTAGTCCTCCGTTGATGGAGTGGCGGGTCTAAGCTACCGTCGTCCTCGATCCTCGCTCTTCGCCGATGGTGTAGCGGTTCTAGGTCGTCATTATCCGATCCGATCCTCCGCCTGATGGAGTGGCCGGTCTAAGCTCGTAGTCCTCTCGATCCTCGCTCTCCGCCTGATGGTGTAGCCGGTTCTAGGTCGTCATTATCCGATCTAGGCCTCCGTGATGGATTGGCTAGGTTCAAGCTCATTGTCATCCTTTAATCTTTCTCTCCGCTAATGTTGTAGCCGATTCTTGGTCGTCATTATCCGATCTAGTCCTCTCTGGCGATGGAGCGGCTAGGTATAAGTTCTTTCGCTATCATGCTTCTCTCCGATGGTGTAGTAGGGTTCGATTAATGTTCTACTTCTCCGTTGATGGCGAGGTTAGATCCAACTTTACTGATTTTCAAGTTCTCTTTATTAATGTTGTAGCTAAAAAAATAAATAAAAAAAAGAAAAAATAAAAAGAATGAAAAATCAAAAAGAAAATTTATCAACTTTCATCGCCCGATCTAGTCTCTCCGCTGATGGAGTGGCTAGGTACAAGCTATCGTCGCCCTCTCGATCCTCGCCTCTCGCTGATGGTGTAGCCGGTTCCAGGTCGTCATTATCCAATCTAGTCCTCCGCTGATGGAGTGACTAGGTCCAAACTGCAGTCGTCCTCTGATCCTGCTCTCCGCTGATGGTGTATCCAGTTCCAAGTTACCATTATATGATCAAGTCCCTCCGCTGATGGGGTGGTTAAATCTATGTTACCAACGTTCTCTGATCTTACTTCTCCGTTGATAGAGTAGTGGGGTCCAACACCTATCTTTCGACCCGGTCTCTTCGCTTGTCGTAGCTGTGCAGTCATTTTTTACTCGTATTACCATGATGAAAAATAAGAAATAAAAGAAAAATATAAAAAATACAAAAATACAAAAAAAAGAAGAAAAGAAGAAAAAAGTTGTCAGTTTTCTGATCTTGCCTCTTCGTCAGAGTTGTAGCTAGATCAGACATCAGAACTCTCGTCCATCGATCCTGCCTCTTTGTTCAGTGTTGCAGCTGGATCAAGTTTTGTAGACCTTGCCTCTTCGTCGGTGTTGCAGCTGGGTCGAACTCTCTTTAGGTATTAACTTATTATCAATAATGTAGCAAGTTGCACTCATTTTGCTTCCACAACTGACCACCTCCCCTTTTGAAGATTTTGCTTCCTCCAAGAGTGACAAAGTAGATCCGTCAGGTCCAGAAAGAAGACAATCGCCGAAGAGAAAGAAGATCTACTGAAAAAGAAGATACGCGTCAAAAGAGGAGAAGTTCAGCCAGACCGGACAAAAATAGTTATTCTTTTGTCTTTGCTATATTCTCATTACAAGAATGAGCAAAAGAGGGGCAATCAGAATACCAATTTTTGTCCAGCCCCAAAATTATATCCGAACCATTTGTCCTATTAAAAAAAATATACCAAATTAAAAAAAATTAAAATAGTAAAAATGGGTATGTTACCCCATGCCCTGCAGCAGGAACTCACCCCCATGCTTCACCCCATGCCCTGCTATCTCCCTCTACACGTATTGCCTAAGTTCCTTTCACCATGCCCCTATGTCGTGGATCAACAACCCAACCAAGCTATGGCATCATCAACATTAGCCTCCTCTTCATCCATTTAAAAAGCAACAGAAACAAAGAGGAGGGAGCCAGCCATTTTCAAGAAAAAAAAAAGAGAGGAGCTTTGGGGCTGAGTTCGAAAATAGAGAAAAAAAGGGGAAAACCTGAAGAAAAATGGGAAAATTTGTAATGGAAAATTTGAAATCAATACAAACAAGTTTAAGGATATTTCTTTTATTTCGAATCAAAATCTTTTTTCTCTTTATTTTTTATTTTGAATCAAATTAAAAAAGGGGAGGATTCGAAAGCTTACCTGCCGCAATGAACCGCCCGCCGTGAGGCTCGCCGCTGATGAACGGCGGAAGCCGGTGAGCTTGAGAAGGAGTGGCCGCCGCTGCCCCTTGTGATGTCGTCGAGAGAAAGGGGAGATAAAAAATTTAGGGTTTGTTTTAAACCCGTTTCGAAATGAATATTAAACCCCATGTATTTGTTTTAACTGGCCTCCCAAAAAACGACGTAGTTTTAAGACTAAGGATCTGAGATTTTTTAAAAAGGGTATAATTACGCGTCAGGTCCTTCATTTATGTTCCTGTTTTCGGTTCTGTATATGGGATAATCATGTGTTTAGTCCTTTATTGTTTTATACGTGTTTAATATTGTCTTTTATTTCTGTTTTTGTTTTTTAACTTCTTTTTCGGTTCAATTCAGTCACTATTTTTATGTTGAATTTATTTTCAGCACTTTAGTTTTAAGTTGTTTACTTTCCAGTTCTTGTATTTTATATTTGTTGCATTTTAGTCCTAATATGTTTTGCTAGTTTTGCCATGTAATTTAGTATTAGTACATTTTAGCCATTAGCATCTAGTTTCATGATATATTTTATATTGTTCCATGCATTTTAATATGATCCATGCATTCATATTAGTATTATTATTATTATTATTATTATTATTATTATTATTATTATTATTATTATTATTATTATTATTATTATTATTATTATTATTATGTGTTAGATTAATATTTATGTTTTGTATGTTTTAGAGTAGTATTTTATTTATGTTGGGTTTGTTTTTTATGCGTTAGATTAGTATTTTATTATGTTAGTGTTTATTTATATTTTTATCGCATCGTATTTATTCTCGTTCGCCATATCTTAAGTTGCATTTCGGATATATATTTTGTCAATGTGGTGCCCTTTTATTCGAGCGTAAACGGGGCCAGTATCAGGCGTAGTGATAGTGGTTGGGCGTTTACTCTCGGATAACGGGGCCTTTAAAATCTATTCGCATTTATAACCAAATTTTAATTTAATCGTCACTCTAATCCGAAAAGTCTAATATTAATAAAACGGTAATTATTAAAGTACCAATTTTGGGCGGTGTGGGGGTGCTAATCCTTCCCCATCCGTAATCGACTCCCGAACCCGACATTTTGAAATCTCTGGTTTTTACGATGTTCGGTCCACCTTGAGTGGCCAGTGGCGACTCTATTTTAAATAAAATATGATTTTTCTAAAATCCCATGGAAGACGTCATTTTCAAAATAAAAATACTTTTTTAGCGAGGGGGACGTTGCTACAGATGGCGGCTCCACTGGGGACATTTTTGTTTTTCAAAAAAGATAGTCAACCTTCTTCAAATAATTACCGCTTTACTAATATTGGAAATTTCGGATTAAAGTGACTATTAAACTAGCATTCGGTTATAATTGCGCGTTTATTTCAACGTATTTAAAATTTGGCATATAAACTCGTATTTTTTAAGTGGGGGAAAACGCTAATGCTTTCGTGAGGATATCGTTCTCCGTGTAGGCCTAGCAAGTACCTTCGGGGCTCGAGTACCTTATGCTTTCGTAAGGATATTGTTCCTTCGTGCAGGCATAAGCGAATGGGTCCCCCTGAATTGAACCCGGTTGAAAGGAACCTATAATGGGTGATGATCGGGGGCCTTGCTACTCTTAGTAGATGTCAGCAAGGAAAATTCGGGTACCTCTTAGCACCAAAACTGCATATAGTGAGCCGTAGGAGCCAACCCTTTAGAGCCATGTGAAACTCTGCCCGATTAGTGGTCACCCTATTTAGGCTATGGTGCCTTATTTCTTGTTTATGTACAGTTTTTTTATTATTCTATTTTTGTTATATTTATCATTTGTTTTATTTAATCATTTTATTTGGTACTAACTCGTTTCATTTTATTCTCATCACATCAATTTCATTTGCATCATTACACAACATCATCACAATCTTAATTTTGCATTGCATTCACATAAATCATTTTGCATTTAAGACACATTTTGCACATAGATGCATCAATTTTAAAATCGGCCATCGGAAAGTCTCGCATCATTAATACCAGAGAAAGCAAAGTCGGCCAATTCAGCACCATTACCAAACCTCCACAAGAACTCAGTTCGGGGGTATCTCTCGACAAGTGCCAAATTCCAACACTCACACATCACTCTCCATCACCGAAATTAACCCACCACCTTTCATCCTTCGTAAATCATTCACACTCACCATTTCCAACCGAAAACACAATAAAGTTTTTTCATCCCCACTACAATCGCTACCCATCGACCAAAATACTCAAACAGAGAACCCCTCATTTCACTGCTTGAACCCTTATGTTTGAGTCCTTTTGAGCTCTCGACTTATCATCACCCGACAACCAAGCCCTTCAACTCTACCATTCTACCCAAAGCCATTCAAAAAACCAAAAGCCGAGCAAACCTTTGCTACCCTTCTTTTGGAATCATAACTCCACATCCCAAATACTAAACACCAATCGCCATCTACAGCGTTCCACCTAATCCAAAATTGATAAGCGGCTAGGAACCAACATGACAAATCATAAACCCAACTTAAGAGGCAACGCAACGAGTTCACGAGAGCACTGAAAGTCATCCAAAAAGGCGACAATGCAACTCAAAGTTGAAACATGCTACAAAGGCATTCCTAGAACAATATGTAAAAGTTTGGGGGGCATCCAAACAGGAAAATAAGTCAAAAAGATGTTCAAAGCCAAAGGAGGTTGGGGCACCTCCACACAAAGGACCAAGATCCCGACATGACCAGTCGAGAGACATGGGCATCCCTTTGAAGACAAAAAATTAAAAATCAAATCATGTCACATTCATGCATTTAGTTGCATTCATCTTGCATTGAATCATTCTTGCATACATCATACATTTAGATTAGGTGCATACATTTAAGTCGTCATACATTTAGGATAGACACATGCATTTAGGCATAAAATTAGATGAATTCATGCATTTTTGCTTACAAAAAGGTTCAAAAAAGAGACCGAAGAGCCTCAGCCATGGGGGCAACAACACGACGGCCAACCTTAGTCTTAAAGGAGGCCAAACACAAAGAGGATGCTGAAACATCAATAAAAGGTAACAGTGAAAATTTTTGGAACTTTTATTGATTAATGTTTTTTTCATTTTCGAGTTATACCTCTCCAACGATGATGCGCAAATGTAGTAGCCTTTTTCAGATCTTACCTTTGTCATTGTTGATAGGCTAACATTTTCAGATTTTGCTTTACCGCTGATGTTGCAACAATATAGGCGTCCTTAGATCCCGCTCTCCGCTGATGGTGTAGCCGGTTCTAGGTCGTCATTATCCAAACCAGTCCTCTGCTGATAGAGTGGCCGGGTCTAAGCTCCCGTCGTCCTCAGATCCTGCTCTTTGCTGATGGTGTAGCCATTTCCAGGTCGTCATTATCCAATCCAGTTCTCCGCTGATGGAGTGGCTGGGTCCAAGCTCTCGTCGTCCTTAGATCCTGCTCTCCGTTGATGGTGTAGCCGGTTCTAGGTCGTCATTGTCCAATCCAATCCTCTGTTGATGGAGTGGCCGGTTCCAAGCTCCCGTCGTCCTCAGATCCTGCTCCCCGCTGAAGGTGTAGCCGGTTTCAGGTCGTCATTGTCCAATCCAATCATCCACTGATGGAGTAGCCAGGTCCAAGCTCCCGTCGTCCTCAAATCTTGCTCTCCGCTGATGGTGTAGCTGGTTCTAGGTCGTCATTATCCAATCCAATCATCCGCTGATGGAGTGGTCGGGTCTAAGCTCCCGTCGTCCTCAGATCCTGCTCTCCGCTGATGGTATAGTCGGTTCTAGGTTATCATTATCCAATCCAGTCATCCGCTGATGGAGTAACCGGGTCTAAGCTCCCATCGTCCTCAAATCATGCTCTCCGCTGATGGCGTAGCGGTTTAGTCGTCATTATCCGATCCGGTCCCTCTGGCGATAGAGTGACCGGGTCCAAGCTACCGTCGTCCTCGATCTCGCTCTCTGGCGATGGTGTAGCCGATTCTAGGTCGTCATTATCTCGATCCGATCCTCCGTTGATGGAGTGGCTGGGTCCAAGCTCTCGTCGCCCCTCGATCCTCGCTCTCCCGTGATGGTGTATGCGGTTCCAGGTCGTCATTATCCGATCTAGGCTTCCGCTGATGGAGTGGCTATGTCCAAGCTGCTTTGTCGTCCTCTAATCTTGCTCTCCATTTGTTGGTGTAGCCGATTCACGGTCATCATTATCCGATCCAGTCCTTCCCGCTGATGGAGTGGCTAGGTCCAAGTTTCTCGCTATCCTACTTTTTTTGATGGTGTAGTAGGGTTCCAATTAATGTTCTACTTCTCCGTTGATGGTGAGGTTAGATCCAACTTTACTGATTTTCAAGTTCTCTTTATTAATGTTGTAGCTAAAAAATCAAAGAAAAAAAAGAAAAAAAAAGAAAAAAGAAAAAAAATGAAAAATCAAAAGAAAATTTATCAACTTTCATCACCCGATCTAGTTTCTCCGCTGATAGAGTGGCTAGGTACAAGCTATCATCGTCATCTGATCCTGCTCTCCGCTGATGGTGTAGCCGATTCCAGGTCGTCATTATCCAATCTAGTCATCTGCTGATGGAGTGGCTAGGTCCAAACTGCAGTCGTCCTCTGATCCTGCTCTCCGCTGATGGTGTAGCCAGTTTCAAGTCGCCATTATCCGATCTAGTCCTCCGTTGATGGAGTGGCCGGGTCTAAGCTACCGTCGTCCTCAGATCCTGCTCTTCGCTGATGGTGTAGCCGGTTCTAGGTCGTCATTATCCGATCCAGTCCTCCGCTGATGGAGTGGCCGGGTCTAAGCTCTCGTAGTCCTCTGATCCTGCTCTCCGCTGATGGTGTAGCCGGTTCTAGGTCGTCATTATCCGATCTAGGCCTCCGCTGATGGATTGGCTAGGTTCAAGCTACTGTCATCCTTTAATCTTTCTCTCCGCTAATGTTGTAGCCGATTCTTGGTCGTCATTATCCGATCTAGTCCCTCTGCTGATGGAGCGGCTAGGTATAAGTTACTGCTATCATGCTTCTCCGCTGATGGTGTAGTAGGGTTCCAGTTAATGTTCTACTTCTCCGTTGATGGCGAGGTTAGATCCAACTTTACTGATTTTCAAGTTCTCTTTATTAATGTTGTAGCTAAAAAAATAAATAAAAAAAAGAAAAAATAAAAAGAATGAAAAATCAAAAAGAAAATTTATCAACTTTCATCGCCCGATCTAGTCTCTCCGCTGATGGAGTGGCTAGGTACAAGCTATCGTCGTCCTCTGATCCTGCTCTCCGCTGATGGTGTAGCCGGTTCCAGGTCGTCATTATCCAATCTAGTCCTCCGCTGATGGAGTGACTAGGTCCAAACTATGATGATCTCTCGATCCTCGCTCTCCGTGATGGTGTATCCAGTTCCAAGTTACCATTATATGATCAAGTCCCTCCGCTGATGGGGTGGTTAAATCTATGTTACCAACGTTCTCTGATCTTACTTCTCCGTTGATAGAGTAGTGGGGTCCAACACCTATCTTTCGACCCGGTCTCTTCGTCGGTGTCGTAGCCAGGTCATTTTTACTCTCGTATTACCATGATGAAAAATAAGAAATAAAAGAAAAATATAAAAAATACAAAAATACAAAAAAAAGAAGAAAAGAAGAAAAAAGTTGTCAGTTTTCTGATCTTGCCTCTTCGTCAGAGTTGTAGCTAGATCAGACATCAGAACTCTCGTCCATCGATCCTGCCTCTTTGTCAGTGTTGCAGCTGGATCAAGTTTTGTAGACCTTGCCTCTTCGTCGGTGTTGCAGCTGGGTCGAACTCTCTTTAGGTATTAACTTATTATCAATAATGTAGCAAGTTGCACTCATTTTGCTTCCACAACAGACCACCTCCCCTTTTGAAGATTTTGCTTCCTCCAAGAGTGACAAAGTAGATCCGTCAGGTCCAGAAAGAAGACAATCGCCGAAGAGAAAGAAGATCTACTGAAAAAGAAGATACGCGTCAAAAGAGGAGAAGTTCAGCCAGACCGGACAAAAATAGTTATTCTTTTGTCTTTGCTATATTCCTGTTACACAGTAATGAGCAAAGAGGGGCAACTGTAATACCAATTTTTGTCCAGGCCCCAAAATTATATCCGAACCATTTACCCTATTCCAAAAAATATACCAAATTCAAAAAAATTAAAATAGTAAAAATGGGTATGCTACCCCATGCCCTGCAACAGGCACTCACCCCCATGCTTCACCCCATGCCCTGCTATCTCCCTCTACACGCATTGCCTAAGCTCCTTTCACCATGCCCCTATGTCGTGCATCAACAACCCAACCAAGCTATGGCATCATCAATAGTGGCCTCCTCTTCATCCATTTAAAGCTGCAACAACAGAAACAAAGAGGGGGAGCTGGCCATTTTCAAGCAAAAAAAGAGAGGAGCTCTCGGGGGCTGAGTTCGAAAATAGAGAAAAAAAGAGGGGAAAATCTGAAGAAAAATGGGAAAATTTGTATGGAAAATTCGAAATCAATACAAACAAGTTTAAGGATATTTCTTTTATTTCGAATCAAAATCTTTTTTCTCTTTATTTTTATTTTGAATCAAATTTAAAAATGGGAGGATTCGAGAGCTTACTTGCCGCAATGAACCGCCCGCCGTGAGGCTCACCGCTGATGAATGGCGAAAGCCAGTGAGCTTAAGAAGGAGTGGCCGCCGCTGCCCCTTGTGACGTCGTCGAGAGAAAGAGGGAGATAAAAAAATGTAGGGTTTGTTTTAAACCCGTTTCGAAATGAATATTAAACCCCATGTATTTGTTTTAACTGGCTTCCCAAAAACGATGTAGTTTTAAGACAAAGGATCTAAGATTTTTTAAAAATGGTATAATTACGCGTCAGGTCCTTCATTTATGTTCCTGTTTTCGGTTCTGTGCATGGGATAATCATGTGTTTAGTCCTTTATTGTTTTATGCGTGTTTAATATTATCTTTTTATTTATGTTTTTGTGGCTTTTTCGATTCAATTCAGTTACTATTTTTATGTTGAATTTATTTTCAGCACTTTAGTTTTAAGTTGTTTACTTTCTATGTTATATTTGTTGCATTTTAGTCCTAATATGTTTTGCTAGTTTTGCCATGTAATTTAGTATTAGTACATTTTAGCCATTAGCATCTAGTTTCATGATATATTTTATATTGTTCCATGCATTCATATTAGCATTAGTATCATCATCATCATCATCATTATTATTATTGTTATTATTATTATTATTATTATCATATTTTATGTGTTAGATTAATATTTATGTTTGTATGTTTTAGAGTAATATTTTATTTATGTTGGGTTTGTTTTTTATGCGTTAGATTAATATTTTATTATGTTAGTGTTTATTTATATTTTTATCGCATCATATTTATTATTGTTCGCCATATCTTAAGTTGCATTTCGGATATATATTTTGTCAAATGCGGTGCCCTTTTATTGGAGCGTAAACGGGGCCAGTATCAGGCGTAGTGATAGTGGTTGGGCGTTTACTCTCGAATAACGGGGCCTTTAAAATCTATTCGCATTTATAACCAAATTTTAATTTAATCGTCACTCTAATCCGGAAAGTCTAATATTAATAAAGCGGTAATTATTAAAGTACCAATTTTGGGTGGTGTGGGGTGCTAATCATTTCCCATCCGTAATCGACTCTCGAACCCGACATTTTGAAATCTCTGATTTTTACGGTGTCCGGTCCACCTTGAGTGGCCTGTGACAATTCCATTTTAAATAAAATACGATTTTTTTAAAAACTTACAAAAAATATTATTTTTAAAATAAAAATACATTTTTTTTAGCGAGGGGAGGTGGCTACACTTAGAGCCGAGAATGGCAGGCGGGTCGGCTTATTACTTCATATTTGGACGGCCACCGGCCATCGTCGGTAGTTTTTAAAGTTTTGTTCCTGTCTGTGCATGATTATTTTTTAAATATGAACCCATGGTCATTAGATCACGTGCTCAAAAGCATTTTAGCTTTCGATGTAATGGACCGAGCACATCACTCGTGGCTGTCGTTTTCATTACATCGGAAGGTTTCTATTGTCGTAGACTGACTGGCAATAGTTATTTTATGTCTTTTGCTTATCAATGAAAGGGTACTTAATTAGTTATCATTAGCCAACTGTGCAATACGGAGACTTGGCGTGGGTTTAGGGTTGTAGACGTGGTCTTCTAATTAGTTAAAACGTGTTTTGTTAAATAATTAAAAAAATATAAATAGATATTATTATATAATTATATCAGTATATTAAAAAAGAATACAATATTCGTACATTGTTTGGGTCTTTGCAAACCAACTTTTAAATTCGTTAATCTAAAGTATAAGGTTTAATTAAAGTCTTTTTGTACTACTGTTCTCTTTTACTTTTCCTTTTCCTTTTGTCCGATTAAATCCCAGTATTTTTTTAAACCAATAAACCGTTTCTACTTTGTTGTGCCGTTGCATGCAACTGACGTATAGCCGAGAATGGTTGGCTGGTTGGCTTATTACTTCATATTTGGACGGCCATGGGTGATGGGTCGGTAATTTTTAAATTTATTTTCTGTCTGTGCATGATTATTTTTTTTTTGAATCAACTGATTTTTGTATTAAGGAATGATCAACAAGTTATACACATACTGTCTAACAGTACTAGATCAAAAAAATTAAATATACAAATTATTCTTACCAACTAAAAACAACCAAAACCAGCTATCTCAAAAACTGAAAGATTCGGAGTGCATTTAATCATGCAAATCTAAGTAAATCCGAGCAAACGGGACTTGAAGACCCACACAGCGTCAGGCAGGATCAACCAAAACATACTGACCAGGCAATCATCTCCAAGAAACTATCAGGGGGTTCACTAACTACGAACAATCGATTCTCGATCCTTCTCTACAGCCAGTGTCGTATTAGGGGAAGCTTCTTCTATCCAATACATTGAGCAACTATAAGCTTTCCCCTCCTGACCCATAACATGAGCAACAATATTTGCCTCCCTTCTCATAAAGCTGAAGGTGATACTCTCGAAAGCTTTCGATATTTTTTTAATGTCAGAAATCACTAGACTGATAAAAAAAACATCAACTGTATCCGAGCAACACTTTTTGATAACTGTAAGAGAGTCTCCTTCTACCACCACCCTAGTGAAGCCAAGATCCCATGCAAATGAGACAGCCTGTAAACACGAGAGCCTCAGCCATAAATGCATCTGCCACATACAAATGGGATGAGGAGCAGGCTGCTATAATAAGGCCATTACTATCCCTACAGATTGCACCAGAGGTTGACTTCTTAGATTGAGGATTATACGCCGCATCCAAGTTTACTTTTACCACATTCTCGATAGGCACCTTCCATTTTTCATGGTGCATTATAGGTCTCAGGTAGACAACTGAGCTGAGCATCTCATTCTCCCTTTAAAAAGTCACAATAAAAGAGAGTGTATTAACCATTACAGGCACAACTCCTTCATATATCATCTTGTTACGAGCATACCAAACTGCCCAGTAAGTTACCATCAACACATATTTATGCCTTGTACTGAGAGCTGAGAAAGTTAGAGCCAACCATTCCTTCCAATCAACATCAGCAGCAGGGATTAAATATTGCACCCCTGGGCATTAAGAAGTTGCTTTATAAACCCACAGTCTCTCATAATATGCTCAATACACTCATTAGCAGAGTGGTACAAGGGACAAAAGTTATTGACATTCAATCTTCTAGATTGCAGAGTTATAAGAGTTGGCATGTAATTATTAACAATTCTCTACATAGTAACTTGCACTTTAGCAGGCAATTTGACAGCTCACATTTCAGAATAAAATTTTGATAAAACCACAGAAGGGTTGGGTTAGTGTACATACCGGAAGTATTAGGGGATTCCTCTCGTAGAAGCTTATATCCACTCTTCACTGTATACGTACCCGAGACATCATGGCGCCAAATTAACTCATCTTGCAGTCCAGATTCATGTGATTATTGTAGAACTAACAAAATCAAAGACATTTATGTTTGCCTTCCTTAGTCATGATGTTATCATAGCATGGACATTCCACGGTATGACCATAATATCCTGAAGGAACACACAGACACCTTTGGCAGCAATAGTTACAGAATTCCAAACATGCGTTCCTGTACTGTGTTTGCGAACATCAAACATTGCACGCGTTCGAACAACAAAATAAATATTAAAATAAATTTTTTTATTCAAGAATTGACCTAGTCTATCCGGACTCAAAACAATTGATCAAAGTTTGTCTTGAACTGGATTACTATTTTTTTGGAACAATAGAGCAATAATTGAAATTTCTAAAACACGGACAGCCATCTAGGACTCGGAGCATGTCAACTTCATTAAAGAATCTAAAGCAGACCCTCTTATCTCCTAAGTCTGTAATTGAAATTTCTCCTAATCGGCCACGTCTTCAATTTTTGGAGGAAGCCCAAGGATCTCCTCCTCACCATCATCTATAAAAAGGGTTGCCAAATCAATTTCCATCAAGATAAACCAGAAACCACAATCACAAAAACCCTGAATGAAGGGAAAAACCAACGTGCAAAACTGCAGACGACAAAAATCATAGCGCATGATTATTTTTAAAATATGAACCCGTGGTAATTATATCACGTGCTCAAAAGCATTTTATCTTTCGATGTAATGGACCGGGCAGCTAACTCATGGCTGTCGTTTCATTACTTCGGAAGGTTTCTATTGTCGTAGACTGACTAGTAATAGTTATTTATGTCCTTTGCTTATCAATGAAAGGGCACTTAAGTAGTTATCCATTAGCCAATTGTGCATTATGGAGACTTGGTCAATATTCCGTGGGTTTAGGTTTGTAGACTTGGTCCCTTGATTAGTCAAGTCCTCTTGCAATGTGATGTTTTGTGGCAGGCAGCGGAGCCCACAAACTTTGTTTTCTTTTTATACTGGTTAAACAATTAATTTGAAGCTAAGAGTGTGTTATTTATGCGAATCTAACGAGTGATTTCACAAAAAAAAAATACATTTATTTTAAGAGATTTGAATTTAAATATTTGTGTATAAAGTATGCGTTTTATCAAATAATTAGAAAAATATATAAATAAATATTATTATATAATCATACCAGTATATTAGTGCCTAAAGTTTAATTAAAGTTTTTATGTTCGTGTTTTTGAAAATATAACAACATTAAATATTTGGCGAAAGAGTTTTATACCTTTATAATGTTATCCAATTTAGTAAAATTAATTTCTACTTAGAAAACTTAAACAATGGTTAATAAAAAAACATAAGGCCTTAATTCATACAAATTATTCCAATGTTATCTGGAAGTAGAATGGAGGGCCCCCAAATAATTGTTTATGGGGAAGGGGTTAGCTTAGTTTCGGCTCATAATTAGTGGGTCAGAACTTAAAACGTTTTTTTTTTTCGACTCCACCCTGAAAATTTCTTACTGCCCAATTGAGAAAATGCCTATCATTGCCATTACGTAAATAACTTCTTTTAGATGAATCATCATAATAACGAGGCTTAAAACACAATTATCCTCTAAATCATATATTTTATTGAGTTATTTTATAAAACATATTTAGGTTGTGTTGTCTCTTAAATTTAAAAATTACGTGTCACTTCTAACTGATGAATAACTCTGTCCAAATTTTTTTATAATATTATAATAATTTTATTTAACATAATAATTGTAACAACGGCCCCCGCACTGCAACTGGGGTGTTTGACGCGTTCTTACGAAAATATTTATTTTGGATAGGGTCGTCACCAATCTTTTTAGTTTAGGTGAGATTGGATCACCTGAAAACCCGGTTATTTTAATAAAATCTGTTTTTGTGTTATTTTATTAAAACACGAGTTTTGGTCTGCGAAAACCAGAAAACATGTTCGAGAGTCAGTTACGAGTGGGGAAGGATGAGTACCCCACAACGCCCAAAATTAGTACCTGATCGATTATAAATTGTCTTAAAGATGGAAATTAAGGATTCGAATTTAATATAAAATTGTGATCCCGTTAAAATGTTTTAAAAAATATATTTTGTATGAAAGAAATTTTCACCCCTACACCTGAGGTATAATTTCTGTTAGGTTCCCGACGAAGGGATCCTGTTTTGAAAATTACAATTTAAATTTAAAAATGTCATTTTGCAATGAAGATGAATGGAAAGCGGCACCCCTTACGTTCGATGTACGTTTTTCATAATAATCTCTAAAAATATTTTAATTTAAAATTCAATTAAACAATATATAAATATATTTTATTCATACAAATAATTCATACAATACAAACATAACTTAAAATATAAAAACATGCCAATAATTAAAAAACGTTGAAAATAATTCATATAACTTAAAATACACAAATAAACATAGCATACAAAATATATTTATTACAGAAACATGCTAATAATTACATATATAATATCCTATATCTAAGGCAACATTAAAATAAATAAAAAGATAAAGACCAAAGATTACCCTACAAGAAGTCCGAAAATACTCGACATTATTTAGCCATAGCTCAAAAATCAACTCGAACGAATCTTTACATGTCCTTTGATCGAACAAACTGTCCGAGAAATAAATATTCCCGGCCAAAGCACTGCTCTTGAATCTAAAAGGGGCACTGCCCCTACTTTGCGCCATGGCTTTGGCATTTCCATGGCCATTTTGCCTTGGCCGAACGGCTTGGCAATTGCCTTGCCAATGTTGGCTTTGGCATTTCATTGCCAATTTGACAATTGATTTGTGTGTGTTTTTATGGCTGCCAAGGCTTGGCTTTTATAGCCATTGGAGGGGGGTTAACGCGGAAAGTATATCAAGGGTTCAAATTACTTTGTTTATAGGGTGTATGCGTATTATCAAGGGTTAAGAATATGTATGAACAAATACTACCTTATAATTACCTTTAGACCATTCAAAAAAATATCACCGACATATTATTAATGAAAAACTGATGAGAAAATATAGTGATTAGTTTTGTTATATTTTGACTCAAATTCTAATGGGTAATTAAGTTGGAGTTTATTGTAATTCTAGTAGTTGAAGATTATTTGGTAAGTATGATTTACTTTAATGAGTAAATATCTATTTTAGGTTGGAGATCTTATTGAATAAGGTTTCTTGGTGACCAGATATTTGGATTTATAAATATAGACTAGGTTGAGAGAATGAGAGATAGAGAGAAATATTCTCTGAAGAGATGTAACCACTTTTAGGTTCTCTACAAATAGTGTTATTACGTTGTAGAGATGGGTATTGTAGGGATGTTGGGAAAAATGTTTTGGTTCCACCGGGTCATGGGATTTGTACATCGGATTTTGGGATTACATGGGCTATCATGTATTTGTACTCTTTGTGTTATCTACGTTGATAGCGGATTGTTCGTTTCTCTCGTCCGTGGAGGTAGGCTATGTTAAACCACGTTAAATTTTGTCTCGTGTGCATGTCTTGGTCTATGTTGTTATCGCTTTGGTTATTTTACCACATACCAAATTCCTAGCAAATAGTATCATGAGCTATGGTTCGAGCTGCGCGATTGTAGAGGAATTTTTGTTGCGAATTTTGTGGAGCAGTGTTGGAGACATGCCAGAGGAGTATTGCTGCAACGATCTTTCAGTTGCAAGAGGAGTAAGTCTCAATTGATTCAACGGTGCTTCAACAGATACTACGTAAGAATTGTAGTTGTTGAAGGCTTGACGGTGGTGCTTCAACGGATATTTGGCTTACGTAAAAATTAAAGTTGTTGAAGACTTGAAGATCAATGCTCGAATATAATTTGTGTCAAGGGGGAGATTTGTTATATTTTGACTCAAATTCTAATTGGTAATTAAGTTGGGTTTTATTGTCATTCTAGTGGTTAAAGATTACTTGGTAAGTAGGATTTACTTTAATGAGTAAATATTTATTTTTGGTAGGAGATCTTATTGAATAAGGTTTATTGGTGACCAAGTATTTGAGTCTATAAATATAGACTAAGTTTAACCTTTTGAATTATGAGAGAATGAGAAATGGAGAGAATTATTCTCTGGAAAGATGTAACCACTTTTAAGTTCTCTACAACTATTGTGATTACATTGTAGATATGGGTATTGTAGGGATGTTGGGGAAAAGTGTTTTGGTTCCACCGGGTCATGAGATTTGTACACCAGGTTTTGGGATTACATGGGTTATCATGTATTTGTACTATTCGTGTTCTCTACGTTGATAGTGGATTGTTCGTTTCTCTCGTCGGTAGAGGTAGGTTATGCTGAACCACGTTAAATCTTGTATCATGTGCATGTCTTGGTCTATATTGTTATCGCTCAGGTTATTTTAACACATACCAAATTTCTAACAAGTTTAATTTTTTTAGCTATTTTCACCAACATTATAAAGGTAACAAAATATTATATTGAACATAATAATTATTTTTTTATTAGAGGTTGAACAACATTTTTTTTGAATAATTTCTACCTAATGGATGGAGAAAGAGGAATTATTCCTACGAAACTAAAACACAAAACCTAAAAAAAAGGATTGAATATCAATAAAAATCTTTAATTATCTGCTCTAAATTGTTTTTACAGGTTAAACAACATCCTACCTACACGGAAACTTGGGTCTAGTGATTATCTTAGTAAAACTATGTAATGATAATCATTCAAATTCAATAATATAGATCAGCATATTAAACGTTTTTTTATAAATTAAATAATAATATCAACGCCTCTTAAGCCATGCTCCCATTATTTTTTAAATCGTTTTTTTTAATTTTAAAATTATTTTTAATAAATTTAAATGACAATGTATATCTGTTCATAGATATTCTTAATTCTTATTGACAATACAAACACACTTTACAGGCAGGTCGATTTGAACTTGAATCTTTTAGAATGAACATTCTACTTTTCACTAGAACCATTGGGTTCAAAATTTAAAATACTTATAATATTAAAAATAAAAAAAATATTATATATTTTGTTTGAAACGGGTAGTGTTTTTAAAATCAGTTTTTAACTTTTGGTTTTTCATATAAAATTACTATGATATTTTTTAATTACTTTTTACCTATATCATAATGTCTAATATGAATATTATTTCTGGTGAAATAAAAAAGTATGACTATATGTCTTATTAAAAACTCAGCTAAACTTAGTATGAGAAAAAAAATACACATGATCATACATGTAAAGAGTCCTTTAAGAGAAACTAGAGAAAATAAACTACATAAAGAAACTAAAACAAACGTAAAAGAACAATAAAACTACTATGCAAGCATCTCCTACTGTAAAAGAGTCGGAACAGATGTCGGCGACTGTGTGATATAATGAAACAGTCATGCCCTCATCCCTGCAAGTTTAGCCATCGAATCTGCTACCTTATTACTATCTCGAGGGAGTCCCAACTTAACACTCCAAGAACGAAGAAGCCAGTGACGAATGTGTTGGAGGACTGTAAACGGGCCATGAACCAACAAATCATCCTTAATTAGCTTCCGAACAATCAGATTTGACTTTGATTCGAAGCTCGACAGCATTCCAAGCACATAACAAACCAATATAGAGACCCCATAGCTCAGCTTCCAAAGCAGAGCAAACTCCCACAAATTTGTAGAATCCTAGCCGCCACCGCCGGAACGAGCCGCGTATGACTCCCCACACGATGCACGACCATCAGTACTCCTCCGAACCTCATCCATATTTAATTTACACTAACCCTCGGGAGGTCGCTGCCATGAGACCGAGCTAGCTGGACCAGTCAAAGACGTGGCCTGCTGCACAGCCGAGAGAGCAAGAACCCTGCGAGTAATAGTAACCAGCCCTCAACTACGCTTAATAATCGAACCGCTCTCTTCCAATGGCATGTCGAAGACAACTGCATTCCTACTCAGCCACAAACTCTACACTTCTACAACAAACAATAAGTCCCAATCGTCACTCTCACGAGCAAAATAACTAGGATCGGCAAATTAAATCTAATCCAGCTCTTGATGTCCATATGAAGAAACTGTTGCAGTCTATCTAGTTTTATCAGTACCAACCATGTCGCATAAGCCGAAGGGCAGAAGCGCAAGACATACAACACATCTTCGGAATCGACAGCACAACTAGGACATCTTCGCAAGACATGTCGCATATACCATAATTATTCACAACACTTTCTAATAACAAATATAATATTTAAAAAAACTAACATGGAATACTGTTATGACCCTAAACCTCCATGCCAAGTCAGCAGCAACATGTGGCAAGGAAAAGTACACGTGTGAAGGGTTTGGTGGTTACAATAGTTGCTATTAAAAGGGCACTAGAAGATAGGGGGAGGTTATGAAAAAACTGTGAAAACTGTTATCCTTTTTCTTTGTGTTTCTAATTCTCTCTTCTCTTCATTCTTCTCTTATCTTCTTTATTTTCTGTAATTTTCTTCTTGATATTTCAATGAAATCCAGTTTGGTATTCGAGTTCAAGGCTTTGATTACTTGAGTTCATTACATTTGGTGCTTTCATTGAGAGTTGAAACCCATGGCGACCATCATCGAAACATATGAAGCGAATACAAGAATGATGAAGCAAAATAGCGAGACGCTCCAAGAAATACTCAGACAACTAAAATCGCTGTCGGCCCATCTTGGTATATTAGATGGGGATAAAATCAGTGAAGCAAGTGAATTTGCGGCTCAACAAGATCCACCAGGGATGGAGATCCACCATGTGTTCGATGAATTGTCATCACTAGTTGACAATGAAATTGCAGAACAAACTTTTCAAGGTGGTGAGAGTTTTGATTTTTCAATTGATACACCAAAGGTCATATATTTATCTAAGACCAGCGACTCAACAGAAAATCATGTTGATCAAACTATTGGAACACAAGGGTAATTATCGAACGAGGTTGAGAATGTGTATTTAACAAGCGCCAAGAGTCTTTTCCATAGCAGTAAGTCTCACAACCATGATTTTGATTTTTAAACTGACAAATATTTAGGATTGAACACATTGATGTTGTGTGTGCCGCATGTTTGTGATAATAGATACAAGTCATATCTTTTGGAGGTTGCATATAAGAGATTATCTGTTATATCTCTAGTATTTAAAATTGTTATTGTTGGGACAAACCTTAAAGGTATTTACTCATGGGTGTTTACACATGTGAAGGCATTGCCTAATATTGAAGACCCTTACAAGTTTAGACTTTTGCTAATGGGAAAGTGTATGACCTATTTATTTAAAGGTTTTGAAGTAAGTGAAGACAACTTTTATTAGTTCAATATCTTTTTTGAACCTTGAGGATAAGGTTCTTTTTCATGACGAGGGTATTGTTATGACCCTAAAGCTCTATGCCAAGTCAACAGCAACATGTGGCAAGAAAAGGTACACGTGTGAAGAGTTTGGTGGTTACAATAGTTGCTATTAAAAGGGCACTAGAAGATAGAGGGAGGTTATGAAAAAACTGTGAAAAGTGTTATCCTTTTGAAAATAACTTTGATATGCATAAACTAAAGTTTACACGTGCCTTTTAGTTTTAGGGGTTAGAGTTTTAGTTTAGGGGTTTAGGTTGTAGTGTTTAGAATTTAAAGTTAGTGTTTAGAATTTAGGGTTTAGGGTTTAGAGTGTGGGGTTTAGTTTTTTAGGGTTAGGAATTTAGGATTTGGGTTTTATAGTGTAAATACACAAGCTTGTGTAAAATTAAGCCTATATATTAAAGTTTTACCCTATTACTCTGTGTTTCTAATTCTCTCTTTTCTATTTTCTGTAATTTTCTTCTTGCTATTTCAATGAAATCCAGTTTGGTATTCGAGTTCAAGGCTTTGATTACTCGAGTTCATTACAAATACCTAAACCAAACACTTTCTCTTATATTCGTATTTATTTTATTTTATCTTGCATTTGTATTTAAAGTATTGAATACAATGATTTATTTTTTATTAGAGGTTGAACAACATCCTACCTGCCCTGAAACTTGGTCTAGTGATTATCTTAGGAAAACTATGTAATGATACTCATTCAAATTCAATAGTACAGATCAGCATATTAAACTTTTTTATAAATTAAATAATAATATCAACGGCTCTTAAGCCATGTTATCATCATTATTAAATCTGCTTTTAAAATTTAAAATATTTATAATCTTAAAAATAAAAATAAAAATAATTTTTTTGAAACAAACAGTGTTTTTTAAATCGGTTTTTATTTTTTAAAAATATTTTTTTACCTATATCATAATGTCTAATTTGGACATTTCAATTGTTAATAACACTTTCAAATAATAAAAATCAAATATTTTTAATTACAAAGATACATGATTTAAATGAATGTATAATTTATTAAATCTCGACTAAGTTACTAACCATGTAATACCTAAACTAATCACTTTCTCTTATATTCGCATTTAAATTTTTTTATCTTGCATTTGTACTTGAAATTTTTGCATTCCATCAGTTTTTTTTTTTTGGTGATACCGTTGATTGGTGATGACGCGGGAAAAAAGTCTAATTAATTCTAAGTTTGACTGTTTCCTAAGTTGTCTGCCTTTCACCGCGTAATCGTCAATCGCGTTTTCAAAGAAAAAACAAAAGCTACGAATTAAAGAAGAAAAAACGTGGTTTATTCGATACGAAAAATTATTAGATAAGTTTGACTTACCATGTCATTTATGGCCCTATCTAATAATAATTTTTCATCTCATTTTTTAAGGTGAATCTTCACATCTTTCCTAAATATCATTAAATGAATGAATCTAATTGGATCATGACCATTAATAAATTTTCCTTCAATACGTACACACCCATTTTCTTTGAAAAAAAGGAAAACAAATAATCCCTGTTTCCACGTTGCATGGATTGAATAATATTCAACCTACAAACAACCTAAACTCGTATTCATCATTATGTAATCAAATTTAGACCTCTAACAACACGGTCGGATTTTGATAAAAATAAATTTAGGGAGTTGATTTAAATTTTTTGAAAATTTTAGATTTTTAAATTAAAATTTTTAAAATATTTGAGACTTAATGAGAAATTTTTAAAAAATTAAAGAGGCTTAATTAAAAATATTTTAAAAGATTAAAATTTAATGGAAATTTTTGAAAGTATAAAATTTAAAATTGTAAAATTAAAGGACCAAATGTGAATTGTCCAGGGGCACAACCTTTTTGGCCCTCACCAAGTTCCGCCTCTGTCTAACAACAACAAAATATCAATAAAATTGGTATTTAAATTTTAATATAATTATTTTATGTAATAGCTTTTACTTTTTAAAAACATCATCATTTGAATTTGGGGGTAAAACTTTGATACATAGGCTGTGTAAAATTAATTTTACACAAGTCTGTGTATTTACACTATAAAAATCCAAATCCTAAATTTCTAACCCTAACCCTAAAAAACTAAACCCCACACCCTAAACCCTAAATTCTAAACACTAATCTTGAATTCAAAACCCTACAACCTAAGCCCCTAAACCTTAAACTCTAAACTCTAAACTAAAATCATAACCCCTAAAACTAAAAAGCACGTTTAAACTAAAGTTTACACGGCATATGTATCAAAGTTTTTTCCTTGAATTTGTTAACTTAAATCTCATCATAATATTTTTTAAGTGACCGTTCTTATAATAATTTTTTTTCTATATTGAATTCAGAAATCGATTGATAAATTAAATATTGGTAATTATAAAAAGCGTTTTAAATTGAAAAAAAAAAACATTACTTTTCGGTCATGTTTCGAGCCATGTATTTTAAGCCGTCAAACCCGGCCCGGGCGTTAATTAAACCAAGTTTTAAAATTTCCTCCAGCCTTCTTTCGGACCGAAACTCTTCCCTTTGATTTATTCATTTTCCTGAGTATTTTCTGGTAATCAAGGCTATGACAGTTTTGCATGTAAACTATATAAATTCTTCCACGAAATGTTTAAGCAGTTTAATGGTATTAATATTATATATTTCTTTGAATATAGGTTAGTATAGGGAAATTATGGTATATACTATATATAGCCGCTCATATGTTTGAAAAATTGAAGTCAAACGACATATTTCGAAGTCCTTCCACCATTTTCCTTCTAAATTCCATCACCTTTCCTTCTTCTTTACTACAAAATATGGTCTCATAATTCTACCATTATTATATATTCAATTAGGAGTCACGTAGAAATATGAACCAACCTAGAAATTACTCTAATCTCTCTCTCTCTCTCTCTCTCTCTCTCTCTCTCAATGTATATATATATATACAATACCTTCGCATTACAATTACTCATTTCTAGCAAGCCATTAATAGGATATCCCATTCTGTTTCTGTTTCATTAAGTATTTCCTAATCACAAGCTTTCTGCATTTCTTAAATCCACTTGACATTTGCAAAAATTAAGTTATGAATACAGCAGCTGCTCAATTTCCATACCCATGGCAGCGTTGCAAAATTATTCACTTGGTACGTTTTGTTTATAAAAAAAAATGGTCGGATATTTAATTCTATTTCTTATTTTAACAAAGAGCTGATTATGCAAACCAGTTAAGCTAACCCCTTGTATTAATAAGGGCTTTTTTTTTATTAAACCACTGACGTGATCGCTTTCAGGTGAGGCATGGACAAGCTATGCATAATGTGGAAGGGGACAAGGACCGTAAAGCACTGTTGTCTGATCACCTATTTGATGCACAACTCTCCCCTTTGGGGTTGCAGCAGGTGATTTAATAACCGAGGGATCCTCAAAACCTGAATTAATTCTAATCTATATATAATCATGCTTAATGTTTCCATTTGCTTTTCCAGGTTTGTAAACTTCGCCAGGATGTTCATGCTAGTGGGCTGCTTAAGAAGATTGACTTGGTCATCACTTCCCCTTTGTACAGGTAAAAGTATTACTCAATTTTCCTGATTTAACAATTCATAATTCTTATTATATACACACCAATCTAAAGATGGTTGCTGGTACAATGATCACTGATTCAATATCAGGACCATGCAAACTGCTATGGGAGTATTCGGTGGTGGGAACAATGGTAACTTTTCTGCAATGCCGGGTGGTCTCAATTGCCCCCAAATTATGGCCGTTGAGCTTTGTCGAGATCGCCTGGTACGGCTTAAATATATTTAACCAACCATATTTGGACATTTATATTTGAAAATGCATGTCATTCATTTACTTGACTGTATGCAGGGCCAGCGACCTTGTGATATGAGGCGGAGGGTCAGCGAGTGTGAAGCTCTGTTTCCTTCTATTGATTTTACAATGGCAATTTCTTTAGCCGCGCTCCCCGTATATTCAATGATAATCAGTGTTTTTAAAGTATTTATGTTTTTTATATATGTTTTGATATTTGTCGGTATGGATCAGATGGATGGCGAAGAAGACAGCATGTGGAATCCGGACGTCCGAGAGTCTGAAGAGGAAATGGCTGCACGGATGGTCCTTTTCATGGAATGGTAACAATTTTCTTCAGAATAATCATAAACAAACAAAAAAAATGGTTATGTTTATTACTAGTTGATTAATTCTACCTGCATTCTATCCCATATCCAGGTTGTGGACAAGGCCAGAGCAGGAGATAGCGATTGTGAGCCATGGCATAATCCTTCAGCATATATTATACGTACTCGGAAATGACTGTCATCCAACAGTTCGATCTGCCTTATGCAAACGGTACTTTACATTCAACATTGATGAATTGTCTTTGAATGCTTTCAAATGTTCAAAGTTTGTCAAGTGTGAGCCTGTGATTGATGATGAGCCAATGATCTGGTTTTTTTTATAGCTTCGACAATTGCGAGCTCCGTTCAGTGGTCATTGTGGATAAAAGGTAACCAACCATTTTTTGTTTGCATATTTAGAGTTCAGAGACATTCAAACGGCGTTGTAGACTTGTAGTGTATGCTTAACTCACTGTTTTCAACATATTGCAGCCTAAGGGAGGCGGATTCACCGCTTTGCTCACCGAGAGAAGTTGCTAACCTGAATGTTTCAAGAGGGGAAGTTTCCAACTAATTTGGGTCGGGCTAATTTCGAGACAATGGATTCACCATTCAAGTCTCCAAGGGTTCTTTAATCTGTTCATCAAATTTGTATTCTTTAATCTTTCTTCATTTTTTTCTATTATTTTAAAGGCAATTTGACAAAAGGAAGACTGTTTGTATTACAAAATAATTGACTGAAAAGTGTCTCTTTTCATTTACACAATAATTAGTGCACTCATTGTTTTATTAATAAAGTTTTCATGTTTACTAAATATATATCTTATTCAGGTCATGTTGTGTAGCATGTTAAACTAAATGCAAAATGGGCGTTAAAATAAGCATCAGCCAAATTCCAGAGTAACATCATTGTATGATATTCGATTCTAAAATTGCTCCATGTTACTACAAAATGTTCACACAGTGCACTATGATTTTCTGACAAAAATGAAACCTACCAAGACTGAGAGGAGAAGGATGACAATGGCGGCAATGAAGTTGACATTGGATGACTTGATGGTTTTCTGGCTAGTTTCTTTGATGGTAATTTCTCTGTTTTTTTCTTGTGGAGGACTCAATGTCGAACAGTGAGGGAGGGCTGCATCCCAAAAAGATCTAGCCGTCGCTCTAATGGATTCTTCTTCCGGCTCCAAGATTTTTGAGGCATCATCTGGGGCTTCCATGGACATCAACTCAACACAATGGTCTTTTAAAATCTACAAGAGCATGAAAACATCAAATTAGAACTATTTCTAAGTAAAGACATCGGTATAAAGACAGGTGGAATACTCATTATCAAAGATTGAACACGTAAAAATGTTATTGGCGCGATTAAACAGAGGAGAAGAATAAGAACCTCAAGTGTTTCTGATGGCTGAAGATAGTCGCTGATAAATGCACCTGCCAACCACGGTACAAAGACCCTCCGAGGTAATGAAAGATTGCAGTTTTTCCTGAATAAATCAAATTCCGTTATTTCAACTTGTTAATAGTACAACAATAATGAAAATTTGCTTGAAAACGGAGGAAAGAAAACACTTATATAGGAATTGAACATTATTTAAGAATGAATACACAAAAGCACATGCTATTTTGTTAGTACTTGTGTACAAGTTGGTAAAAGCCTACATTTCTGCTCATGAAATCAATTATGCAGCCACAACATAGTCTAACAAGTACCAATAAATTCAAATTCCAAATTGATTAGCACGGAGCCATGATGAATAATGTACAATTTCTGCTTATGTAATCAATAATGCAGCCACCAGCCCACCACAGTCAAGTCTCAAATTTTTAGCATGAAGCCATGATGATAATAATGTACAGTATTCAGTAGAAGAAATCCTACAGCAAAATCTAAGCAACAGAAAGTATCACTCCTCAAATTGATTGATAGAGAAAATTAGAAATTGAATGAAAGTAAATAAGCATTCTAATTAGAGTTGGGGTCTTTTGATAAAATAAAGACTTGTCGACAACGCTAATGCACCTCAAGGAGTGTAAAACAAGTTGGGAAACCGGCTTTTCAGTCGATGAGTCGTTTCTTGAATTCTCAATCACATCGTCGTTTTGCCCCACATCTTCATCACAAATGATATCCAGCCTGCTTAGCAAACTCCGGATGATATCATCCTGATCACATTCATAAACAATTGCATAAGACAAGAATATCAAGCACATGTCACTCAAGTGAACAACACCATTCATTCTTCTGGGATTAAGAACAGTCATGACTCATATAAATGAAGAGAAACTGCAACTCAATAAAAACGAAAGGAAGATAAAATACGCTATTATTCTCGCCTAAAGCATATCAAATGAAGTATGACATGTCAAATAAGAGAAATTAATAGCTACATGAAAAAAAAACTTGCACCATGGACACACAAGCACGATTTAAAATTGAGAGGTATGCTAACTCTAATATAAACCATAGATGAAATAAGGTGGAAAGCATGTTCTAGGGGGAGCGTGTCTTTTGATGTGCAAGAGAATGTTAGAATCTCAGTGCACATATTTGTACCAAATTTGTCAACATCAACTCAACTAAATCAGATAATTTCGTATATTTTCCAAATTTTCTATTCAACTCACATCCATTCAGATAAACATTTGAAACAAATCTAACTTGGTCATTGTTATCATACATAAAGATGCAACATCTAATCCCAGTTATTTCTCAGGACGAGCATTTCCATCCCAACACTTAATAAATATATACAAATATTAAAAAAGAACAAGTTATCATCTAAATCAAGAAATGGGTACCTTTATATCAGCAACAGCCTCTGAAATCAGTTCCTTTGAATTCAAGAATGCAAAAGAACATACAGAGCCAGTTAAATTGACAATACCTACAACATCTTTCTGGCTGCATGCTTCACAAAATTTAAGCAAATTATTAAATGTTAGATTTAACAGTATATAACAAACAAGAAAATATAATTGAGTTCAAAATTGAAATGGCCAGAGAACCTTCGATGTACATATCCTTCATGAATGGTAGAAGCAACTCAATTTCATGAAAACCGTCTGCTGTGCAAGTTTCATCATTAACAACCTAAGTATAAAACAAGGTCAGACCAAATTATCAGTAGAAAGGTGAAGGATTTATTTAAAAAGGAACAGATATTATTCCATAATTATAGAAGATTAATGAATAAGATGATCTGACATTCAAAAGGTTGATTAGAGTGATTCTCACCAGGTTCCCGTCGATCATGGTTTTTGCACCTCGCAGCTCTTTAACATAATTTAAAATACCATTACGGAGAACACCAACAAGCGTCTCAGATTTTGATGCTTTCTCTTGATATATAGGCAACCTGAGTAACATATAACATAGTTAATAAAAATTGACTAAAGACATTCTTTTGATGCTAAAATAGTTGGTAAGAAAATGTCAACATATGTATTGTACATACAGAACCAACAATGTGAAAAGAGAAACCAAGCTGCAAACAAAGCCTTGTTAAATGGTAGCCTAATGTATTAGCCAAAAGGACCCTAGAAGCTATGATGAAACAGGCAAAAATAGATGCTAAGAAAGAGGACTGAACTTCACTTGTACCAAGTACAAATTCAACTGGCATGCTCAAACCAAATAATAGAGCTCTGTGATGGTACAGATTTGATTAAGATAAAAAAGAGGGATAGGTAATACAGGTTACCTGAGATCAAAGTTGTAGAAACACTTAAAAGTTTGAAGGGAAGTTAAGACCCTTCCCATTTTGAAGTCACAAGGCCGTAAGCTGCTTGATGTAATATTCGATGACATTGTACAATTTCGACATGTCCATCTACCAAAAAAGTGTAATTTTCAGATCAAAATTGAAATTGAACTTTAACAACTGAGGAACGCGAAACATCAATAACAAATAATGATATTACAGGTCTAGTTCCTATAAAATACCTCCTAGGGCTATAACATATGTGAATAAGCAATCTTTCATCAAGATCATCCTCTAGAAGGGATGCTGCTTCAGCAACTCCTTTCACAGTCTGCAAAAGCCATTACATTTACTAAACGAAAAAACATGGCAAGGAGAAAGAAAAATATCTGACAAATTTCAATAAAAATGAAGCAAAGATACTGAGAAATACCTGACAAAGCACCATGGTAGAATTCTTGAAAGCGGCCTCACTAGCCCACACATAAATGCCGACTACGTTGACATTCTCATAACGTGAGGGAAAAATCAAATCCAATTCAATAATTCAAAGTAAACAAAGAAAAAAGGAAACGCACTTGGCGAGCATGTTCAGCGACCCATTCCTTGTCAATGGCCAAAGAAGAGGAAGAATCAGAGGACTGAGATTTGGGTTTCGATCCCTTTTTCCTATTGTCCTTGGCTGGCTCCAAAACCGAACAAGCGGGTTGTCCGGCGTCGTTTTGAGGAGTGGGTACTAGATCGTACACGAAGCCGCGATCAAGACCGGAGCTGAGTTTCCCTATCACCAGACCGACCTGCATTCGAACGGGCGAAAATGAATTTGTCGTGAAATTCGTCAGAATTCATCCATCTCTGTAATTTGATATTGAAAAGAAAACGGATTGGACCTGAGCTGGAGCTGACGATTGGGAGAGACGATCCTCGACCAGCTGGAATTGGCTTTCCTCTCCGACCACTGCTTTCACCATGATTTTGACTTCAGGGAACAACAGATCGAATTCGAGCCACTTGGGATTTCGAAGCTAACACTATTGGAGGCTGCTCTCCTACAAGAGCCGACTTTTAAAAAGGTCCAATAAGATTAAATGGAATGACTATCGGTTAATTGGTAAAACGTATTTAAATTATACCTGGAATTTTAAATTAATTCTAATTTTAAAATCTTAAATATTACTAATTACTGTAAAATAGTACTATTCAAGTAATTAAAATATAAAAATGCTTTGGCCATTGTAAAAAATATATACACCCTGTTTAATAAATAGCTTTTGAGCTAAAATTAGATGTTTGAAGTATTTTTAAAAATTTAACCAGTCAAATTCGTTAATTTAAATATTTGGTAAATAGAGGATTGCAAGAGCTTCTAAAATAAGCTTTTTGAGTTTAAGGTTTGGATAAAATATTTATAAAAATTATTTTATCCTTGATAATTATAAAAAAAACTCTAAATATGATAAATTTGATTAATTAATAAAATTAAAAAATAATAATTTCATAAGTAAGAAATTAATATATAAATTAATAAATACATAAAAATCTAATAACTAATAAAATTATATTCAAAATATAATTTCATAGATAAAAAAATTAATATATATATATATTTAAATTTAATAATTATTATAATTATATTAAAAAGATAATTTGACAAATAAAAAATTAATATGTATATCCTCGTATAAGCTCAATAATGATATTAAAAAATAATTTTTATAGTTTAATTAATATTAATAGATACAAAATGCTAATAATTAATAAATTATTCAAACAAATATCAACTATAACAATGTCCTTTTATGTCATATTGCTTGTTCAAATAATCAAACAGCTATCAGTTGATTTTACCAAACACTTTTATATAATCAGCTAATGTAATCCGCTAGTTAAATTAGTTATTCGCTATCAGCTAATTGCTAAATAAGGCTATAAAAATGCTTTGGAAATTCAAATGTTAACTAAAAATTGTGTACAATATTAATAAAATGTTTATATTGATCCTTTTACATAATTCTAATTAAAATAAGGGTTTTATTTTGATACGCAGCCCGTGCAGAATACTTTTACACAACCCTTCTATACAATTTAAAATCTAAAATCCTAACACCCTAAATTATAAACCCTAAATTCTAACCCTTAAACCCTAAACTCTAACTCTAAACTTTAAATTTTAAACCCTACGACCTAAGCCCCTAAACTTTAAACACTAAACTAAACCTCTAACCCCTAAATTTGAAAAGCACGTGTAAACTTTAATTTACACAGACTGTGTATTAAACTTTTTCTCTTAAAATAAATGGATAGGATAATAGGAATACGGGAGTTTGTAGAACAATAATATATATTATGTATTAAACTTAATGATTGTTTTGCTTGCCTAAATGTTATATATATAGGTTTCAAGTTGTACATAGTTCCCTTCTCTGAACTCTCAAATCCATTGGCATTAATTTTCATACAATTTAATTTCATCTTCACAACTTTTATGTGCCTCACAATATTAACCACATTTGTAGCAGTCCCATGAAACTGTTGCCTATTTCTTTCCTTCCAAACTAACGTAATATGGCAATTTTAACAGCAACAGATGAAGTGATTTCCCTTTATTATATGTACAAACTCTTTAATTCCCGTTAGATTACACATTTATCTCGAATAAAATTATATTAACCAGTCAATATATCCAAAATTTTACATTGTACACTTTTTAATGAAAATTGCAATCCTTTTATCATTATATTTGAATTTACAAAATATTTTATATGTTTTAATTATGTAAAAATTACTATTTAAAATCTAAGATATAACTCAGGAGTGTCTTTACGATTAGTCCGTGAAAAATGATTATATAATCCTTATTTAACCCAATTCAAAACTATTAACCTTTTATTTAACCCACAGAACCTTTGTACGAACTAACTCTTGAAGAATTAATCCCTAATTTAAGCATTTAACCCAAAAGAAATAGAGTTTTTTTTATATATATAAATCGCTAGTATTATTAAAAAGTATAAATATTTAAAATTAGAACGAGGATTTACAACCGTAAAAGTAAACTAAACACATAATTTGGAACTCTCCTATTACGATTAACACAAGAAACTAGCCACTTGAAATTATACAAGAAAAAAATTAAAATTACAACCAAAAGACTTGAACAAAAGATAGATACAGACAGATTTGACTATATCGGCAAACGACCTACAAAGGGGATCAAACAACTTAAAGACCATCGACAACCGTAAATCAGAATTAAATATCGTGATAAAACTATCAAAAAGTGCAAATTACGTATCAAAATCCAATTCAAAAGTCGTAAGATCACAAATAAGTATTATTTTGATTAGTCGTATTATTAAAAAAAAAAAAGGCAGTCCTGCCATCAATGGACTGGAAATGGGTTTTTGGGTGCGCATTTGGTTAGGCCTTTTGCTTTGTTTAAGGACGTAATGGGCTTGGTTTAGCCATTGGGCTTTTTATGTGCTTCGTCATCAGTCCCATAAACAATTTATTTATTACAGATACTTTAAAAATTATATGTTCTTCTTCTTTTTATTAAAATGATATGTTCTTTTTGAAAGAGTACGACTGCAGTCATACATCAGAGACAAATAGAAACAAGTCAAAATAAGTATAACTTGCGCTAATCTAAAATATTTTTTTAAAAAATCACATATTTACACATAATGAAATTCAAATATAAATATTTAAGATATTGAAATTTTAACATTTTAATTGGTGATGGTTAAATAATCTGTTAGCATTAACCATATCAATATAAATAGTGGGTGAGCATGAAAAAATTCGACGAGCCAAACCAAAAAAATGTAGAAATAAGAAAGGCAGAGGATATATCATATCTTTCAGGTCATTAACAATGACAATCGATAAGAATTATTGTCTAAAATTGAATAAAAAACCATTAAAATAAAGCAGCTTTCGGACAAAATAATCAGATGCAAATCAATAAAATTATATTTAAAATATTTTTTATTTGAAAAGATTTGAAACAATTTGATTATAGAATAAAGGATGAAACACCATGGTGCAATAGATAATGTATCATATGGAAAGGTGGGGTTGGCGGAGGGGGAAATGTCTTAACTTTGCTAAGCAGAATATTTTACATCCTGCAAAGAAAATATAAAGTATGTATGAAATCAACCCGACCAAATACCAAGTAGAAAGTGAAAAGGTGCAGCTAAATGGGCATATATTAAATTCCCTTCGATAATAACCTTATCATATTCAAATCATCAATATCCACCTACTACCATTCATCATTGACCCCACCCAAACATTGAAAAAACCTCAATGCTTCCTTAATCTATGGGTAATTTTCACAATTTTAGACCGCTAATGCTTTTCTCACTTCGCTCCACTCTCTTTTATTATTATTTTTATAGGGTTTAACTGAAAAATAAGTTTTTAAATTATACTTTTTTCAGTTAGATTTTTTAATTATTTTTTGAGTTAAATGAGTAATTATTTATTTTGTTACTCAAATAAAGTTTTTTGTCAACAATTGTTAAAAAAAATGTCTTATTCAACCAGAACATGACACGTAATCTTCTCATATTTCTGAATTTCTTTAAAAATCTCGTCGTTTTAATGTCTTTCAATCAAATTCTCAAATCGCATCTCCCCCAGTGCCCGACATCCCTGCCCGTTAGTAGTTTACCACTCACCGCTCATGTGTCGCGATCTCACCGTCCAGTATTTCTCACCCTCTATCTATCGGTCAGAACCCAATCGACATCTTTTTTCTCCATTGTTGGATGTTCGTCGACGGTACTACCATGATTCATTCATCGACGATATAACCAACGGTTCATTCATCGATTTTCGATGACGAGGTGATGGAATTTTCAGTTATGATGGTCCGACGAAGATAAAGGTTGCTGGTGGTGGTCGAATCGATGGTCGGATGGGAGGAATTTAGGTATTTAGAGTTAGGGTGTTAGGGGTTTAGAGAAATTAAAGATTTTTAGATTTTTTATTTTTAAAAATTAAACAAAATAACAAAATTAGGTCTGTGTCATGTTTTGATTGGATAACGATTTTTTTTAACAACTACGATATAAAAAATTGTTTGAATAATAGAATGGAATGTTATGAACTTATTTGGCTCGGAAAATAATTCAGGTATATAATCGAAAAAAAAATTATAGTTTAAGCACTTTACGACAATTAAGCTTGTTATAATTAGGGGTGGGAATTGGTCGGTGCAGGGACGTTTTTGCATTCCTCACTCTGTTCCCAACAATTACGAGTACAGTTTCGGGAAATCTTCATTACATGCTTCGGTGATTTTTTGTCGTCATACCTATTGGATCACACGGGTTTCGGGGAAACCTCATCCCAAAAAGTTAAACAAATTTTACTATTTTACTAACAAAAAATATATGGTTCATTTCAATTTACAAGTCATATACTCAATACACTTAAACATATGATTGAAGGGAAACAATGTTTTTGCATAATATGAATGACATAAATAGAGAGAGAAAAAGATTATATACTCTTAATTAACAAAAAAGAGTAAATTACAAGATAAATAACCTAAATTTAATAAGGTTTAAATAAAAGACATAAATATTTAGATGAACTAGAATATTGATAATAAGATAAGTAGGTATACGGGTAACTGGGAGTTAATTATATATATTTTTAATTTTTTTAAAATATGGGGATCCTTGTGGATATTTTCGGGGATCCCCACAATTATTTGTACGATTACGGTTCAGTTATCACCACAGTTTGGATATAGCAATCTCCGTCCCCATTTTCATTTGAGCTTTGATGATAAAACTTCCCTGCACCCGTCCCCGTTGATGAATGTTTCGATTATTCCTCATCCTCGTCGGTTCGGATCCTTATAATTTTTTAATATTCCTCACCCAATTTTCATCATATTTATAATGTTTTTTTTGGCAGCTTATTACCGAATGGGCCCATTTACAATGTCACTCAATTGGTAGGCGAAATTATATCATGGGTCAGTCATGTCACGTTATCTATGAGACCAACAAATAAAAATCATCTATCTCATTATATTTTTCATGTCATATTTTTTACTAAATGAATTTTCACTCATATTTACTGTTAATCAATTTTAAAAATATTTTTACCAAGTGATTTTTTACCAAATGAAGATTCACTTGGTAAAAATATGACATGAAAAAAAATAATAAAATGGTAATTTTTATTTGTTGATTTCATGGATAACGTAATAAGAATGATCAATAATATAATTTTTCCTATTGGTAGAGAAGGAAGTGGGAGACCATAACTGAATCCATCCCGCTGCTCCAAAATCTCTCGCCAAACAAAACAATGGAAAGATATGTCGAGAAAAAAACGAAACATTTTGCAGTTCGCCGTGTACCCGCTCCGCAGTTGATTTCATCCGCCCACGGTTTCAGTCAATGTCTCTGAATAAATATCGAATAGAATGATATAGATATGATATAAAATGTTTTTTATTATTAATATATGTTTTTACCATCCATGAAGGGAAAATTATTTATGTAAAAAAAAAAGAGAAGGGGAAATTATTATTCTTTTAATAATATTGCATCCAACACTTAATTACTAAAAAGTACAATCTTAACTTGGATGACAAATTTAGGGTGTCTTAATTAGACGTTATTTTATTATTTTAATATTTGTGTCATTAAAAATGACTATTATTATTTTTATAGGAGTATTACTAGGAGTGTTTATTGATTTGAGCAGCTTGTAAACAATTCAAGCCCGACTCGATCAAAACTCGATTAACGCTCGTCTCGAGTTAACTAGACTCAAAATCGAGCTCGACTCGAGATATTAGTGAGTCAAGTAAAGTAAAGCCCAACTCGACTCGATAAGTTCGTAAGCAACTCGTTATTTTTTTATATAAAGTTTTTTATGGTTTTTTTGTGACTACCTTAAATAAATAATGTTACAAGAAGTTTAAAACTAGGTGGAAACTCTAAAAAGGTTCAATAAATTGCTAAGTAATTTATCTTTAAAATTTGGTTTTAAATTTCCAAAATGTTTTGTATTTCCCGAGTATTAAAAAAATTAACTTATATTAATAAAAATTAAATTATAATAATGAGTTTTTTAATTAAAGTATTTCTTTATTTTTTTATTATCACTTTATGTATAAAAAGTAAAAAAGGGAAAGTCTTCAGTTTATACTTCCCATTTAAAAAAAATGATTGAAAGTTAAAACCCCGATATTCCTAAGGCATTCTCTCCTTTGTAGTGTATCGAAGATTGTTGAGAAACTAAAAAGAGTCTCACACTCAAATATCGACTCAATTTCTAACTCGGTCATGACAGGTTTGTTTATTTATCTCCTCAAACCTCACATTTTTTCTTATGAATTTCTATATTTATATTAAGATCTAATAGTATCACTAAATTTTACCTATATTTTAAAAAATAAAGTGAAAATTTTGGCGAGCTTAACGAGCAACGAGTTGAGTTGAGCAACAAGATTTTTTAACGTGTACGGGTAGAGCAAAATTTTATCGAGCTTAACGAGCAACGAGTCGAGCAACAAAATTTTTTAACGAGCACAAGTCGAGCACTACTCAACTCGCGATCGACTCGCTCGATAAGCACCCCTAAGTATTACTTTAGATACAAATAAAGTTTTATCATCTCATTATCATTTTAGGTTTTTTAATACATGATTTTTTTTTGTAGTTCATTTAAAGATATATTCGTTACATTCATAATATATACAGTCAAAACGGAGCTAATATCAAATATTGGGAGAGCCAATAGTCTATTAAGTCTTTAAATCTAAAATTTAAGATGGACAAATATCTCGTTTAACTAAAATTTTAACTAAATAACTTAAAATATTATTATGCCGACAAATTTGGGAGAGGTTGTGCCCCTCCCACACTATATACGGCTCTGTCCCTATGTACGATGAAGATTTGAATTTAATAAACTTTGCCCACGAGAATTATTTCTTTTTAAGGTTAACTATTTTAATTTATTTGTGTTTTATATAGTACACATTACAGAGTAAGTGTCATGTAGGGATCAAGGACGGAGCTATGTGAGGGTTAAGAGGGACAATTGCCTCCTACTCCCAATAAATTTATTTTTTTACTTTGTTCCTCTTATATATATGTGTTTTTAAAATAGTTTATTTATGAATTTGCCCCTCACTTTCAAATATTTATGTTTTGCTCCCAACACTAAATTCTGGCTCCATCCGTGGTAGGGATGTGGTGGTTTAATTAACCAAAAATGACCTGAATTTGGTTAAACTGATTTACCAAACCCGATACCCGATATAAACCCAAACATGATGGTATAAATTTGGCCTGAATCCGAATCAAAACCGAACTCAATTTAGTCAAACTGAAATCAACCCGAATAAAAAATAACCCGAACCGAAAGCAACCAGAACCGAAAATTAACCCGAACTGAAATAAACTCGAATCGAAAATCAACCGAACTGAAAGTAACCCGAATTTAATTTCCTCAAATATGTAAGTTTTATTCTCGTTTTATATTATATTACTAATTAACAACTATCTTTAGTAATAGTTTAATATCATTTTTTCTCATTTAAAAGATCATTTTCATATATTGCCTCAAATTTAAAGCCGTCAGACCCGATATTGACCCGCCCCGACTCGAAAAGTCATCCGATCTGATATTGACCGACATGAAAATCAACCGATCTGATAGTAACCCGACCCAATACTTGACCCTATCTGAAATAGTATAGACCAGAACCAAATCCGAATCTGACCCAGGTCGAACCTAAAACTAAAAACAACCCAAACCGAAAATTAAACTAATCCGAAGTGACCCGACTTGAACTCGATCCGGACGACCTTATTGCCACCTTTATATTTTTATTGTTGATCACAAATTTATCAGAAATGACGTAAAATTAAACTACTTGATTATATTTTTGCTAAAACCAAATTGATTGAAGGTGGTGTAGGAAACTATTTTGTTTTATACACCAAATTCATGCTTATTTATTTATTTTTGACAGTAAATTCATGCTTATTTATCTATTTGATAAAATTGAAGATTTATCATATTTGAATTTCGTATCGGTTGGTATCAATTAGCATTCAAAGTATTGATTTGTTATACTAAATACATTTAAACAATACAACAGATAAAAATAAAATTCAAGTATTTATTTATTTATTTTTGAATAGAAATATTTATTTATTTATTTGTATCTATATAATTCAACTCAGTTGATTTATATTGATGATCATACTAAAGTAGTTATTGAGAATTTAAATTTTAAAAATAGTATAAAATATGCATTAAAAAATTTAACATTTATGATTTTTTAAAATCATATTTATATTGGATATTGATTTAGCAGTTTTTTTTTTAATTTGAAAGTATCAATGAATACAACAAATTCATCATGTTGTTATTAGAAAATGTTAATTTATGAAATTTCATTAAAACCTAGCTATTTATCTATAATGTCAATTTATATAAATCAATTTCAAATCCAAATCTTCAAATTTATGTTTTCAAGCATAATATAAAAAATGTTTAATAAATCTGAAGTTTAATCAACGTTTTTAGACTTGTAGATAAATTTAAAAGCTGGCGACAACCAATCAAAACGATTTATTAAAAAATAATATATCAAAAGAAATAAAGATTAAAATTAAAAACTTCCTAACTATTTTTTTAATTATAATTATTCGATTCATTGATCAATTAATTCAAATAAATTTTATTGATCCTAATCAATTTTTTTCGATATCAGAATTTAAATTTTTAATTTTAGAGGAGCTATTATTTTTTCGTTAAACAAACTGATCATTCGTCAAACTAATATTTTTAAATGTACAAACTAATATTATTATTTTATTAAAAGTTTATGATAAGAAAATATTTGTTTTCACGCTTCTTAAGTATTTATTTCCAATCCAACTAGCTCCAGTTGGGTCCACTACGCCAATATTGCTCTTCAGGTCATAATCAAACCTCAATTCTCCGCCGTTTTTGATTTTTCAATGGAACCCTAAACTAAATCCCTCAATCCTCACGAAATTAATCCCATGGAAAGCTTCTCCTACTCTTCGTATCCGGAATCCGGCGATTCTTCACCTCGTTCTCGAGAAATTGAATGCGAAAACCAGTCATGGGACGAGCCGCCGTCGATGAACGCTAATAATAATGCCAATTATAAGGTTAAGTTTATGTGCAGTTACGGAGGCAAAATCCAGCCGCGTTCACATGATAACCAGCTCGCTTACGTAGGTGGAGATACGAAGATCCTGGCCGTTGATCGCAAGATTAAGTTTTCTGCTATAATGGCTAAGTTATCTTCTCTTTACGGAGGGGATTATGAGGTTTGTTTCAAGTATCAGCTTCCCGGTGAAGAGCTGGACGCATTGATTTCCGTTACGAATAATGAAGATCTGGAGCATATGATGATGGAATATGATCGGTCGCATCGTGTCTCCTCCAAACCGGCCCGGTTGAGGCTGTTCTTATTCCCATTGAACCCACCGTTGGTGGCGCCGGGATTTGAAGGTAGTGAACCGAAGTCTGATCGGCAATGGTTCGTTGATGCCTTGAATTTGGTTCAGCTTCAAAATGTTGATGCTTCCTCCCTTCCAGCTCCTGCGATGCCGGCAGCGAATTCCGATTTCCTCTTTGGCTTGGATAAAGTGAAGGTGCCGGATTCTATCCCTCCTCCGGCTGCTGCGGTCCCACAGGAGGTTGTTGTGAAAGATGTAACAGAGGGATCGGACTGCGGATCGGAGGACCGACATGTGATTGTGGACCCTATGATGTCTCCGGCAGAGATCCAGAGGCAGATCCATGAGTTACAGAGGATGCATATTTCTGCTACTCAAGAACAAGGCATTATGCAGAGAAAAGTCGATGAATCAAATGCTAGAGCCCAAAATACTAAAGATTATTCTAAAGTGTCAGATAAGGTCGCCGCTTTACCAACACCAGTATCAGCTCCGTTGCAAATGCCAATTCAAACAGCGTACATAACAAATGCTGCTTATCCGGTACCTGCGGCGGTAGCCACTGCCCCAGTAAACCAACCGATTTACCTAATTCCAGCTCCTGCGGCTGGTGTTTATCAGCAGCCTCCAACAATACGACAGGTGACCGTACCAGCCGGTCAACCTTACTATGGCGTACAACATGTTGTTCAAGATGTTTACAGAGAGCAGCCGGTTTACAATGCGGTGCCAGCCTCAAAGGTTGCTGCTTACCCCGAGGGGATCCCAGCTATGCAGCCGCAGGGTGGGCTGCCTGAGTCAGGGTATGTACAGGTGGCTTATGATGGGGCTGGAAGGCAGGTGTATTACACTGTGGCGCCGTATCAGGCGATGCCACAGATGACCCCCGCGGGTGGTGTTCCGACCTTAAATCAGGATGCTAAGGTTCCTCCCCAAACTTCTTCTGTGTGATTTGAATTAACAATTTGATATTATTGTTTTGTTTGTCAAGTTCTAATTATAATATATGCATCGAATAAGACCTATTTGTATAGGTTTTGGTGAATTCTTCTGTCTTATGTAATTTTTCAACATTTATTTTAAGAATGGCGTTAACTTGGGCATTGCTTAATGTGTATAAAGAAAAATAGAGTTCCGTAATGGCTGTAAATTAAGTAGTTGATTTCCTGATTAGTTTATTTCCATCAGGCAGGCCTTTTTTCAGGTTATAGAATCCTTAAACCTTGCTGAAAGTAGAATCCAAGGGAAAAAATATTTTACTACTTCTTTACAAGTTCATTACTCCAATGTTGTCTGATATTATGGAGATAATTGCGGATGATGCTGGGTATTGTCTAACCCTTAAGTTATAATTCTGTGTTCGACTGTTGGCCCATGTTACTTTTAGGATCTTCAGAATGTTGCAGAAATTTCATTTTTTTGGACTTCCCTTGGATTCGGATTTGGTGTATCATTGTATCTCGGTGCTGTTAATTTTTAACTTTATTGCTTAACATTCAAGCTACCAGGTTCAGGAGTATCCAATGTGTTCTGCTGTTTCTTTAATATGCATCTTCATATACTTGCTACCTCCGCAGCCAGCCCCCAACACCACCTCCCCTTGTGACGACTACTACTAACCTGATCTTCATGGCCACATGCCATCTTCCATAAGTAGTATTTACTTTCTACACTTATAACTTCAGCTTCTGTGTCGCATTCCTCCGGTGTCAGTTTAAACAACACGAGCTACCGCCTCCACTCTCCAGTGCCCCCAGAGCCTGAATTATGCACCCTTTCTCCATCTTTCTCAAACTCACTACTAGATTCAGTGGTTCATTTTAAGAATTAATTGAGAACCTGCAGCAGCAACCTTACTAAAGCTGGTTAACACTTAATTATCGGAGCTTTTACCATACTTGATAATGTCATCATCGCTGCCCTCGCGATTATTCGTTGATCTGTTGGCGAAAATCAAAATTAAGTGATCGTTAAGGGAAATCATATGATTGGTTCAGCCCAACCCGTTGAGGCTGCGGTTCCTATCAACCTCAGCAGGAAAACTTGGTTGTTGTTTTGGCTGCTGCGACAATAACACACTTATGGCATTCATTTGTGCGTCTACCCGTTCTAATTCTTCATCATTTATTTAGATTCTATTCGGATTCAAACTTCATACCGTTTCTGACCTCTTATCTAAATGTACGAAAAATTCTAAAACTCAAAAGCCATCCTCGGACCATTTATCAGATATGGTTTGTCAAATTTGTAAATTATCTTTGCGAGGGACCGATGGACTGGCGAAGATGGCGTGACAACCGTTTAACTTTCAGGACTTTCTTACTCTTGAATATGATCCTACATGTTTTACATAAAGATTGTATCGTTAATTAGCTCGGTTACCTTAACCGTTTAGACTTTATCATCATCTTCATTTTTTTTTGCAAATTGTCATGAGAATTGGCATAACCTTGTTTGAATTTTGAAATATCAAATGTTAGCTTCGATAAATTTACATTTTACACGTCTTTTTTTTCTCGAGAAAGGCTCATTGATCTAATTTGTGGGGTCCAAAATAGAATTCAAAGTGGAGCATAAAGTTATGTACAGACTAATAAAATAATAAATTAAAATCTACATATAATGATTTTATAATAGAATTTGAATTAAGCTATATTATCATATCCATCCTGAATTATTATCTTATGTATTGGCGGCAAAAAATAAAGTTCTCACAAGTTGTATTATTTAAGAATTTATGTTTTTAGTTTAGGGTTTAAAATTTAGAGATTTAGGTTGTATTGTTTATAATTTAGAGTTTATGGTTAAAATTTAAGATTTGGAGCTTTAGGATTTTAAAATTATAAATTTAAATTTTAAATTTCCACTCGAAAATAAACATGATTGTGTAAATTTTTGTTTACGCCGATAATATATCAATTATCAAATAATCACCTATCCAACATATCATTCACATGACTTCGTCACTCTTAAATTAATTGTTAAACCCACCATTCAATTTCTTCGATTTTGTTTCAATTTAATTAAAATATGAGATAAAAACGATGTGAAATCTAGGTTAGCTAAGTTTAGGTTGTTAGTATTTACTTTTAACGACCACGAAAATAAATTTAATAGGATAGACATTGAAGATAATAATAATAATAGGTTTGATAGGACTCATGGATGAGGATGAGATAGGTTGGGTTCGATAGACTATTTTAGTTTTTCTGGAATTATCCACTTTAATTTAGTTTAATATTTTATTTTTTATTTCATTTTGATAATTGATTATATTTTATGTCTTTTTGAAATTATTTGATAAAATTTAAAAATATTTTTTTCATAAATATTACAACAAAATAAAATTTTCAAATATTTACTAATTATTATATAATATTTTAAAATCAATTTTACTATGTGATATAAAATAATTATTTTATGTTATAAAAATAAAAATAATAATTTTATTCAAATAAATATAATTTTTAGATTTATAAAGTATTAATTGTTCAAATAATATCTTACTATAAGATAAGAGTTTGAATAATATAAAGCGAAGAAGATTTAAAAATACAAAAAGAAAAGAAAGTGGGAGATGAGATGAGTGGCGAGGTCTCTTCCACCTTTTCCCATGAGCCAGAGTTTGATTGGAACGTGCACTAAGGAGCCAGAGAATAATCATTAACAATAAAATATTTAATTAATGGTTAAGTTGATCATTAGTAAATCATGTGGCAAGTGTTTCACGATTAATTCCGACAATTATTAAGTCCAAAGTGTGCATTAATGCTTCTTCCCCCTCAAGCTAAGTACCACCAGAACTTTTAAATTAGAATTATAAAATTTAGAAATTTTAATAAATCTTTGTGAATCTCAAAGGAACCATACCCCAGCAACACTTCAGGTTTTTTATATAATAATTAAATTATTAAATTTAAAAATAATTATAATTAAACATAATCAAATTTATTGTTTCTGGAAGATAAACGAATTAAAAGAAGAAAAAAAAAGAATGTCCAAAAGTTGAGCCCACCATCTCCTGTCGGCTAGCACCAACTATGTACGTAAGAAAGCAGTAGTGAATTAAGGTTTAGTCATCGAATCTTTTAATATTATAAAATTTGAAGTTTTAATATTAAGCTTATTTAGGGGAAAATGTCATTATTTTAAAAAAAGAATTAGAAAATGTTTCATGCTAAAAATTATTTAAGAAAGATGTCATCAGCAGACTATAACTTTCATCGGGCGAGGAATCGCCAGTAGCTGCCAGCGATTCTGAGTAATTTTCTTCTTTTTATTTTGGAATTAAAATGAATTATTTTTGTGATAAAGAAGAGTTAAAATTAGAAGGATTGAAATAAAAATTACATAAATACTTAAATCAAAAACTTATGTTTTCCATTTTTTATTTAAACGTTGCGTTTCTCTTGATTTTTTTAATATTTTAAGGACTAAAAATGCAATAATGTTGACTAAAAAGATATAGGTCATGTTCGACAATTAACGGATAGCTGATAGCAAATAACAGATAGAGTATTACTTTAGCTGATAACATTAGTTGATTTGACTAGCGGATTAGCTGATTGTATAAAAATATTTGGTAAAATTAACTGATAGCTAATAGCTGTTTGATTATTTGAGCAAGCAAAATAACATATAAGGACATGATTATATCTGACACTTGTTTGAATAATTTATTAGTTATTAACATTTTATATCTATTAATATTAATTAAATTATAAAAATTATTTTTTTAATATTATTGTTTAGCATATATAAAGATGCACATATTAATTTTTTATTTGTTAAATTATTTTTTAATATAATTATAATAATTATTAAATTTAAATGTATATATTAATTTTTTATCTATGAAATTATATTTTAAATATAATTTTTTTAATTATTAAATTATATATTTTTATTAATTTATATATTAATTTATATATATATTTTTAATTTTATTAGTTAATCAAATTTATGTTATTTAGAAAAAATTATAACTATCAAAAACAAAATAGTTTTTAAAGTCTTTTATCCAAACCTCTAACTCAAAAAAGTTTTTAAAATGAACCTTTTTTTTTCAAAATGAGAGGTTTTACCTCAATCCGCTATTATAATCATCTATTTATCAAACATCAAAAATAGTAAATTTAACTTATCAAACCTGTAAAAATATTTTAAACTTCTAATTTTAGCTCAAAAAATTGTTTACCAAACAGAGCTATAGAAATTATTTGAAGTATATTGGTATTATGAGTATAGTGTAAAATTTTGAAAGACCATAGTTTTATGTTGATGCGTCTGATTGAGGTATTTTTTTAATCTACGTAATTTTTTGAGACCTACACAGTAACAAGGAGTCGTAATTGTATTGTCGTTTTCATTTAAAAAAACATCTTTTTGACATTCGATTTTAGATTTTTCAACTTTTATCAAAACTTTTAACTCTTTGACTTTAATCTTCCTAACGCGTTGAACTTAGAAATGTGATTTTTCTTTACAAATGTATATCATTATTCATAAAAGGTTCGATATGTGTACTTTAAATGTATTATAAAATTTTTCATTTTGGTCACTATATATTTAATTTCCTTTTAATTAGGTTATTGTAGTTTTATCACATGGACCAATGAAATATTTCATAATGCAATAAGATTATGCAGTTTCAAAATGCAGTATAATTACACAATTATAGTAGATTTGTGTCGATTTTTAAAAAAATTCATTCTATTCCCTTTATTTGTTATTCTTTTCATCTAGTCCCAAAATCGAAAAATTGGCCCAAAACACCCCACCAATAGAAAATGATCATTTATTTAAATAATTTTTATATGGATCATTTCCCAATTTTTTAAATAAAATGACCTTTTCCTAAAATAAACCTTTAATGCTATTGTGGAATGGTTGATTATTAATGAATGAGTTTTATTTTGATATACAACCTGTGTAAAATATTTTTATATAGCTTTTCTATTAAATTTAAAATATAAAACTTTAGCTCTAACACCCTAAATTCTAAATCTTAAACCATAAACTCTAACCTTAAACCTTAAATCTTAAATTCTAAACCCTACAACTTAAACCTATAAATTTTATTTTTTACTATACTGTGTATCAAACTTTTTCTCATAATAAATATTATAAAATATTCATCTTTGCCGATTTCAAATCTCAGTTCTTTCCCTTGAGAATTTATGTACTTTCTTTCTCGAAAATATAACTTTTTTTTTTCTTTCTTGTGCTTTTTTGAACTGTAACACTGTGATTCTTAGTAATTTTGAAGTACAAAAGTAAACAGCTAAAAGCTTCGCACTAACGCTTTGATTAAGCTTTTGCTGATTATCTTCTTCTATACCTTAAACTCTTTCCTTTATTGTCTTCCGTCCCCTTTTCCTTTTCCTTCTGTTTGGTGAGAGAGAACGGGGACTGCGAAAATTGGAAGAAAATTAGCGATGGTGGTCAGAAAGGTAGGGAAGTATGAGATTGGGAGAACAATCGGCGAAGGAACCTTTGCTAAGGTTAAGTTCGCGCAAAACACGGAGACCGGCGAAAGTGTTGCCATGAAAGTCCTTGATCGCAGCACCATTATCAAACACAAAATGGTCGATCAGGTCAAATTTCCATCTTTTATGTTACCGAAATGAGATTTTGGTAATTTTATAAGAAGTGGTTGAGCAGATAATAAAACAGAAATTGTTTTTATTTTTGTCTGTATTTAATTTTACTGAATTAGATGTGAATTTGATAAGTTCTTAAACATAATTTGAAAGTTTGAGTTTCAATTGAAGCTAATCAACAGTTTTTTTTTTCCTTTTATATTTTTTAAATATTTCAGATCAAAAGGGAGATATCTATAATGAAGCTCGTTAGACATCCTTACGTAGTTCGTTTGCACGAGGTAAATAATTCAGTATTATCACTGTAGCATTAATTCTTAAGTTCTACATGGCTCATGCTTGGTTGGTTTCTAACAATGTTAGTTTTTGATTTATTAGGTTATAGCAAGCCGAACTAAGATTTATATAATCTTAGAATTCATTACTGGTGGTGAATTGTTCGATAAAATAGTAAGTATCTTTGAAGCAAAGATCAACTCTGGTTGCATTATCAGGTTTGTTTTAAAGGCGGACGGTAAATTGTTTATCTTGCAGATTCATAATGGTCGTCTTAGTGAAGCCGAAGCTAGAAGATATTTCCAACAGCTTATTGATGGTGTGGAATTTTGCCATAGTAAGGGAGTCTACCACAGAGATTTGAAGGTTTTCTTTGTTCTTATCATCCGTGTTGCTATTTTTCTTCGTTCAGATTTCGTAATTCTGACTTGTTTGCTTCCATATTTACAGCCTGAAAATCTTTTACTTGATTCCCAAGGAAATTTAAAGATTTCAGATTTTGGCCTTAGCGCATTGCCAGAACAAGTAAGAAATTAAGTGAAGAGTGAACTTCTTTTTTCACCTTCCTCCCCTGACATAAAATAGTTTGAAAGAAGTACGATGACATGCTTTGGTATTTGATGATATGCATGTTTAGGGAGTTAGCCTACTTCGGACGACGTGTGGAACTCCTAACTATGTGGCACCAGAGGTAAAAATATAAGATACGCATATTGAGTTGAATATACCTGATTTAATTGTTTATTTTGTGTTATTGTCTGCTTATTGAAGCAATATTTCCATTTTGTTACAGGTTCTCAGTCACAAGGGGTATGATGGTGCTGTGGCAGATGTCTGGTCTTGCGGCGTCATTCTTTATGTTCTGATGGCAGGTTATCTTCCATTTGATGAGCTTGATCTCACCACACTGTATAGTAAGGCAGGTGCTTTTTTTCATGTTTACAAGTTTATCGTTATTGTTTTTGCCTCTCCTTAATGGATTATGGTATATACCAAAAGCATTGAAATAAATGAAAGAAAAACTGTCACTTTAACTGTTTGACATAATCAGTACTTCATTTACGTTTTTTTTTTAACTTCAGGTTGAGAGAGCCGACTTTTCTTGCCCTTCTTGGTTTCCTGTGGAAGCAAAATCCCTGATTCATAGAATTCTAGATCCAAATCCTCAAACTGTAAGTACTTGTTGTCCAATAATTATACTGTTTGGGCTGCTTAACTATCAAAATGAAATAATAAGGCCACAGAAACTGATGGTATTGTTTCAAGGTATACAAAATGATGTCCAGCTATCCTGGAATCAACCCTAAATCAGAAATGCCCAACCTAATCTAATGTGGTTTCGAGAAGTTATTATTTATTTGGTGCTAGTTTTCTGATAGCCCTCATGCATGCCACCATAAAAACATGTTTTACATATGGATTGCCTTGACTTTTTACTTTGCATAACTTATACCCATTCTGAACCATGAAGGACTCTGGTCTCATTTGAAACTAAGTGCTCCTGTACCTACCACTCTATGGTATTTCTTTTTATTGATACAAGTGTTTCTGTAAATATAACAATGGTTTCAACATGGCTTTTGTTTCTGCTTGATTGTCTCATTCTCCTTTTCTGTACAGCGCATTACAATCGAGCAAATCAGGAATGATGAGTGGTTTAAGAAGAGCTATGTTCCTGTCAGACTTTTTGAGTATGAAGATATTAACTTGGATGACGTAAATGCTGTGTTCGATGATCCTGAGATTGATAAGGTATTTAACAGCTTTAATTTAGTTAAATGTGATGTAAAAGTATAATTTGGGTTTCCAATCAATAATTCAACCAAGTTTCTTTATGCTCGTGTGCCTAAATTGGGTTTGTTAGTTTAACTGCATCACTACAACTAATTTTTAACTTCCAATTCCTAATAATATATTGTAGGAAGAAAGGGGTAATGAGCCATCAAGAAATGATGATATGGGTCCTTTGAATCTTAATGCATTTGACTTGATCATTCTCTCTCAAGGCTTGAATCTTGCAACGCTTTTTGACCGAGGGAAGGTAGAGTTCTTTGATAAATAGTATATATGCGCTTCTACCTCTGTTGAACAGTTCATGAAGGAACTAATTGCTTCTACCTCTGCTCGGGTTTTATTTGCTTTTCAATGTCTAACGCCATCTATTTATGAGCATCAGTTTACCTTGCAGTCATCAGGAACTCGTATGTGGCAATTTCAAAATATCTTGTATTGAGGATATGTTTCCTTGAGACAGTCCGATATATGCTTATCCTGCCTAAATTAACCTTTGTGAATGTATTATTCTCCCTGTCAGGACACCATGAAGTATCAGACACGATTTGTTTCACAGAAGCCAGCAAGGGTTATTCTGTCTAGCATGGAAGTTGTTGCTCAATCAATGGGCTATAAGACACACATTCGAAATTATAAGGTAGATGACTCGGACTATTAACCATTGCTTATGTCAGTTTTTTCTCTTTATTTCAGTTGACATGTAGCTATTAATTTATGCATACTGGTAAGTAAACAAGTTCTCTAGTTCCTTCGTAACTGTTTCATTCCTCTGTTTGCTAATTATATCATCAATTGGACTGGTGAATAAATAATCTTGCCTGTACTAATGTTGATTTTTCAGATGAGAGTTGAAGGTCTTTCAGCTAGCAAGACTTGTCATTTTTCGGTTATCCTCGAAGTAGGTTTCTGATCTCAACTCTTGTTGAATTCTTCGTTAACTTTCAAGTAAATTCGTTTTCCTCCCCCATCCCTCTGACTGTTCTCGGGAATCTGAAGGTTTTCGAGGTTGCTCCCACGTTTCAGATGGTAGATATACAAAAAGCGGCCGGTGACGCAGGAGAATACCTAAAGGTTAGTTTACCTTGTTTCATTCACACGTCAAGTGTTGTTTTAACATTCCTTTTTTACTCGGTTTCTTGGCATATCCTTATGGGTCGGGGTCGGCCTTCACTCAATAGCCACATCCCTCTTGAATATATCTCTGTATTATCTTTAGTTTTTGGATCCTGACATAAGCAATGCATCTTTGTCTCACAGTTTTACAAGACATTTTGTAGTAACCTAGACGATATCATTTGGAAACCACCCAATGAATCAAGCAAATCAAGGATCACCAAATGTAGGAGTAAAAGACGTTGATCCATAACATCGCCAGTACTTTGAGTTGATATACGTGTGGATTTCAACCACGAGGTTGACGTTACCACTTATCTAACCCTCCCAAGCTTCTCTTCAACACCCAAGAAATATGTATATGTATATGTATATGTATATGTATATGTATATGTATATGTATATGTATATGTATGTGTGTGTTGTATTTATTTGTACTTTCTGTGTGGTTAATGTTTGTAAGGCTCTTTGATTTTATCTATAAATTGTTTCCCATGTTGCAAATTGCAATCATGTTAGGATTGTAAACGGAACCGAGTGAATACGAATAATAGTATGTTTATGTTTGTTCGTTTAGTTTTAAATGAACAAACAAACGAGCACGAACAACTAAACGAACATAATTTTCTGTACGTGTTCGTTCATTAAGGATTGTGCATTGTTTGTATTTGTTCATGTTCGTTTGTTAAAATGATAAACAAACGCAAGCGAACATTGAATATTGTTTAATTTTTGTAGGAACCAAAATATATTCAATACGAATATAAACCCAAGATCTATATGTATGTCAAATCACTAAGAACAAAACTAAATTTGCGGAAGCGTACCTGAATCCATCGATGGAGATTTTCCAGAGAGAGTTTGATCTTCCGAGATGATAGATTACCTCTTGGCACACAACTCGAGACGGACGGAAAAAGAGATATGCAAATTAACCTAGATCTCGGGGACCACTACCCTTTATATAAACTGAATTAAAACAGTTTATTAATATTTACAACTCTGCCCCTCATTGAGTTATAAATCTAACTTATGGTATCTACACTTTTAATTCCATGACAATCCAGTACATATAACACGTGTAACATAATTGGTCACTTAATTACGTGTTAAACTTTATAATAGCAACGTACATTATACATATGTGCCCACTATTATTGAATTTTAATCCAACAATTTTTTCTTAAAAAGTCTGAAGTCATGTACATTGAGTATTATTTATTTAAAAAAAGTCATTTTTTTTAATTTTTTTAATATAATATTTTTGTTATGAAAAATAATAAATATAAAGGAACATAGATGAATGGATTACCAAACGTTCACGAATGTAAATGAACGAACGAGCTTTTTATTTGTGTTCATTTAATTAAACGAACATAGTTTTAGTCATGTCCGTTCGTTTAATAAATAAATAAAAATAAATGTACTTTTCGCTGAACAGTTTATGAACGATTTACTTAACGTTCGATTTGTTTACGACTTTTGTATGAGCAAGCGGATTACCTTACCATGAGAACAACTCCTTTAGATTACTAGTGAATTTGTACGAAACGAACACAGGTCTGACTATAATAATAGTAATAGTAAAAGTAATAATAATAGATCAATGCACGTCGTGACAATCTAAGAACGGTAGATTGCAGGGATTTGCTTTTCCTATGCTAATAGAGGTTTTTTACTCTTTTCGGTATTTTTGTAATGTCTTAACGTTAAAAATTTAAGTTTAAGGTTTAGAGTTAGAGTTTAGTATCAGACCTAAGGAAATTTAAGGTAAATTATATTTTTAGGGTTTATAATTTAAGATTTAAAATTTAAGTTTAGAACTTATAATTTAATTTTTTTAGTGTTGGTATAGAAAGGGACACCGAAAAAAATAATTTTTTTTATCCTTTCCATGCCTAGTCGACCAATCAAAAATAGCTTGTCAAGAACTCAGTGGGCCAACAGAATGCGAAAAATTAGTGATTGAACTCGTTTCAATTTAGGGAAAAACTACCAATAATCCAGTTGTAAATGCAACTCACATGCATGTAAAACAGATTCATCAAGTGGCTTGTATACTTTTCTCTCAGATTTGAATTTCTTTTAACAATATTTCCTTTTTCACTAAAATCATTCTTTGGATTTAAATTTAAAATTATTTTAATTGAACTAGAATAGTTTGTGAGCAGGGGTGTTTATAGTTTAATTTCGAACCACGTCAGGTAAGAGTGAAATGGGATCAGAGAAGCCTAATCCATTAAGGTAGGAAGTTGGTTTGGGAAGAAGCCGAATCCCATCTTAGGTTGAACGAGGCTAACCAATCATAGCTTGTTAAAGTGACATTGGTTAGGACTGAAGCTTTAGATATAAACGGCAAACCCAATCTTTAACTTGGCTTTACACTCATCTTTTGTTAATTAGACGCATATCGACTGTTTCCTTTTTGTTCTTTTAATGTGCTGCTTTTTGGGATTTATCGTATAAATTTTATTTTTTAAAATTATAATTAAATATTATAATTAATATAAAAGGTTAGATCTCTTTTAAAAATTTGTCCACAAAATAAAAAAAATATTTTTTATAAATTATAATTACAAAATAATATAAGTTTAAATTTTAAAATAATATTAATTATAAAATTAAAAAGTAATTATGCTCATATTTACGCAAATTCTCACTATTCCTTTATGACTCATAATTTATGAATTATGATTTGTCCAAACACACCACACATAATTACACTCAAATATATTTATCATGACTTCTCAAATGTGTCTTGTTAAGATTTTTTTTGAAAAAAATGAAAAGCATGGATAAATAATAATTCTAAATATTTTATCCTTAATTTGGATTGAAAACGTCAGCTACACTCGTTAATGTAGAGCATTTTATAGTAATTTCTTATACATCTTACCTTTCAATATCTTTATACAGAATAAAATATGAAAATCATTTAAGATAAAAAAGCTTTTTATTTTAAAGTATTTAATTAATTTCTTAATATTTCTACTACGTTCAAATAAAACTTTATTTCGATATAAATGCTTAAGTGCATGGGCAAAACTAAACTATGATTAGGCCTAAGAGTATATGTATAATTATATATAATTATACTCAAATATAATTATTAAATGAATTTTTTTGTTGCCCTCTCGATTACTCAGGACTTTGTCTTAATTAATCCAAACCGAACCGCGTTGCACACTTAATTTTAGTGAGTGATCTCCAAGTAATAAATTTCTGCATACACAATGCCTTAAATACCATATATGCTTAAACGATACTCATTATCAATTTGCTTACTACTTAAACTAACCATTTAATAATTAAATGAATTTTTAAACACGTCATTAGATTTTTCTTGAACGGAATGTCGAACAAAACTATTTAATTGTGAATATTTAATTAACCTTTTGCCTACAAGCTACTGGAATATATGGAAATTCAGAATCTAACCGTTTTGTCTAATGTATTATATGCACCTTGGCTGGTTGTAGAACAATTTACAACGTAAAGCTACGTTCATGAACAGGCAAGTGATTATTCCCATAATTATAAAAAATACTAATAATTAATAGATTAATTGATAGTAACAAGTCAAGTTGGGGACGTGACGGCCTCCCTTTTATTATTTATTTTCTTAAATTTCCAAATTGATGTTACCTTTGCGTTACTAACCAACTAATTCGTAATTTCAACAACTAATTATATATATAGTTAAAATTTTAATATACATGCGGTGTAAAATTAATTTTATAAAACATGTATATTTATACTATAAAATTTAAATCCTAAATTTTTAATCTTGACCTTAAAAAATTAAATTTTAAACCTTAAACCATATACACTAAATTCTAAACCGTACAACCTAACCCTATAAACTTTAAACCCTAAACTAAAACTCTAACTCTTAAAACTAAAAAACACGTGTAAACCTTAATTTGCACGGCTTGTGTATCAAAAATTTTCCATCTTATATTACTTATAAACAATCGAACAACAGCCAATTTATCGAATTAAACAACTTCCACAATCCTTTGTTACATCAGATGGGAATCTTGTTCAGACAAAAGTAAGATCAAGAATAACTTCCCCGGCCGGATGTCTAAGAAGTTGACCTCAAAACTATGCAGTTTTGGCATTCTCTCATGTATAACATTTTATTTATTTATTGAAGAAATTCTATAGATGATTTGTATATTGTGCATATTTGTGAATTTATTTTCTTTATTTTTAAATTTTAAAATATGTTTTTTTATCTTGAAGTTAATTTGTTTTAATTAATTCCTATCAAATATTTTCATGTGACCTATTTATTGAATTATATGATAGAGAGACTTAATCTGTAAAAATACAATATAAAAACTTTAACAGATTTTACTGATAAAAAAACTTTAACATATTTTGACCTTAATTTTTTATTTTTATCTAATTTATTTTTTCAAATTAGCTTTTAAAAAAAATAGAATTTGGGTAATTATAATTAAGCTAACAACACAGAAAACAAAAGTAGGCATTTATTTGGGAGAAGTTAGTGGACATATAGAGGTACTATTTATAGGAGAGTAACAAACGTAAACACCCAGTAAAAGATTCCAGCAAAATATTCCGTCTTCGGAATAAAAAGTGTTTGATATTATTAGTAAAACGAAATCGACATTAATGTGCTGAACAAGAAGGCAAGTCATTGCAGCTAAGCTAAGACTTATTCATTAGTTTTTCTCTCTTTGGTTTTGATTATTGCTGACAATGGGAACTCTGGAAATTGAACCATCGCCAAAACTAGCTGAGCAAGTGGTGAAAGAGGAGGCTGCAATCGACGAAAGCGAGCTGTCTCCGATAGAAGAAGTTCGTCTAACAGTGCCCAACACCGACGACCCGTCACTCCCTGTATGGACTTTCCGTATGTGGTTCTTGGGTCTTTTCTCTTGCACCCTTCTTTCCTTCTTGAACCAGTTTTTCGGCTACCGAACCGAGCCGCTCGTCATCACCCAAATCACCGTCCAGGTGGCGACTCTCCCCATCGGACGGTTCATGGCTTCGGCTCTTCCCACGACTAAGTTTCGTATACCGGGGTGTGGTTCGAGAGAGTTCTCGCTTAACCCCGGACCGTTTAACATGAAGGAACATGTTTTGATTACGATATTTGCTAATGCCGGGAGTGCTTTCGGAAGCGGTACGGTTTATGCTGTTGGTATTGTTACCATTATCAAGGCGTTTTATGGAAGGAGCATCTCTTTCTTGTCTAGTTGGCTTCTTATCATCACTACACAGGTTGGCTTACTTAACTTTTAAATCTTGCTTTACATGTTAATCACGTGTGTATGATAACAGTTCTGTAAGAAATGAAGTCTGAGAATTTCTCAGATTTGCTTTTACTTTCATTTTATCTGATGCTAAGAAATACTGCAGAAAAGAAAAGAAAACAAAGAGATTAATTAGGTTATCTGATAAATGTAGTGGTCTCTTAAATGCAGGTTATGGGATATGGTTGGGCGGGGATACTGAGGAAGTTTGTGGTGGAGCCGGCGCACATGTGGTGGCCCTCTACACTTGTTCAAATTTCTCTTTTCAGGTACCTAGTACCTACTATCACTATGGTCTGCCTGTATATTTATTATATATGTAATACCTCATTTCAGCTCAAGGCAGTTCAGTTTTATCATTGGAAAGGAGATAACTGGCGTATATATTGTATGATTTGCCATTGTTGAACATTGTTCTGCTGCTGATTGTCCAGGACTTTGCATGAAAAAGAAGAAAATACCGATGGCAAGCGCCGCATTTCACGGGCGAAATTCTTTGTTATTGCATTAGTATGTAGCTTCTGCTGGTATGTGTTTCCGGGTTACCTTTTCCAAACCTTGCAAAGCATCTCTTTGGTGTGCTTAGCCTTCCCCCATTCAGTAACCGCCCACCAAATCGGCTCCGGCATGAGCGGTCTCGGCATAGGGGCCTTCACACTTGACTGGACAACCGTTGCCTCTTTCTTGTTTAGCCCACTTGTTTCTCCTTTCTTCGCCATTGTAAACGTCTTCATAGGGTATGCCTTGATCATATACCTCGTGATGCCAGTATCTTACTGGGGGTTAAACCTTTACAACGCGAAAACATTTCCCATATTTTCATCGGACTTGTTCACCGCACAAGGTCAGTTGTATAATGTTTCGTTGATTGTTAACAACAAGCTTGAGCTCAATGTGGCAGAGTATAAGAAGTTAGGGAGTGTCCATTTGAGCACTTTCTTCGCTGTCACCTATGGATTTGGGTTCGCCACTATTGCTTCCACGGTAACACATGTAGCCTTGTTCTATGGAAGGTAAAAATTGTGTAGTTATTTCAGAACGAAACTTCATTGCTCCGGTTGATATTCAACTTTGCTAAAAACCATGTTGGTTACAGAGAAATTTATAGTCGATACCGAGCTTCTTCGAGGGAAAAGGCCGATGTTCATACAAGGTTGATGAGAAACTACAAGGACATTCCTTCATGGTGGTTTTATTCGCTTCTTGCTGTCTCCATTCTAGTCGGTCTTGCACTCTGCATCTTCCTTAAAAAGGATGTCCAAATGCCTTGGTGGGGGCTGATATTTGCTGCTGCACTTGCCTTCTTTTTCACTTTGCCTATCAGCATTATAACAGCCACGACAAATCAAGTAATTTAAGATGGCAGTTTTGCTTATCCACAAGGATAATTTTCATAAAAAATTTCACTTGATTGATGAATGTTTATATTCTTTCCCGACAGACACCAGGGCTGAATATCATTACAGAGTACATAATGGGAGGATTATTGCCTGGACAACCAATAACCAATGTTTGTTTCAAGACCTACGGGTACATGAGCATGGCTCAGGCAGTAGCTTTTCTTAGTGATTTCAAGCTCGGTCATTACATGAAAATCCCTCCAAGATCAATGTTCTTGGTTCAGGTATTTCAGTTTATTATAGACCATTTTTTCTGTATTAACTTGCATAATTCTCTTAATTGTTCCATTTTAGTTCATTGGAACCATGCTAGCTGGAACGGTAAACCTTGGAGTGGCCTGGTGGCTTCTTTCTTCCGTTGAAAACATATGCCACAAATCTCTTCTCCCAGCAAATAGTCCATGGACGTGCCCCGGCGACAAAGTCTTTTTCGACGCATCGGTTATCTGGGGTTTGGTTGGACCGAAACGAATTTTCGGCTCGCATGGGGAGTACTCAACACTTAACTGGTTCTTCCTAGGAGGACTTTTGGGACCAGTTGTAGTATGGCTTTTGCACAAAGCATTTCCCAATCAAACATGGATTCCCCTTATCAATCTGCCAGTGCTTTTAGGCGCAACTGGCAACATGCCACCGGCATCGCCATTGAACTATACTTCCTGGATTCTGGTTGGAACAATCTTCAACTTCTTCGTATTCAGGTATCGAAAGCAATGGTGGAAGAGGTACAACTACATTCTGTCGGCAGCATTGGATGCAGGGGTAGCATTCATGACGGTGCTGCTTTATGTTTCACTGGGGGTTGAGGATAAGGGTCTGAACTGGTGGGGTGCCAGTCCTCATGTTGTACCCGAGCACTGTGATCTAGCAATTTGCCCCACTGCTAAGGGGATATCTGTTGATGGGTGCCCAACATTTTAGCTTCATGTCTGATATTGTACTCTGTTAGAACCTGCTACCTTAATGTCTTTAACATGGTATCATCAAGACAAGAGAATCGAAAAACCATTAAAGCTTAATGAGAATTTATTTGTGTGTGTATATATATATATATATGGGCTAAATAAACCTGCTACCTTAATGTCATCACTGAGTACGTCGTGGGTTACATGTTACTAGGAAAAATCATTAGCCAACGTTTGCTTCATAACATACGGATATATCAGCATGACACAGGCAGTTTCCTTTCCTAATGATTTCAAGCTCGGCCATTGTATGAAGCAGGGATGGACCCAGAGGGGCTGGAATTCGTCCTCTTAGAATTTTATAGGTTCACCCTCCTAACATAAAATTTTGTTCCTGATATGAAGATTCCCCCAAGGTCGATGTCTGTAGTCCAGGTATATCTAAAGAAGAAAACGAATATCTAAAGGAAATAAAGACATTTACAAAAAGACAAAAGATTGCAAAATAATCAAATGTAGCGGGTAACAAATGCTAATTACAACTTAAAAGAACAGTATACTTAGTACAGGATTACTATATTTGCTGATTCCTTCTCCGATTTGTGTTCTACTAAAAGGGTATGGAAACTGTGATAGCTGGAACAGTGAACCTTGCAGACTTGCAGTTGCATGGTGGCTGCTGTCCACGGTTGAGAACATATGCCAGGATCATTTTTTAGGCTTCAACAACTCTACATTTTGAGGATAAGCACATTCGCAAGAAGAAAAGGAAAAAAAGGGTTGAAATACAGCATATTTCTATATTGATTTCCTTCTCTGTATATAGAAGAACTTACAAATCATTTTCTTCAGTCCTAAAATAAAATTGAAACAAAAGGGGGGAGAAAAAAAGAAAAGACAAATATAAGTATATATGATCTTTACATAGTCGAAAGTCATTTCACTTGTCAGCAACTGATCTTGATGGAGGAGCTGCATATCTGTTGGAGAATCCATGATATAGAGAACCCTGAGGATCATCATCTCCATATCCGTTGTCGAAGTTTTGAGCATAGCTTAAAGGGTCGTACCTAAAGCCACCGACTGGTCTATGTTGTTTTGGCATGAGAGCTGCCGTCATGCTTTTGCCTAAAGTTTTTATTTTTCTTTTCGTGCATGGAAGCTTCAGCTTGAGACGACCCCAACAGGAAAGCAGACCTTCTTCTTCCTCGGGTTTCGTCGAAGCTGAAATCTTCTCCATGGGTTTTGAGAGCACTTTTTAAGATGAACTTTCTCGCTCCCAAGTTCAAACTGATGTGAACACAGACGTTTTGTTGATAAGAAGGTACGTGAGGTCTCTAGATTTTTCCTCGCTTCATTTGATTTGGATTTTCAATGTGTGGTAGAGAAGAGCATTGGTCTAAACTCTAAAGGATCAGTACGGGGAAAAGTTTGTATTCCCTTGGGGTTTAAAGGGAAAAAACAAAGAAATCAAGCAAGGTGAAACTGGGAAGTGATGCAGACAAGTGAAAGAATCTAAGATGCGGGAGAGACAGAGTGAATGAGGACTTACTTGCAGCTGTTAGCGGAAAACATTCGATTAAGAAAACCACGGACAAAAAAGGAGAAATTTGCTATGATGTGATAAATTATAAAAGCATGAGTTTGCGAAAACAATTAATCTAATTCACTTTCAATTTGAACACATAAAATCCTAAATCACATTCCATAATCCATGGTTATAGTTTATAAATGAAACTCATGTTGCAAGAAATCTACTCTAGTAACATTATTGTACCCACAAAAAACCAATTAAATCTCAATTTTATATCATCTATAGACGATAACTATTTTTTTTCTTTTCCCCCAAGAAAAATCTAGTACATACGTAATAAATTTGAACGTTCGACAACGCTGAAGAAGCAAGGTTGAAGGGGCCAACGACCCCTCACTTTTCAAAAATCAACGTAATAAAAACATTAACCTATCAAATTTTTTATACAATTCATACGTTACGAGATTCACATTGATATTCATTTTTTCCCCTAATGGCGGTAGAATAAAACTAACTTTTTTTCCATGAAATAGACATGCTCGGTTAATGATGCGCATAAAATTGGAAGCTTTTTCGGTTACAATATTCCTCGCATAACATGGTTTGATGCCATTTAGAATTGGATGGATAAATCACTTGCTTAAAGCTGTGGCCAATGGGCAAATGGTCCCTTCAAACCATTTGTTTCAAGGACGCAAACGTTGCTTTCTCATCTGGTTCGGTTCATGCTATCTTTTCCTAGTGGCACCTCTCACTACGTCCTACACTCGTCCAGTGACCATTGTATTTTGTTTTTCCTTCCCTTTTCATTATCCAGTTACCATATGCCCATATGGACCTTGATCACTATCAGGCTCAGCAGCACTTTTCCCATGTTTAATGCCTTTTGGCGCCGGCCAAAAGATCAACGATTGGTTTGCTTCAGCATCAGATAGCCCAAGACCAACAAGGTAAGTCGGCGTTTTTGCTAATGAAGTTGCCGATGGCGATCGGGAAAGTGCCCTTGGAATTAATGTTCCCGTCATGTGTAAAGGCCAAAGGGAAAGGGAAAAGGAAAAGGAAAAGGAAAGCATCTGAAAGATTTTATTTACTAACTAGTGATGTAATACAATGAGAAGCAATAAGTATTATATATCCATAAAGCACCTTCTAAGATAGAAACTGATTGAGATTATATTAAGCAGCAGACAACTACCACATGAGCTGCAAGCTAACGGAACAAGGCAAACTCGAAATCTGGAAAGCATTTATAACCTTAACCTAAGGATATAAACAAAAAGTGAAGCTACATGGCTAACTACCAAAATCTCACACGGATATATCTAAACGGTTAAAGATAAATACAATGTAATCTCCTAGGGGCAAGCAGTATAGAGCCACAAATGTTACCATTAGCAATTGATGGGAGAACCAATATGACATGAGCCACGGACTACGTCTTCACAGCGACTTGTTCTGCCGAACTTCTCTTCACAACTCCTTTATAGCATAATTCATTCAGCAACTCCAAAGCCTCTTTAGCTAAGCCTTCGTAAGCTATGCTTTCAATGAGAATGGTGTATGTGGATTCAGTAGGTTTACATCCCCCTCATCACCATATAAGCTAAAAAGTCAATTGCATGATCAGTCTGCCGGGCCTTACAAAAACCCAACATGATAGAGTTATAGGTTATGGTATTTGGCTGAATGCCCATTCTCTCAAAGTCATGAAATAAATTCACTGCATCATTGACCTTTCCTTCCCTACAAAGTCCTCCAATGAGCGAAGAGTAGGTAATTATATCAGGCTTTAGACCCTTGGCACGCATCTCATCCAAAAGTTCAATGGCTTGATCTGTTTTCCCGACCTTTGTCAGCCCATCAATCACGGTGTTATAAGTGATTAAAACGGGCGAGTAGCCTTTGGTACTAAGCTGATATCGCAACAGCGAGATCAACCTTCTCATCTTTGCATAATGCCGTGAGCAGTGTTATAGGTCACAATATCAGGGTAGCAACCTCTAGACATCATTATCTCCAAATACTCTATTGCTCTCCCCATTTTCTTTTCTTTGCAGAACGCATGCAGCAGTGGATTATAACTCAATGAGTTAGGAGTACAACCATGCTCGGGCATCTTCTCCAACATGTCAATTGCTCGACCTAGCAAACCCTTTCGGCATAAGAAATTAATCAGGATATTGAAAGTAACAACACTAGGAGAACAGCCTTTGTGAAGCATATAAGCTAACAATCTCTCGGCATCCATCCACCTGCCAGTGCTACACATGCTACGCAGAATAATATTATGAGTAATCACATTGGGTTGGCATCCATTCGATTCCATACTATTCAAAAACTTGATAGCTTCACCCAATTTGCTCTCCTTACACATCCCATTGACAAGAACATTATAAGTAACCACATCCGGTTTACATCCTCTATTCCTCATCTCATCCAAGAGCTTCATAGCTTGTCGAACGCCACTTTCCTTACAAGTTGCTTCAATCAAAATCGTATATGTAATCACATCCGGATAACATTCCCTCTGCAATTGTTGATCCAAAAGTTCCATTGCTTGGTTCAAATTTCCACTATCACACAAACTCCGCAAAATTGTATTATAAGTAACAACATCTGGAGAAACACTCATTCGATCCAAAACTCGTAAAGCATTATCAATCTCCCCCGCCTTGCAATACCCGCCGATCAACACATTGTAAGTTATAACGTCAGGAATTGCCCCTGAATCTTCTATAATCTCCATAACCCGTGTAGCCTTCCTCAACTTGCCGCCTTTCTTACAAAATCCACGAATTAAACTCGTACAAGCAATAATATCAGGAATCTCTCCATGATAAACCATGCCCTCAAGAAACTTAAACCCTTCTTCCAATTCACCATTTCTAACAAATTTAAGGAGTTGATTATTGCTATCGGATTCCTCAACATCGTTCAACGCACTTGAGGGACTCGAGGAAGCGTCATCGTTTCCGAAATGCCCTCTTCGAGAACTTTCGAGGTTTTGCAGCCTACCATTAACACCAAGATTTTCAACCCTTGAAACAGAAAGGACACCACATCGCCTTCGCTTTTGGAACCCCACAGGTATGCAACCCAAATGAGTTTTCATAGAACTAAAATCATAAACAGCTTTACCCTTAATCCTAGCTTCTATAAATTTACTATTCCTTAAACCCTCCATGTGAAAGTGTTGAAATGAACAAAACCCTTCAGGGACATGATTTTTATGTACAATCATATCCATATAGTTTATCTACAAGTTTATATAGAAAGATAAATGCTCAGAAATGAAAAATCATCCCTTAAAAATAATATAATACTTAAAAATGCTATGCTTTAGCAGAAACGTAGTGAGATATACAAATGCTTTACTTTCAAGAGAGAATGAAAAGGCGGAGCTAACCTTAGGATAGGCTGTGTGAAGTGATAAACTGAGAGGTGGGAAGTTTTATCCAGTTTCTGGATTTCTGGTTCTGGTCTCTATGAAATACCTGCAATGGAAGGCAATGGAAAGGTGGGCTGTGGGCTGCCATTGTTGAGGCTTATTTGACTGAGGTTGGGCTCTATTGGCTATGTCCATGGTACATGCTACACGTATTGGGAATTTGAGCTCCCTGGATGATATTCTTATCAAGTGTTAAGGACATATAAATCTTGTAAATATTTTCTTTATTTGAAGGGATAAGTTATACTTTAGTTTTTTTGAATTTTTTCATTTTTTATATTGGTACTTGAATTTTTCTATGTTCATTTGCATCTGAATTTGTTTATTTTTCTATGTATTAGTACTTAAATTTTTTCAAGTTCACGACGGTATTTAAATTTATCTCTTTTTCTTACATTGATATCTTTGAACATTTTAATTTTATAATATTTATATATTTAATATTTTTATTTTTAAACGATTATATGACACAATCTTATAATATCACGTCACTCAAACATGATTAAAAAGATAATGTTTTGAAAAGGATCTTAGGTACCGATATGGACAAAAATGTTGAGGTACTAACGTAAGAAAGTAACAAATTCAAATAACAACCTAGAACAAAAAAATTTAAGTGCCAATGTAATAAAAATGAACACGTTTAAAATTTTTTAATTATTAGTATAAAATATAAGTCAAAACTAAATTAAACCAAAATGCTTACGATAGAATCAAAGTACGCACATAGTAAAACGTAAACAAGAGGCTTAAAAGTTTTATGATTTTCAACGACCAACAGCTAGTTTGTATAGAAAGGTTGTAGTCATATTAGTCCTCAACAAAATTTAATTTAAATTAATGGATATATAAATAGAATGTCGGTGATTAAACCCAAAAAATTAAAACTTTCATCCTTATTATTTTGATTATTTTATTAATTTCCATTGTTTTTATTTTACAGTAACTAATTTCCATTGTTTATTCGAAAAAACTTATATTCATTTGTATATTCATATAACTAGCCGATATATTATAATTTAGAACCAACGACAAATCTTGTATTATCTCTCTAACAATGACCTATCTTAGCTGATAAGCCGATTAACTTACCAACTTCACAAATAGTTGTACAGTTATATACTCCATCTGTCTCATTTAATATATTTTTTTTGTGTTTTGAAATTGTCCAACTTAAAATGTTTCATTGAAAAAATTAATAACTTTTATAAGGTATATTTCTCTTTATACATTTTTTTAGTTTCCCAACAAAACAAAATTCAACTTTTTAAAAATAAAATTATTGTTTCAATTATTTTATATTGTCTTTCTTATACATTTTTATACAAACTTTTTCTTCTTAAAATTATGTGAAAAATTAATAATGAATAAAATAAATGAACGAATAAAATAGGTTAAATGATGATTAATTATTCGCGTGTTAAAATAATTAAAAGTAACTCTCGATATCTATGGACTAGGAGCTATCGCTTTTTACAGTCCACTGTTCTTTCAAAATATCTTGGTTCCTCCCTAATATCTTCGTCCTTTTTTACCAATAAAATTATCTCCCCACATTTGAATTTAATTTCGAAAAGCTGACACGTGTTTATGACAGGTAGAAAAGCTGGAAAACACTTTTTTTCTCGATAATTTTTTTATTTACAAATGGAAGTTTCGATGCCTCCAAGACTCCAGAAAAACAAGCCTATAAGATTTTAGTGGACTTCAAATAGGCACGTGTTAAGTTCCACTTCAATTCGACACGTCACAAAGCCTAAAATTCTTATGGTTCTAGACGATTCATCATCCTTTGTTGACACGTAACCATCGTTTCCCTTATAATTTTGTTCTACTTTTTATAGGTTATATTTTGATACTAATACGTGTAAGAAAATTTTATATAATTCTTTTTTAATATAAAATTTAAAAATTTAATTCTGATATTTTAAATTTTAAATTTCAAATTTTAAATCTTACAATAATTGATTTAAGGTTTTTTCTTTATTCTTTTCTCCTCCTTCTCACTAGATTTACGCTTTTTTATTTTTTTTCAGAAACAAGCGACTATGGTTCTTTTCGATTGTCGGTCTCTCATCTCTTGAAGCTTTATTTTTTTGGTCTTTTCTTCTTTTCTTTCTTTTTAATTTTTTGACTTTTACGTTTTTCTTTCGATTTGGTGCTTTGACACACCTTTTTAATTTTGCTTGTTGAGAGCTTTTTTCAGATCATGGCTCTACTTCGGGCCCATTTTGTGAGGCGGTTCTTATGCAAATGGACAAGTAAGAAAGTCCTTTTTCTCTTTTTTTTGTTCCTCTTCCCTTCGGTCTTGGAGGGCTTGATTTGGCTCCTTTGGTGGCGTTAAAGGCTTTTCGCCGTTTTTGAAAGACTATTGACTGTGATCTCCAACCTGATTATCTCTTCCTCGCCCATCACTCATCGTCAACTTTTGATCTTGACGCGATGACTGCTGATGGCATATCTGAATGTATTCTCCCTCAAGATTTATGCTCCGGCGATCATCGTTTTAACATGCAGTGGAAGATGACCCTACTGGCTTCGACTTCTGTTTCAATTTTTCTTTGGATGTGTTGCTTTTGTGTTTTCTCGTGTTGATCTTTTGTTGTTGTGTTGTTCTCTGTTTCAGGCATATGTTTTGTCGTTTTTGGTTTGCTTGTGGTCTTTGATCCCTTTTTTTCCACGTAATCTCTTATGTTTGCTTGTTGTATGTGTTTGTCCTTTTTAATGAAGTCATCATTTGTTCAATTTTTTTTAAACCCTACAACCTAAGTTTTAAACCTAAAAACCCTAAAATTAATAAACTTGAGTATCAAAATATTATCTTATATATTTTATATATAATATATATAAAAAATTAAACAATCATTCCTTAAAATTTAAAATCTAAATTATTGTCCTTAAACTCTTAAATCATAAACTCTATCCTTAAACCATAAATTATATTTTTTTTGTGTATTATAAGAAAAATGAAAATTTCGAAAGAAAATATGATTTTTTCTTTCATTGTTTGATAGATTTGAAAAATGTTGATAAAAAAATTAAAAAATAATTATTAAGTGCACCATCAATGAAAATAATTTACAAATGGAATTAAAATAGCAACAAATGAAAAATAATTAGATAACACATGTACGAACCTTATAATGATGTTGTTAAGAAAAAAACCACAAATTTATAACATAAATTATAAAATTGGACAAGAACTATATAAAAAAAAATTAAATATAAAATTTTACATCTATCATGTTTCTGCTCTTATTTATGAAGAAAAAAACTAACAATGCATGAAATAATTATCTTAAAAAATACACAATTTTAAGCTAACATAAACGTACCCTTTCTCATCTTCTCTTCACTTATCATCCAGATTAGAATAAAATATTTTCATACTTGAGGATATAAAGTGATGTGTGTTTTTTTTTTCTATTTCAGAAGCGGACCGTCGACTAGTAGGGTCTAGACTCCTAAAATTTTAAAAATTTATCTTATAGTTCTTTAATTAAAAAATATAATTTAAGCTTTATCTTTTTTTAAAATTTAAATTAAACTTTAATTTTTAATATTTTTATTAAATTTCTCTCATATTTTTACATGTTCTCATTAAATTTCTCAAATTATAATTTTTTTACTTGGACCCCAAAATTTTGAACAAAATGTAAATTAAATCTCCAAAATTTTAATTCAAAACTTTATTTTAAAAATTAAATTGACTCACCTGCTCTGTTTTCTTTCTTTATTTAATATACTTAGATTTTTTAAAATTCTATACAAGATTTGTTAAATTGTTTTTATTTACTTGTACTATAATTAATATATAAATACTTATGATACATAATTTTAAAATTTATCGTATAATATAAAAATAAAAAATATTTTATCAGAATTAATATAAAAAATCAAAATGAAAAAACTCCACTAATCAAACCAATCTCACCTCTAATGATGTAAATGTATTCTACATCAAACTTTAAGGTAAGTATTTTTTACAATTTCTCAAACGGCGTGGAAACCTGCAGCTCAAACTTAATAAAGCTGCTTAGCCGGTTTTAAGGTGAAAATTAAACAGCGGCTGTCTCCAAAAACCCGCAGATTATAAAAGAAAGAAAAATAATTATTCCAAAAGCCAAGCCCAAGCTTTAACAAATGTTTGATTTGTGAATAATTTATAATTTAATTAATTACGTAAGAACCAGATTAAGTGGGGGCATCCTTCATTTACTCTCCCCCACATTAACTTATTATTTTTAATTAAATCTCAACCATCTCTCATTTGCTACTGATTCAGATATTTTTTTCTCTCTCTTCTATTTTTCCTGCTTCGTGCCCTTCAGCTTCTAGTTTCTTCAGGTATAATTTTCATGGTCTCCTCAAACGAAGCAGATCTATTTTTTATCTAATTTTATCGTTTTATTTGTTATTTTCTTTATTAACCTAAACTATTCATAATCATATTGTTGTTTTTGTTTTGAGATTGCATTCTCAGCCTTAAACGTGAATTTTGATTCTTTTTCTGTAAAGTAATATGTACTTTGAGATTTTTACGAACTCTTATTTTGCTTTGATTCTAAATTTTTTACTGATGGTGGTATAAAACTTTGTTTAAATCAGTTTGGTTACCGACAAATTGACTGAAAAGATAGCCATGAGATAGAATCGTTTACAATCGTACTTTTTTGTTGAAAACATTACTGCAACAATCTGATTTTGACGTGTGTTCTCAAGTTTTCTCGCTAATGAGCTGGAGAAATGGAGTGTTTTACTCCTACGGTAGAAACGCTGTTTTAAAATCTATCTCTAGCATTTTCTTTCTCCTTATTGCAACTTCTTTTTTTATTCTAAAAAATCATTTCTATAGGAATTTGACATTTTGGACTCTTTTCAGGTTACATTAAGAGGGAATAGCGAGAGCCTTTTAGATTCAAAGCAATTTAGCTAAATAGCCTCGAGGTAATTTTTACTATTATTCTTCTTTAAATTCCATTGTATGCTATTTTTTAAGAAAAAAAATTGTATGATCTCTTGCAGTTTTTTTTTGAAAAGTGTGTTAGCACGGTTCGCCTTCTTTAGTTTTGATTAGATCACTAACAAAGCAACTGTATGATTATATCACTATAGCTTCGATTTTAACATTTTTCACTACTGAATGATCTTTGGACTTTGATTACCTCTTTTATATTGAGACGCGAAAACTATGTCATGGTATACACATTTCCGCACAGTTATCAACGTATTATCTTCTTTTTTTCTTTACAAACTAATTTCTAAACATACTATACTTTATGCTTTCACTGCTGGAGAATCATCATTATTAAGGGATTATAATTTGCATACTATAATCCATGGTTTTTTCAATAGAACAAAGTGAAGATATTGAAAAATATCAATTTGCTAGTGGTACATATTTATAACAATATAAAAGGTAGCAAATAGGAAAACTATTTAAAAACTTTTCTTTTACTTGCCACTACTTTTCATTGGATATGCAGGCATTTGTATTGCATACGCCTCTTTTGTTTTGAATCTGCTAAACATTTTAGTAATTGTTAAATATAATTGAAATTGAGTTATTCTGATCAAGAAACAAAGCTGTTATAAGTAAAAGGTTCGACTATTATCCTTAAGTAAACTACTTATATTCCAACCAACACTAACATAATTCAGTTTACAGATGTGTGCGCGCGCGCGTGTATATGTCTATTGTTCAGTCCTCAATTGAATTTTGTGGGATTTATATTCAATTTTCTCGAGTTTTTTTTTTATCATGAGTATTCTTTTCCTAAGAAGTCTTGGTCCAAAAGGTTTCTAAATGTTTAATACATATACGCTAGCTCATTTGAAGTTGCAAATCTTTCAAGCCATTGTTGACCTCATTTCAGATCAAAGAACAGCATGTGTATTAAATGCAGAATGTGTAACGTTCGTGCCAATTCCTTAGGATGTCTTCTTCAATATCACAATTTACTTATTAGAGATTCAGCATGTGTATTAAAGATTAGGATATGTGTAACGTTGGTGCCAATTCCTTAGCAGAATATGCAGTATCTTAAATGCAAATGGTGATTAGGGGATTGGGTTTTGCCTTGTCGGAAGAGAACAAAGTATATTTGGGTTAAATTAGCTAAGTGGATTTAGGTTCACCAATGCTTGAGGATTCCTGTTAAATGTTTTAGCACCTGTGGCAGAATTATTAGTGCTCCATCTTATTGTTAATTTCTTATATAAGTTCATATTTATGGTTAACATATAGCGATGCTTTTTTAGTCTTCTGAGACGGGGAGACAATAACTTGACGAGATCAAAAAGTTTAGAAAATTTGAACTAGACTAATGGAGTGATGCACTTTTTTCTTGCTAAAGCTATGAAACCTGTCTTTGTATGTTCGATATGTACGAGTAAGCATGTTTTTGTGATTTCGCTTCTTTAGATCTCTTGGAACACAGTTTGTAACTGAATGGAAGTGAGCAAAACAATTGACGTGAGTTCTAGCTTGAGATTAAGGTTTACTTTAGTTGTGTTGTAGAGAGGCAACTAATCTCAATAGATGGTAAAAATTATTCTAACTTTCATTTACAAAAACATCACACTATCCTGCTAATTAAATTTGTTCTTTAAGCAGATAAAAGCTAAATTCTGCACTCTCTAGGCAAGTGTGTTTGATGTGAAACATCTCAAATCTTCAAGTGGCTCTGATGGCTGTGATTTAGTATAGTTGTCTTGCAGAATACCACTTCAAATCATTTAATCTACAAAATATATAGTTTAAGCTGCAATAATTTCAACATGTATAAGCTATGCTGAATTTTTCTTTCACCCTACCCCCAAAGAACCAGAGAGCATGTCCCATCATGTGTTGGAATTTTGGAGAGGGGAAAATTTTCAGCGTCAAAATTATTGTTCATTATTTTTTAATGGTCATTGCTAAATGGTATTTAGTTTTATGTCTATGTTGGAAAATTTTCCTGCTGCTTTAAAACTAGTTCTTCAAGCCCTAATTCATGTTTTTGGGTTCATCAAGCCTTTGCGAAAGGGTAATGAGAAAGTAATTAATGTCTCCTTTTCTTTCTCCTGTATGTTCATGTATAGCTATGAGTTTATTTCTTTTCTTTTTCCTCCCTTTACTTACTGCCTGTCTTTTTACTATAATTGGCTATGTATCCCAATGGAATTCTAAGGTCTATGTTTGATATGTATCCAACATGAGTACTGCAATTAGAAAAAGACTGTAATCTACATTAGAATATACCTAAACGTAATTACAGGGCACATATTTAAGTTCTATTTTGCTCTTGCTATACTTGTATTTATTTCAGGGTTCAAAAGTTAGGTTATTTTGATAGTGCATAATTGTTTGAGTGTTTCTCTTCAACATGTTGCAACCCTCCTCCTTTATCCGGGCTTGGGACCGGCTGTGGTCTCAAATATAGGCATTTAGTGTTCCACAGGCAGAGTTATTGCAGCATATGCTTATGATTCCTTGTTAAATACACTGCCCCTTGTTCTAAGAACTCAATTTTTTATGTTGTATCTAATATTGAGGGTCGTGTACTTTGTGATGCTTATATGCTGTCTAATTTTTATGTGCTTTGATCTTTCAGTTTTCTGACATTAAATGCAGCCTGAAGTTACTTTTAAGGCGGACATTTCAACAGGTAAATGTATGCTGGTTTTGTGAATGCAAATCATGTAGAAGATACTTGTTCATCTTATTCGAGCTGTAAACTAGAAACACAATCCTATGGTTTTCTTACTTTAAAATTTCACTATCATCTATTTATACATATTTATGTCTCTTAATATCGTTAGTATTAACTAATCATGATATGCATTAAATACCAAAGAAACTTATTTTCACCTTTTGTCGTATAGGCTTGGGAACATCTTAAAACTATGGTATTTTCATTGGATACCCTGAACTGGTTTTCTCACTGTTATATGAACCTTTCTTTTGCCATTGCAGATCATGATATCAGTTTATCATAGAAAATTGATTTGCAGTAAAATTACAAGTTGAGTGAATATTGTTGCTGATGTTTCTATAGTTCATTAATTGTTTTTGGCTCACCTATGCAAATATTAATATATTTCTGAAGCACCTTGTTGCAGTCATATATGTTCTATGACATAACTACATTGAAATTTTCCATGTTAAAATCACCTTAAATAAGTGTAACTGTGGTCTACATTGTCAGTTTTCTTTAAAACTAAAAAAAGTTAAACAAACATGGAATAAATGTCCATTTTCTTTAATATATATATTTTATTTATTACACTTAATTTATCTCTACATAACTAGCTTGGTTTTCTTGATCACCACACTTATGCTAATGTTGATTTGTTTAATCATTTCAAACCAATGTTGTTTTGCTGAAAGATCAGTGGTTTTAACATAAAACATCTTACTACAAGAAGCATAACTTTTGGAACTATGAGCTATTTGTTGATAGAAATCGAGTGACATCCAATCCCACTTTGATGCATTTTTTTTTGCTAATGCAATCTGCTGCAGTTACCATGAAAAAGTTTGGAGATCAATTTGTGGCAAAGTGGTGTTTAAATCAGAATCATCTACCATAAGGAGGAAAATTACCCCAATTTTGTAGCTCTTGTTGACGTTTCGTAATTTTGTTGCTGTGGATGGCTTAGCTGGAGATGGACAGGCTCATGATCCTCCTCAATGCTTTGACCATTTGTGACGAACAATTCTTTGTTTGTACCATTCACATCCCTCGTTCCATAAACCTGGATAAGAAACTTATCTGTTGAGGTTGGTTTTTAAACATTTCATGGATGACAAATGTTAGTGTCTTGAGTCTTTCAAATATCTCTAGGCTAATTGAGATTCTTATGAGCCATTCAAAATTATACCTTCTTATAGAATTCTATGTTTTCTAGACGAATTAGGTTTACCTTCTTATAGAGCTCCACATTTTCTTGATGAATGAGATTCCCCTGCAATGAGACAATGCAATTTAGGCACTTTGAGTTGGTTCAGTATGGTAGTAAGGAGCTGGATTTATCGTTTCAGTATTTACCTTTCTGGTCAGTTCTTGAATTTCATCCATTAAAATTTGGTCCTACAGCAGTTGGGGTAAATGTTACCAACATGGAGTTGCTTTATTTTGTATGCTATTTTGAACTTAAAAACTGACAAGGACATGGAAATAGAAATCTTGAACCTTCTTCATACGGACACCGCTAAGGCTCATTTCCAATTGACTCTCCAAATTCTGTAAATCTTTTATGGTCAATCCAGAAAGTTCTTCACCCATCATTTGCCTGTTTTGGTGTGCAGAAGCATATTTTCAGTGCATAGGATTTGTTTCTTAGACATAAAGAGCTTTTCGTAGGCATATATATCAGATGAAATGGACCCTTTATCCCTTTTATATCATTGGGGTCATTTTTACTTTTGATGCTTTCAAGGCTAGATATCAAATCTACCTTTTACAGACATAAGTTTGTGTCTATGACCATTAGTCTCTGTGTCTTTGCCTTAATTGAAGAATGAATGATTCATTTACTCTGATCTCTGAATATTTGAACCATGATATAAAGCATCCTAAGCATAATTGCATCATAAAAGGTTGGAATAAACTGTTATAACAGGTTCAAGGAGAAAGCTATTTTGATATTCATGTTATCGGTTGAAAAGAAAGAGGTCGTCTATGTTGAATTGAGGCATGGGCATACTTGTTATGTTCTGAAAAATACTTAATGTAAAAGTGGTTTCTTTATTCTGCATTTTTGACTCATTTTACTTTCCCATGAATGTCTGATATGAAGGATTTATATGGTACAAAAGTAAAAATACCTATGATTTTCTTGCAGGTTTTGCAGTTGTTGTCTCAGAACTGCTGCCTCCCTTTGCCAGAACTGAAAAAATAAGATTCACACTATGGTAAGATTCACACACAGCTTTTATTGCTCGAAGTATGAATTTGCGGATGAACTTCAATAATGAAACATTGCCATAACCATGCATATTTATAGACTTGAAAATGCTCTTAATGAGACTATAGTTTTAGGTAATTCACAAAAGAACCAAACATATGTAGATCCAAGACTCTTCCTAGATGATTTTTTAAAAATCTTATAGCGGAAGTTGCATTATGAATTAAATTAATGATTTTAGTCAAAGCAGGAGCTTGATAGTTTAGTTTTAGGATGGTAAATCACTTCTAGGATCTTTGGTGTACTTGTCGAAGTTACGCACACTATAAGCTACTTATGTAACACCCCGGAAACCGGTCTAGTCGGAATATGGTTTCGGCGATCAGAAACCCTATACCGAAATGTCTAAATATTGTATCGGAGTTGACCGTGAGGTCAATTTTATTGATATTAGACTCTAATTGAGTCAAATCTTAGTCAAAGATCTTACTGAAATACCCTAAATCCCGAAATTCAAGCTTAGCGTATCGATACGGTAGGATCCGTATCGGTACGTATCCTTCAGTTTTTAACTAAATTACCGAACTCTGGCTAGCCGTATTGATACGGTCATAACGCGTATCGGTACGAATGTCTGTTGAAAACTGTTTTAGTGACTAAATTGCAAGAATTGAAAGTTTGAGAGCAACTGTGTAAAGTTTAGAAAGTTAAGGGATTATCCTTGTAATTAACCCAATTCTTGGGTGATTCACCACCTTGCTTAAGCCACCCCACGTGAACCCTTGTGCCTTGTAAGAAAAAGATGATGGCATGAATTGATAGCCATTATGGCTATCTTAATTTTGGAAATTGGAAATGGTTTTAAAATGGCTTGCCCACCCTTGGAGGAAATTTTTAAAATGAATTAAGCTTACCCTTGGTAGGAGGAAAACCATTGAATAAAAGAATAAAAGTGAAAACATTCTCAAGAGTTTAACCGAGACCCTTTTTGTCATCTTCCATCTTTCCTAAAGCAAGCTCCTTAAGCTCACACCTCCATTGTTGTCTTCAACCTAAGCTCAAGCAAGCACCTCCCTTGTTTGTGCAAGCTTTCAACAATTTCTCTATACCGTTTGATAGTCCTTGTCTTGATAAGCAAAAGCCCCCAAACAATTTCATAAGCCCATAGAAGATTGAAGTTTAATTTTGACTTGAAGTTAGGGAACTTAAGGCTAAAACTTTGTTCTCAAATCCTAAAATCCATGGGAAGCTATTGTAGATAGCTATTATGAGTTTTAATATTGATCTTGAGTTTAAATATGGATTCTAATGACCTCCTATTGTTCCTATAGCTCACGAAGTGGATATAGAAGGTCCAACATCCCGTACGAAAGCTAGGAACCAAGGGATAGTAATCCGAGAGCCATAGAGCATCGGAGTCAAGGTGAGTTTAGTCGGAGTCTAGGGATTAGGCTAGGTGCCTATCCCGAATCATTGATTATCGGTTATTGCATTGCTAACCATTGTATTGTAGTTATTGCATATAAACATTGTGAAAGCCACATTTGTAAGTTTGGGTAAGTATTACATTGAATCCGTGTCCGCAACATCGTTATTGTTGTCATTGAAATCATTGAAGCACTGCCATATAAAACTATTGATTATTGATTATTGGCTATTGCATATTGATATTGAAACATGCCTATTGCTATGGAAATTATTGTTATTGAAACATTGCTACCGAATCATTGTTATCGATCCATTGCTGTGGAGTTATTGTTATTGAAATATCGTTATTGAACCATTGTTTGTTGGACCTTGGATTCGAGAGTATTAGATACAATTAGCATGCCATAAGATTTATGAGCTCATTGGTACGGGTGGACTACGGTCCTTGGGCTATGACCTTTATATTGGCGAGGCAGAGGGATGTTGTGTTGGTCAATTGGCGAGGCGGAGGGACTAGACCATTATTGATTTGGCGAGGCGTAAGAATTCGCGTATCCACATACCAAAAATCGATCCAAGGAAACTTATTGGAAATATTGCTATTGATTATTGTTATTGCATTGATTATTGATCATGTCTAAATTGTCATTGACTATTGATGCATTATTGTGAACATTGTCACATTGCCATCGGATTATTGATGAAGCATGCATATGAATGCATATTGACTATCGGCATTATTTATGACTACCTCACTAAGCAAAATATGCCTAATGCATTCATTTCCCATGCATTTCAAGTTAAGAAAGATATCGGTTCGAGATCAGAGCTAGTTGGAAGTTTGGCAAGTCACTACAAGCCTAAAGTAAAGTATATCAATCCTATGAACTCCTAGAATGGGGGTAAAGTAGTTAGACTAGTTGCTTTTAAATCCTTTTGATATGTGTATTTTGCTTGTGGTATGTATAAGCCCCAAGGGTCCTAAATGATCTATAAGCGTTTTGCTAAAAATGGACTAAATATGCATATCTGGCTAAAAAGGTGAAAACATAGTAAATGGATTTATATGATGACGAAATTTGCCTTGCTGATAGATTATGTTGATAATAAGTTGCTGTAAAGTTTTATTGCATTTGGACATTGTTTGATAGGTCAATTTGGATTAAAACCAGATAAAATCTGTCATTATAGTGCTGGGCGTATCGATACGGGTGATGGCGTATCGATACGGGTATGCATATTTAGACACGGTCAACTTAGCGTATCGGTATGTCAAAGGACGTATCGATACGGAAAATCAACACTGAAATCTGGGAAAATTATTGCATCGGTACGGTTCTTGGGGTGTATCGAAACGGTCAACCCTGGTCAACCCGTACCGGTACGGTTCCTTAGTCGTACCGATACGAACCCTGTTATTTGAATTTCTAAGGATTTTTAAAAGTATTGCGTATCGATACGGATGGTCTCCGTTTCAATACGTGTCTATTGTTTTGTAACGACTTTAACGGTCTGGAACATAGGCGTACCGATACGGCCTCTCGAGTATCGGTACAAGTACAGGTTAGTATTAATTCTGGAAAATTGTAAAAGTCACTAAAAATTATATGGAATAATCGAGTGGGTAAATAAACTCTGATTGGTATGAAAATTCGTAGACACACTGTTTATTGACCGAATTTCATTGTAGTAAGCTTGATTTCTGAAATGGACCTATAATTTATTGGAATTATAGATTAGTCCTTAAAACTTGTAAAAGTTTAAAATTGGCCCTAATTGGTTAAACAACTTATATCAGATTAATTGAATTTGTTTGTATTGTTTGCTAAGCATGATATTGCTCAATTTCATGAATATTGATTAATAATTGTCACACCAAACACTGTATTGTTTTCCGGTAACGCCTTCCGACCTGGTTATCTACCAGGCTGGGAAGGGGCTGTTACAACTTAGCTCTTGCTCCAGTGGCTTTATTTATTTATTAATTAATATCAAGTAAAATTAGGTTGTTAAAGCTAAGAACTTTTTCTAAATCCCACGGGAAATTTTTCTATCACCAGTGAAATGTTGAAAGGGATAAAGGATATGGAGATATGAACGCTAAAGTAAATAGATCATAGATGTGTCTCTGGATTTGATCTAGAAGCAAGAAATTTATACCCTTGGAGTATGTTGTTGATCTGGAGATATGAAAGAGAAAGCTTATGCATATTTTGAGACATAAAATGGAAGAGATGATATGGCTTCTCAAGAAAATTATGAGTCTCTAGGGAAAGGGGTAAGGATTATCCTATTTTGTAAGGTTAGTAAGGTTAACTGTTTGTTGAATGTTAATATAGAGATCTAAACAGGAGGGGAAGACAAAAATAGGTTTTACTATTGTCAACCTTTTTCCAATAAAATATCTGTTCGCATGGGGAACTTGGAAGCTAAATGCAACATTAGTAAGATTTGCAGGTTGAATGCCATGACTCTGAGACAGGATCAGTAGTCTCCTTTTCACATTCCACCGCTTCATATTGACGTATGGCGTGTTTCCTTGTTCCATCATTTCATGATGACTTCGTACTGTAACTTGTAGCTGGAATCGTGGCTTCTAAACATAATCATAAAACACACCTTACTGATCAGAATTAAGGCCTAATCAAACCGTTCAATTCTCTGTGTGGTCTAGCCTTTAATATTTTAAAGTACATATTCTCTTTAGTACAGCTGAAAGTATGTCCTGGAGTCGTCGATTTTCTAGACATCATCTCATCATAGTTTTTTTTTATTAGTGGAATAAATATTTTGCTACTAATATCCATTTGGCAGCTGTTTCCTATGGTTTATTGTGATGATTACACTACCTATCTTGTATAAATTAAAGATCCCAATCCCTGAAGAAAATAGTATTTTTGGTGGTTGACCAACAAGGTTCTGTTACATCTTAAATATAGACTTGAACAGGAACAGAGATTAGTTTTATAAAGAGCCTCTAAACTTTTATTCCAAGTTCCGCCACTATTCGTATTTGAAGTCCCTGGACCTCTTTTCTTTTCCTTGATGTCTTCCATTTTATATCCCAGAGGCGGATCTAGAAATCTTTTTGAGGGTGGGCACAAGTCAAAATATTTTTGAAGGTGAGAACAAGTCATAAAAATCTCAAAATTTCATGGTGGGCACAAATCCTAAAATTTAAGGATTAATTCATAAAAATTAATAAACTTGAAACTAAATGTGTGGACTTTGAAAAATTCAGGGTGGGCCTGTGCTCACCCAATCATATATGTGGCTCCGCCGCTGTTATATCCTAATGGTTCTGTTTCCAAAATCCTGTTAGCTATGAGAACAAGTGAACAACACGGTCCTAGCATGGCAATTTAATCTATGCATACAATTAGTCATTCCTATTCCAACACTCACAAGAGGAGTTAAATGATGTGCATTTAAATCAATTATTATCTTCAAGGTTTTGGTGCTGCCAACTTTTTGGTCAATAATTGCAAAAGGTCTAGACCTGAAGCTAATCACTACTTATTAGCTTAGCATGCATTTTGGGTCAGTATTTCACACCCACTGCAAACATGGAAAGGAAAAAAAGAAAACTGATTTGGAGCTCTACTTGTTCAGTGAAAACAGTGTATGAAAAGTTGGGAATGTTGAACTTCGCACGTCACGTTTTCAGGTATGCTTGTAAATTTTGTTCCATCAAATGGAAAATATTTAATCTTTAAATCATACCTTCTCTTTTTCCAGTAGAACCTTAATGCATGCAGATTCACCGTGAAGCATGCTTTGAAAGGTAAAATTCAAGAAATTTGAAGACCAAGTACCAAAGAATACCTTGACTTCTGATGTTGGATTCCCCGGTTGTTGATTTTCCTCCTTTGCTTTGTCGTATCGCTCATTTACTGATCTCATGCTGGCAAAGAGAAGATGTTACAGGATAACAGCAGGTAATAAGGTAAAGGAAGAGAAATTCATTATAATGTGGCTAAACTGTTTAGCTGCATTACATCTTTATTAAAAAAAACACTTCAGAAATTTGTCTAATTTTACTTTAAAAGTTAAAATCTAAATTCTAATCTTAAAAATCTTAAGCTATAATCCCTAAACTCTATAACCTAAATTCTAACTATAAATCATAAATTTTGAACCTTGAACTAAACCTTTAAACCGTAAATTGAATTCGTTTGTAAAAAAAGAAGTTTTTCACCACCAGTATATGAATTATTCTTTTTTAATAAAATTAAATGTTTGAACTTGTAAGAAAATTTGATGAACAAGTTCGGATTCAGTGTAAATGTTCACAGTTAATTACTTTTGTTTGTCCAAATCTACCCTAGCTTGGAATACAAGCAAAAGCATTTGCCCAAAATTGGCACATATAAAACCGTATTCCAGTTTTACAGAGGATACTCCAGCTAATTAGAGGTTGATTTTATGGTAGAATTGTGGTCTTATTGTGTCAGGTTCGAGTCTAATTTTAGATAAATAACGTTTGGTTGATTATAATTTAATTATTTTTTAATTATTTTTATTTAAATACTATTATAAGTGTATTCTATCTAGATGACTTTAATTTAGGCCCCCCTATAGTTTGTTTATTAGTCCAACCATACCTTTTAATTAGTGATTTTGATTACAATAAATCAAATGTGTTATTGTAATTGCAGATGTGATCGTATTTGTAACTTTGAAACAAAATAAAAACAAGTTTTCATAAATTCGACCAAATTCATATAAAATAAATATTTGTTTTGTTGTTTAGATTTTTTTTTTCAATTCTAAAATATTTATTAAATTCTTTCAAAAGTGAAGTTAATTCAAAATGAATGGTTCGATCGGTGGAAATAATATAGATTCGAGTTGTAGGAAAATATCATTTTTGTAATAAAGGTTTTTTTCTTGAAAGTTTATATAATTCATCGAGTTAATCTTATTGTTTTTTTTTTACATCCTATGTTATTTATATTCTTTTTTTCATCTTTTGTTAATAATATTTTTTGAGTTTGCATCATTCAGGAAAAATAGATTACTCTATATCACTGAGACACTCTTTTTAAGTTAAACTTGTTGTTTTTATAGGGATCAAATCATAATTGAAGCAAAACAAAACTGATCCATACATATATAACATAGAGATCGATTTCAAGAAATAAAAGTTAAAGCAACACTAAAATTAAAAATAAAACCGAGTTCTTATCATTCATTCTCATGTTTATATACCATCATAACTAATTCAAAAGTATTGATTGTATATTGCCCCCACAATTAAGTTTTCAATCAATGGGGAACTGCACCCCAAATAAACCCTCTAGTCGGACTATAGGGAGGCAAGGTTATAAAATGTGTAATTATTGTCCTACATAAGAATATGATTAACAAAAAAAATAATGATATTACCCGACTTGCTCGTTGTTTTTTTTAGATTGGTCGACGGTGATATTAGTTTTAGTGCTAGTTATCGTTGGTATTCTTTCTCCTTCTCTTTTTATATTCAATTATTTTTTTATGTTTCGTTTTTTAGTTTTTATCTACGTCTGTGTATTTTTTTCTTTGTCTTGTGGTATGCCTATCTTCTGGTAGATTTACGTTTCGTAGATAATTTTTTACGATGCTCGGTTCTGACTTACGGTTGTCGATTGTCATTTAGTAATTTGATCATCTTTTGTAATTCGTTTGTTGATACAATAAGATCTGTTTTGCGAAGCAACTGGCAAGATTATTGGTCTCCCTCACCACCCCCTACTTCAATCCTTAAGGTGTAGGTGGATAAACACAGAGTTTTGTTTTATGCTTTTTTTTTCCTAGTATTTCATCTTATTTCTGTCGCTGCAGTTCACTAGACGTGTTTTGCTAGTATGATGCTTTGTTTTTTATTTTTAAGTTTTTCTTTATTTAATTATTTTTTATTATATTTTTATTTTATATGGAATGTTTCTCTATTTTGTTTTGTAATAAATTTAGCGGTATATTATGAAAAAAGTATAAAAATAATTATCTTCAAAAAATAGTATGGTAATAAGTTAATAGCATGTAATTTTATTTTAATAATCACCATTTAAATTGTTAAAACATTCAAATCTAAATGTGTAGTCTCAATAATAAAGATGGTGTGTTCTACTAAGTGATTCATGTTCGAACAACTTAGCTTATATGTGTGTGTGAGTTTATTTAAATTTGAAACCGAGAACATATATCGACTCTAAAGCAGAGGCGGATCCTCATTGAAGCCATTGGGGGCCATGACCCCTAAAGTTTAAAATTTTCATATTTAGTCCTTTAACAAATTTAAATTTTTTAATTAGATCCCCTCCTAAAAAATTTTAGAAGTCTTGATAAGTCTAAATATTTTTTTTGGAAATTTTAGCTAAATTCCTACATTTTATGAAGATTTTAAATTAAATCCTTCAAAATCTTCGAAAAATTAATTTAAGCTTTGAAAATTTTTAAAAATTTTAAATAGGCCCCTCAAAGTGAGTTGTCAAGACCTGCCCTCGTTTTAGAGACGATGGTTCAATTGTGAAAGTATAATTTAACTTTATTAAACAAATGTATTATTTTATTTACTATTTAAATTTAAAGTATTTTAATTGTATTTCATTATTTTTTACAGAAATATATTTTAATAATTTGTATTTAATTGTCATATATGCATTTTAATTTAATATTCTTAAGCTTTTTTCAGTATAATCTACTTGTTTTCCATCTAAATCATCTCAAATGTTAACCTTAGGGCTGGGCAAAACTCGACTTGACTCGAAAAAATCGAATTATTCGACTCGAGGCAAAAAAACTCAACTCGTTTTGACTCGACTTGAAATTTAATAAACTCAACTCGACTCGAAAAAATTTCAAATAAAGTTTGAGTTATGAAATGAAAATTCGAATAACTCAAATAACTTGAAAATTTTAGTAATTAATTTATCAGTTTTCATATTCGAGTCGACTTTTTTAATTCCGCGCGATATAATATGTATATCACATGTGAAAATATGAAGAAATATATATATGTATATTATATATACATATAGAGAGTCGTTAAAATTTGAATCAATATGTGCATCGCCCATCCCCAAGTATATGCATATAGAAATATATATGTGTACAATTAAATTTATATAGAAACTCGAAAACTCGTCTCGGCTCAAATTTTATAAACTCGACTCGATTTGAAAAAAATTCAAATAAAGTCTGAATCATAAAATAGGACTTGCAAACTCGAATAACTCGAAATTTTTTGACTCGACTCGATCGAACGTCCAGCCCTAGTTAACGTATTTTTATGAATGACAATTCGGATAGTGAATTGTGATATTTATAGACATTCAATCTATTTTTTTTATGGATTTTGTGGATTTGAATATTATAATTACTAGAGCAAACATATTTTTTTTCTCCTAGAGTCCCCTTTCCCTCCCCTCTAGATAGGATTATAATTAGGATTTGTCAAAAAAATTATAATTACTATCCCTTTAAATTTAGAACACGTATGGATAGTCACCCTTGGATATTCATTATCTGAATCCGTATTATTTATGCGGAAACAACTCGGGGATTCATATATTCGAATATGACTTCGAAATACAAACAAACAATATGTCTTCTTCTAAGGGGATACGAACATTGGTCATCCAACTACTAGCAAATTCTAACTTGTGCGGATTTAGATATTCAACATATGGTTTAAAATTTTGAATTTACTTTTTAAAAATTAAAAATTTAATAAATAATAATATTTAATTTAAATTCAGATAATAGTAATCGGATAATTTAGGAATAAAAACATATTGATAAAGAATTTCGATTATTCAAAAATTTAAAACATCCAACTTACTACCCTTTCTATACACAGAAGAGGAATGTAGAGAAATATAGATAGAATTTGGGTAAGTCTGGAATGCTGCTAAAAGACGGTAAGTTTTAAAACTTATTTAAGAATTTAAAATATTAGCCTTTTTATAACATTTTAGGTTGAATTTTTGTGTTTTTTTTTTTACAAATTTCGATATTTGCTTTGTAAGTATCGATACTTAGTTTTTTGATAACATATTAAATTTTTGGACAAATGTCGATACTTATAAAATAAATTTTGATATTTGTCAAAAAAAAAACGAAAAAATCAACCTAAAATGTTATTAAAAAATCTAAACATTTTAAGTTTTTGAATAAATATCAAAATTTATCGTTTTTTTTAATTACACTCTAAACTTATTGTACGTTAGACTCACTCATAGAATCTGGATAAGGCATCCAACCCTAACTAAAGATGGGAAAGGGGATATTTATAGAGGTCGGATAATGAGGAAGGTCAAGAGGAGTTATGGTGAGTCAAGTTTTGTAGGCCGATTATAAGACAGTAGAGTAGCCCATTTGATCCAAACGACGATTAGGTTTAATGGAACTTTATCTGTCAAACATTTAAGAGACAGGATGCGACCCTTGTCCTAACGAGGTGTATTGAGTGAAACCATGTAGCATGAGCATCGTTTTGCCATGATCAACTATCTAAACAATGGGTAGGTGATGGTAGATATTATTCTATTGATGTTGGTGTTCGTGATGGTAGGTATTATGGGTTAGGTGATGATATTGTTTGGTAATATGTTATACTTCGATTGTGTATTCTTTTTTTTTCAATTAAATTTAAGGAAATTTTTAATAAGACACATCATAAATTTTAATATTTTTTTAACCATTAATAATAACTTATTTGCTGAGAAAACAACGATTGAACCTTAATTCCAGCAATTCTCATAAAAGGGAGGAAAGAACCATACAACCACACCAATTGTTGCATGCATGATTGTTGTTTTCTATCTCTCTATCTCTCTCTAGAAATTAATTTTTGTATCGTTGAAAAAACTTTGATATACAAAATTGTATAAAATTTACACAAGTTTTTTAGTTTTTAGAGGTTAGGGGTTTAAGTTTTAGACTTTAGAATTTAATGTTTAAGGTTTAGAGTTTAGTTTTTAGGGTTAGAAAGATTTGAGTTTTATAGGGGTTTAAATTTTACACAGCTCGTGTATCAAAATTTTACTCTTGTATTATAATTGTAATTAAAATATTTTATTTTTATATAAATTTTGATGCACTAATAAGTTGTTTTATACAAATATTTAGAAATTCATATATTTGTATTATGTCAAGTATTTTTTGTGTAATCTTTGGTCATGCTTGGCAACTAGTTGATAACTGATAATGAATTGCATTAACTGATAGATGATAGTGGATTGTATTAACTTACTGTATAGAAGTATTTGATGAAATGAATTGATAGTTGATAATTATTTGCTTATTTAAATAAACAAAATGACATATAAGAACATGATTACACTGAACACTTGTTTGTTTGAATAGTTTATTGCTTATTAATATTTTATATCTATTAATATGTAATAGATTATGAAAATGGATGTATTTTAATATAGCATTACTAAACATATTGGAATGGCGTATATATTAATTTCTCATTTATGAAATTATTTTTAATACAATTTGAATAATTGTTAAATTAAAATAATATTTGAAATATATGTATTAATTTCATATATTTTTAAAAAAATAATTATTTAAATTATATATGAGAATATGTTCTACTTAAAAATATATGCAGGTTAATAAATGCAATATAAATTTGTGAGAATAAAAAAGAAAAAATATTGGTTTCAAAGGACAAAAAGTATCTTTACAACTTCTATCTTCAATCCTCTAAATAAAAATATTGCTCCTAGCATCTTATTTAATTTTAGAGAATTCGCTCCAATAAGTTGTTACAATTCACTCTTTATCAAATAATCAAGTTAATGGATTGGACTTGTCTAAAGCTGCTCCAATCTTATAATTTTGACTCAAAACTCTGTTCACCAAACATGATCACAATCTCGAATTTAAATTTGTTAAGTCAACCACTACTCCAACAATATTTCTAGGTTTTGCCCTAACTTGAAATAGTTAACTTTAAATTATCACGAGGATAAAGTTGTTTAGAATCCTACATATATTTTCATTTTGTACAAAGTGATGAAAGGAAGAGAGATTTTAATAAAGAACTTTGTACTTAAAAACTGTGTGCTTACCAAATCACTGGCTTTAACCTTTCAGCCACTAATCACATCCAATAAAATCATATAAATGGGATCTCCAGCAATTTTCTTTTTTTTCTTTCCAGAAAGAATTAATAAAGAAGGACAAAATTTAATAAACAAAAGAACAAACTGTGAATGTGTTTGAAACCCGCCAATCTTAGCCAAATTTCTATGGGCCAAATAATATATTGTATTTAAATAACATAGTTAAGAATCTCTTCACGTTTTCATAATAATCTTAGTTTATGCAAATGTTGTGCTATTTTCTGTTTAAAAGATTCATGACTGATTTCCAATTTTCTATTATAAAAATCCTTCATTTTTATAGAAACATCTTTAGCAATTAAAATGATTTGTTGTTGAGTTTAAATGGTTAGTCTCTTTTCGGTGCCCCTATTTATGCCCTTCATTAAAAGAATTAGGTTTAAGGTTCATGATTAGACCTGGCAAACTTGACCCGAGACTCGAACCGATTTTCCCGAACCGAGACCCGAAATTAACCTGAACACGATGACCCGAATTTGATCCGAAACCCAAAATAAATCGAACCGAACCGAAATCGAATCGAAGTTCAGTTGAACCGAAAATTGACCCGAACCGATTTTCAACCGAACCGATTTTCAACCGAACCAAATGGAACCAAACCGATTTCACCCGAACCGAAAGCAACCGAACCGAAGGCAACCCGAAATTAAGAAAATATATTAAAATAAATAAATAAAAATGAGATGTGAACTGTTGTACAACTTACCAAAAAGTCAAATATACATGCTATATAAAGTCATATATAGGGTGGAAAAACCTAACTCAACCTAAAAACCCGACTAAAACCGATCGATCTCCTATTAACCCGATATTGACCCGACCCGAAATCAACCGATCCGAAAGTAACCGACCCGAAAATCAACCGACTCGACGTCCTGACCCGATACCCGAACCGAAATCACCATAGACCCGTACTAAAACCGAACCAGACCCGAACCAAATTTAAACCAAATGCAGTCATAACCGAAATGACCCGAACCGAAATAACCCGAACCGAAACTGAACCGAATGACCCATTTGCCACCTATGTTCATGATTAGGGTTTAAAGTTAGGACTTAAGGTTAGGGTTTAGAGAATTAGGGGTAGGGTGTATTTTTAAGGTGTAAAGTTTAGAGTTTTGAGATTTAGAATTTAGAGTTAGGGCTTAAGATTTGATTTTTTAGTGTTAGGACACAAAAAGGAATCGAAGATTTTTGTTCATAAGGTGTTACCTCTTTCTAGGGGCTCATTATAGTGCCTTTGGCAATGAAAATAAAATGGAAGCCTAAACTTATCCATAGTATTGAATTCAGTTCTAAATAAAAATATCATCCACCTGCTTTTAAGAAAGTTTGGATCAACCCTAAAAAAGTCTGGATCAAAATAAAGTTAATTTCATAATTACATATCAGAAAAGTATGTTTTCATGTTCAAAGTATTGTATGTAAATTTTGACAGAAGATAATTAGTAGGTTTAAGTGCACACATATTGAAAACTAAGTTAACTATCGTATCCAGCCTCTCTACAATTGAAAGCTAAATTATATGCACAGCCATACTCGTAAGCCTATTTAATGAAGAAAGTAAGAAAAAATTTAATTTAGCAATGCTTCATTGGCATTTGAAATTGTCACTATAGGTAATTGTATGCCAAAGTTTCACTACGTACAACACTACACACACTGGTCTTTTCTTTTGCTTTTCTTTCTTAAGCTTCTTCCTTCCTTCACTTTCATTTCGTGACAATTAGTGACCTAGATGTAGGGTTGAGATATCCCAACCCTGACCCTTTTTACCTAAGATTCTAGGGTCCGTTTGGTTCTAAAAAATATTTTTTATTTTTGTTTTCCAATTTCATTTTCAAAAAATGATTTTCATTTTTAATTTTTCAAAAACTAAAAACTAGAAAATGCATTTGGTTTATAGAAATGAAAACTTGTTTTCAAGAATGAAAATAGTGTAAATACGTTTGATAGCTAGTTTTTCAAAATAAAAATAAACAAACAGTTACTCATTAAATAATTAAATTAAAATATAATTATTAGAAAAAAATTATTATAATAAGAAATAAAATATAATTAAATAAAAAATTAAAAATGTAAGGATTTGAACTTGGGTTAAATAGAGTTAAAAATTGAAACTCTTATTTTCATGTTTTCCACTTTTCTAAAACATTTTTGATGAAAATAGTAAAAACCTTTTTTATATTTTTAAATTTTCACTCGTTTGTTTTCATTTTCTAAAAATGAAAACAGAAATAACATATATTTTGTAGAACCAAACGCACCCAGATCCCTTAACTTTTTATGCTACGTATATCATTCTAAATATCATCCACAATGATCAGTTTATCACTGTAAGATATATCACAAGGCTTGGAACCCCCCCCCCCCTTGCACTTAAATAAATTCTCGCAAAGAAATCTTCCAAGTTATACAACACAAAGCATTTTATAATTTTTATCTATTTTCCTACTAACTTCATAATTAGGTGCTTTCATGGTTATATATGGTGTCTAAATTTTTGGGGGAAATAGTATAAATATTTGTGGTGTTTTCAACTGGTAGAAGTTCAATGCATAAGAGTGTTATACAACATAGTACTAACATTCAACCCTCTTTTGCTTTAGCTTTTCAACCTCGCATTATGATTAGTTATAAGCTATACGGATTTTATTAAAAAAACATTTCAAATCAGGATCCTAATCCAGTTTTAACTATGAACAAAAAGTAAAGAGTTAAGTTCCTATAGGTTTTTTATGAAGCAAAGCTAGAATTCTTCTTAGTGTTTAGAAAGTTCAGTAAACTGATCGAATCCTATTAGTCAAGCAGTACAATTAATTACCATCTCTAAAATCTGTAATTCTACTTCAAGTTCTGAAACTAGTTATTTATATGCTCACTTTCAACGAAATCCAAACCAAATTCAATTAAAGTCTTAATAGCATCGAATCTGAAGACCAACAATCAAAGGAAATTATAGCTAAATTCGTACACAGTAAATTAATCCAAGCATTTTTTAATCATATAATTATAAGATCAAAACTATAAACTCTGGCATTTAAATTTCCCCATCATTTTTCAACATTAAACTCTCATTTTATTGTCACATTTAATCAATATATATAGCGACTTTATTTTACGAAAAAAACAAACAAATCTTATCTATGAATATAATAGCTGGCATAATAATTAATTAAGCAAGAAAAAAAAATCAAAGATCAGAAGAGATCTTAAGAGGACCTGGAGCTAGCAAAATCGTAAAGCTTTCCGGTGCTGGAGAAAATCATTACTCCAACTTCAGCATCGCACAAGATCGCGAGCTCTTTAGCTTTCTTCAACAATCCGTTCCTTCGTTTCGAGAAAGTTACTTGCCTGCTCGACGAGTTATCGATCCTCCTTATCACTATTTTCCCTCTCCCCATAGCTTTAGCTCACCGCAGTACTGCGCAAACAGTTAATCTTTCCAGATATTCAAACAAAAAATGGAAAAAAAATTGCAACTCTTGATTTTCGATTAAAAAAAGTAAGAAAAATAATAAAAGGTATTGAACCTAACAAAAAAAGACAAAAATAAATGGAGTTTTTTTTTCTTTTACTTTATTTAGGCAAAAGAAAATAAAAATTGCTTGGAGAGGGAGTGAGAAACTGGAGAAAGGAGACAAACCGTAGAATCAGACTTCAGAGACGTCGTTTTGGTATTTTTCTATCGTCAGTGGGAAAAATAAAACCATCTATATAAGGAAAGTTTTGGGGGAGAAAGCAAAAACCTGTAGTTTTTCGTGTAAAACCGCTAGTGGTATAGAAAGGATTAAGGGCACGTGGACCAATCAGAGTAGCAAAGAATTTGTTTAATGGCTTTGATCTATCGGAAAAGTCGTCCCTCGTATAGATGACTGACGCGTGGGCCTAGATTTCATTAGACAATTGAACAGTATTTCCCATTAGAGAAAATTAACAAATTTTCTAATTATTTTTCTGAAAATCAAATTTAGTTCACATTTAAAATTGGGCATATATATTAATGTATCAATTTGGCATTAAGATTAAATTCAATATCTATTTTTTTGCTTATGCAATACTAATATTACACACAGTTATACACAATTATTTTTTATTTATAAATATTTTTTAAAACATCGTGAACTCAAAGTTTAATTAAATTTATTTTAATTTTAAAATTCGAAGATCATATAGCTTCAACCTATCAAAAATTCATTTACAATCCAAATATTGTTTTTTTTTCTTAAAAATATATTTCAATAGCCTATAAAGCCTTAAAAACATGTTTGACTTAGCTAATATTAAGTATTAGCTAGTAAGTGCGGATCTCTGGTTCTGATTTGTTCACATATAGTCAATTTTATGTGGGAGAATAAGTGGCGATTATGAAAGTGTCTTGAACTTGTTGGACAAAACAAAGTTATTAGTGTTGGTTAAATTTAACGCAATTGGCTTCAGATCAGACGAGCAAAAGATATGAATTTTTTCAATTCATGGGGTGACATCGAACAAGATTCTCAACAGTTAACTTGTTCCGACCAAGCATCTTGTTTTTCCACTAAAAAAACAAAAAGCAGTCTCAAAACAGGTAAAATTAGGATGCTCGGATTTATAATTGATTTGGCAACTTGTCAAGCATTTGTCCAATTAAAGTGACTTGCTTGATATATGTAGCCCACCGTCTTAGAATTTCTTTTTAGAAAAAAGACAAATTTATGTAGGAAAACAAATACCCCTAACAAGAATGGTAGTGGGATTGGCACAGTTCCAACTTAGTTGAAGTCGAATCACAGCCATTATCATGAAAATAGCGTATGAGCAATATATATAGATTAGGTTTATTGTAAAATATATGTTTGTATTCTCCCTTTTTTTGGTGAAAGATTTTACATCTGTATTGGAAGAATATATCAATCGAATAAAATAGATAAATTTTGTAGCAATGGGATACTTTTATATGTATTTTTAAAAATTGTTACAAGGGATTTTCCAAAAGCTAAATTAAAGAAAAATATCGATATCCCGAATATTAAAATTATTTTTTAATAAAAATTAAAAAATATATAATCTAAAATCTAAGAGAAAAAAATGATAAAGAGACTCTTATAATATTTATCTCTTCTCATTAATTTTAAATTGGAAGTTAGCTTTCACCAAATGTTTCCAAAGCTCTTAGGGCATGATCAAATAAATAACATGTGTACATGAAAACTAGGTTGTTAGCTTTATGTATTCTTCCAATAGAACCATATCCATTATTTGCACCAAAATTAAACTCAAAGCCGTCATTTGCGCTTTAAAATACAGTATTTTAGTCTAAAGTCATACTATATATCCAATACAAAGGTACAAATATTTTAATCTAAAGAGATACCACGTATCTGATACGTCCATATACCTATCTTTATTCTTCGTAGGGGAGCGACGCTTCATTATTTCTGAAAGGACATCCTCGTCATTTCGGGAAAGTATGAGGGACAAACCTGGCAAAGATGGCGGCTTCAGGGGCAATTTGAATCATTAAATTGACCAACCTGTGTGCGCCACCACGTGTCAATAAAACATGGGGAATTGGAAAAGCATTTCCCTCTTTTCAGTTTTAAGGTTTCCTAATTGGGATGTTAGAATTTAGAGTCCGTGCAAAAGAGAAAAAATGGAAACTATGAGTTCCAGGTTCAAAGGCGAACATATCCACACGCACACAAAAAGAACTAAAGCGCGCACACATATATATACGAGAACAGGCAAACGCCTGGGAACCTGAAATATGTTCTTATTGTATTTTTTATGGTACAATATGTTCAGGCAAACACGTGGATCGTTTTTTATTGAAATGTTTGTTTTCTGACAAAGCAAGTTCCCAGGTTTTAGAAGTGTCAACCCAGATGAAACCCACCAAGATCTCCAGCTTGTATTAAACTAAAGCATAATTATCAATTATCCATCGTAAAAAGTTGTTATATATACGAGATTAGGGATAGATTTTTAAAATATTTAATTTAAAATTTTCATAAAAAACAGGGGTTTTACTAAAATTTTCAAAAATCTGAGACTTATCAAGATTTTTTAAAATTTTAGGAGGGAATTTAATTAAAATTATTTAAAAATTTTGAAATATAATGACAATCTTTAAAAATCTTGAATGAACCAAATTAAATTTTTTAAAGAGCTAAATATAAAAAATTTAAACTTCAAGAGACCGTGATTCACTTACTTTAATAAATATCCGCCTCTATACGAGAACAGGCAAACACCTGGATCGTCCTGGGGGTGGTTCGATATGTTTGTTTTCCGCCAAAGCAAGTTCCAATGTTTTAGAACAGGCAACCCAGATGAACCCCGCCAAGATCTTCAGCTTCTATTAAACTAAAGCATTAACTCTCCTTAAAAAGAAAAAAACGAAAGCATTAATTCTATCACTGTCTTTTTGTTTTTTAAATCTATCAATTATTCATCGCAAAAAAGTTGCCGTTGCACCACACCAATTTGAATTCAAATATACGGGATGTAATATCTTAAATATTACTATATAATCGAACTCAACATATAATCTCAATAAAAAAACGGATGATATTTATCGTAAAAGACTTGAATTTAATCGAAACGGCTAAACCTATAACCAAAAGGAATTATTATATGATAAAAAAGAGACGATTTTTGTTCAGTATATTGACATACGCTTTGATGCTTTCTTTATATTTAATTAATTAATCATGTTTAAGATAAATAATTAATTTAATGCATTGATTGACAAACCTAGACTAATTAATCGTCTATAGCAATGAGTATTTTTTTTAAACAATATTTAAACTATCCAAACCTTTTTTTATTTATAAATCAGAAAACATTACACGCTTAAACATATTTAAATTTGAACAAATTTTTTGCCTCTTAAGTACGCCTCTTTCTATGCCCACACTAAAAAAATAAATTTTAAACCATACCCCTAAATTCCTCATCCTAAACCCTACACCCTTAAAAAACATATCCATCCCTTAATTCTCTAAACTCTATCTTTAAACTCTAAGCCCTAAACATATTTTTTTTAAGTGGGGCACCAAAAGAGGCATAGTTAAGGGACAGACGATTTTCATCCCTTAATTTCATATTATTTTATATATTGTAATAACAACCTAATAAATTTAACTAAAATCTAGTCTGTAATATTATATTATATATATTTTTAATTTAATGATTAACAAATGTGCACTCCAACCCAACAAGTGTCTCAAGGAAAAACGGATGACGTTCATCTTAGGAGACACGAGTTCAAATCGCTTTGTCTACAAGGTGTATGCGTATTATCAAAGGGTTAAAAATATGTATGAACAGATACTATTTTGTAATCACCTTTAAAACTATTCAAAGAACAAATGTGCACTCGAAAAAAAGAATTAACTAATGTCGTTGAACATCCAGCTAAGTTGGTGCCAAAATGTTGGATTTCAGCTAAAATTTCTTAAACGCAAGTTGAAAGAATAATCTTTATCACGGCGTATAATAATAATAATAATAATAATAATAATAATATGATTCAGCAGTCATATTAGGGATTTTTTTTGAATAAATATTATCTAAAGAGAGAAGAAGGAAAAATTTGTTCCTATTAGGTCTAGAATTTATAATCTAAATAAAAAATAAGTGTCAACTGAAAGCTTTAACCACTTACTCTAAAAGTTGTTAACAAAATTTAATATCCTTAACTTTTACTCTAATTATTGATGGATACATATACTAATTTTTGTAGTTTTATTAACTATGAACGTAAACAATAACCAGGCCACATGCAATTGCCAAAACATGTGCACTTTTTAAAAAATGAGCAAGTCGATAAATACAAAAAAATAAAAAAATATTATTTGATACATGGTTAGTGTAGTTAAAAAATATTATTTAAAATGTTAAGTTAATTAAGCAAGGTTAGAGGTTTAAATCCTGAAAGTGTTGTGAATGGTGAAAAATGGGTTGAGAGGGTCATCCCCATAATAGGTTCATACAAAACCCGATCCATTTTAGTCGATCAATAAATCAAATACCGGTGGTTAAACAAAAAAATCAACAATATAAAATCTAAAACCTAACTCTAAACTCCAAAATTATAAAGCATAACTCATAAACTCTAAACCTTAAATTTCAACATTAAACCGTAATTTTAAAACTATAAAGTTTAAAACTTTAAGCCCTTAAATGAGACTCGCTTATGAAAAACAAACATTCTACCGTCAATAAATAAAATATTTTCTTATGATTAAATATTAATACGACAAAGGGAAAAGATTAATTTAATTTTTTTAATGGAAACCATCGATTTTATCTTTTACTTTTTTAAAATTTATTTATTTTTGAACAATTTCTACTTAGGGAAAGGAAATTTTGCTCATATTAGGTCTTGAACCCACAATTTAAAAGAAAAAAATGTCAATTGAAAGCTTTAATCACATGCTTTAAATTTTTTTTGGACTAAAATTACGTTTTTATATTTTCAGAACTAATTAATAGTGTATAAACAATGCAATATATCCGAATAGTTTTATATAATTTTGTGTAGATTTGCGAATAAAAATACTAGCTTCTTTGTTTCTTTATCCTTATATCAGCTCTGAGTAAAAATTTTACCGAGGAAAAATACTGCACAGATATTATATAAACATAATAGATAATAAATAAATAAATAAATAAACCATAGGGAGTGCTATTTGGTAGGTAAACCAATGTAAAGGTACAAATAAGATTAAGATCTTGCTTCTTAAAAAAAACTGCCAAACAATGCAGCACAGCAAATGCTATAAATTGGTGCTATTCAGGTCAATCCCAGCAATACTTAGCAAATGTAAGATGTGCTATTCAGGTCAATCATATTAGAGTTAGATGTGGTAGGGTATGGAAATTAAGGGTAAATGAGAAGATAACAGAAATGTTCAAACAACACACCTTGCGCTTTTTGATCTTCCCCATTCCATTTCTACCATTACCGAAGCTTGTTGGTTGCCCAGCAGCATCACCCCCCAATTGTAAAGTTTTAATTTCATCATAGAAATTATCAGTCAGACCAAGCAACCTGATACAAACAAGGGATAGACGGTCACACCAAGGAAATTACATGAAACAACCAAAAAAACTCAGCATGAAAAATATTCACCAAAATTGTCACTGAGGCACTGAAAGCAAGATGCATACCCATTTCTTGACTTCTTCAAGTGTTTCTCTATCTTTTTGTCCTTCTTTGTAACAGGAGCTCGAGTGAAAAGTTCTTCCTCTTGCTGTGCACGCCTTTCCATCTTTTCCATATATCTAGTGAGTTCTCTACTTTCAGTTCCAATAATTTCTCTAACCTGGAGCAATTAGATACAAAAAAGTGTTAGCTGAATTAATAAAGTGAAACCAAGTAACGATACAAAAAACAGTGACAACGGACCTCTTCAGGCTTTCCTTCTAAATCATCCATCATTTCCCTAATATAAGCACTCCGAGAAGCTTTTCATAAAGCTTCCTTTTCCCTTCTTAAAGCATTCCTCTCCTCTCTCGACATCTTATGATCCTCTTCCACAACTGCAGGGGCAAATTTGGGTGGTCTATAAACACCAGTACCATCCTACAAAAACACAGACAAAGGATTACTAAACAAAAAAAACCGTAGTAAAACAGCAAAAATTCAACTCAATAGTTAATATTTTTAGCAAAACCAACATCTGATATCATATCTGCTTTGCTAATAAGCATATCCGGGTTCGGGCGGTAATTCAAAGGATCCTCTGTCTTCTCAGGTCCATTTGATGCTTCATTCAAAGCTGATTGCTGCTGTGTTGTACTCCCACAAACCCTTGTAAGCTTTTGAATTTGGTACTGAAGTTTTTTGTCAATCGGCCTAATCTGTTTACTAAACAAAACAAAACAACAACAATTATTCAGGCCACAACCTAAAAATCAAACAAAATACTAAATAGACAGAGAGAAACAAAGATCGTCCAAACCTTTTCAAGAAACAATCTAATCTCAACAAGACTCCTAACAATGGGATGTCCCTCAATTGAATACCCTTTTGCCTTGCGAAGTAAATAATACACAAGTGATTGACAATAGTTTAGAAGCAACAAATGTTTGGCTTCCAAATAACTTATCCCATCAGCAGTTGGCAAGCTATTTGCTTTCACCTGTCACTCAAATCATCGGAGAATACTGATTTAAAACAACATAAAACTAAAAAAACCCAAGAAAAACAAATGTGCTTAGCGAATAGCGATGGCCGAAGCTTGTTACCTTAGCAGTTAAAGCTTGTACTTTGGTAGTCACAACATCTAAGCCTGACTTCATTTCTTTCAACACTGTAGCTAATTGATTAGCTTCTCTAGAACCCACAAAAAATCAACAATAAATAAAACAAAAACATACTCCTTCTAAATGCGAAAATCAAACATACATTACTTACTTTCTTAATCTTTCATTATCGTTTCTTTCACTAGTCCCATCCATGGTTTATCGATTAAACTTCACCTGTAATTTACGGAGCATGAACTCTCCACGCCTGTACTCGAAGCAGAGTATGAAAAAGAAAGAAAGAGGGTTTTAGTCGGCTAAGCCCATTCAAAGACCGCATTTTTAGTGACGTTTGGTTTTAATTGCTTTAAACCCTTATTTGGGCCTTAAGCCCTTTATTGTAGAAAACCCCCAAAACTATAACTATGTTTAGCCCATACCTAACTATGGATCTATAGGTTGAGTCAAACTATATTGTTGACCATTACTATTCAATTTAGGGTTTATGTAACTTATGCCCCCTTACTTTAACTTCAATCTACAATTTGGCCCCTGACTTTGGTTTTGGGATGCAATTTGGACCTTGACTTTGGCTTTAATGTGCCAATTGAAAAAGAATGTTTCTTCTTCGCGATGTCATTCTATAAGAAGGATCTACTAGCTTACCCTCGTAGGTATACATTAATAATTTTAAACATATGTTGTTTCATTTTGATTTAGCTATCATGGAAAAAAAATGGTGTGTTCGGAATGTTCGGAGAATAATTCTAACATATACTTGCTTTTTGTTTACTTATATTTGTGAAATTTAATAAATGATTTTGAAAAATTTACTTATCAAACCAAACAACTTAAACATAAATCGTGACATAAATAATTTTGTCTTTGAAAACATGAACATGAAAATTGTCATGCCCTGTAATAATTCTAATAATTTTGTCTTTGAAAATCTGATCGAGCAATTAGCAACTCAGAATCAAAATGATTTTATCTTATCATATTTATAATGTCGAAAAAAGAAAAATCACATATCTAATAATTTTAAAAAAAAGGTCTTTGATACATGTTTGAGGCCCCTTTCCCTATGAAGGGAATTTTTTAACCTTTATTTGTTATATATTAAAAATGGAAAAATTATGAATTTTTAACATTTGTGTTTTATCAATCAAATTTATTGATAAAATTGGTACCTAGTTGATTATTTAATGTTTTTGGTGTTGGAAATTACGAATTCGATTAAAATTTAAAATACGATTCTTGAATGCGTGAAAATGTTCTAAATATTTAAAGAAACATTCTCTTATTTAGAATAACCGAGAAATTCACTTTCCTTTACGCCCGAGAAATGGTTTCTCGATTTTCTAAATAAAAGAAAATTCCCTTAAATATTATATCCTAAAATGGTGAGGATATTCTTTTATTTAGGGATATCGAGATGGTCGCATCCCTTTACGCCCGGGACACTAATTCTCGAACTCCCTAAATAAAAGAATATTACCTTTATTTCTATCACATAAAAAAAATACTAATATGATGCAAAAATATAAAGTATTAAAAATATATATACTTATGATAACATATAGTTAATATTCACGTTTATCAAAAAACTATACATATAAAATTAATAAACCATATATATATATATTATTTTTTACAAAAAAAATTATTTATTATCATTTATAGTTATATATTTAAAAAATATAATATTTAAGATAGAATATATTTATATTTATATTTATCAAAAATATACTTATATATATTAAGTTAGAAGTTACACACACACATATATATATATATATATATATATATTTAAAAGAGTATTTATTGTTATTTTTACATATAATAATACAAAATACCATACTTTGTTTTACATAAAACATGATATATATAAAAATATGTTATATATAAAATATGTACAATAAATATAAAAACATACATAAATATATTTTATATTTGGTATTAATATATAATGTAAAAAATTGCTTTGTATAATAATAATAATAATAATAATAATAATAATAATAATAAAAATAATGCACGATTTAAACTAATACATATTAAACATCATGAAATTAATGATTAAGGACTAACAATGCATGAACTCTAAACTACATGGCATGAACAACACATATTACAAGACTAAAATGAAATGGATTCAAAATATAGGGAAATAGACGTAAATAAGCTAAAATATAATGCTGGAAATTAAATAATGAAATACATGACTAAATTGAATAAAATGTAAAACCAAGGTGCGAAATTAAAGTAAAAGAAAAAAATGAAAAAGAATGCAGCAATAAAGAACATGGATCGAAAGTGCGAGTAGACCATGGATGGCATTGAAGGTGGGAGAAGAGTTTAGGGATCAGTTGCGTAATTTACCCCTTAACCAAAAAAATGTGGATCCTCATCGGATCCGAGTCTCCGTGCGGGTTGGGGCTATTGAAACAACGTCGTTTCATTTTGGCCGGTTTAAAAATCAAATATAGGTTATTTTTTCATTTCGAACCAAAAACAAAATCAACCCTAAAAATTTTCTCCTCACTTTCTCTCCACACCTGACGGCGCCGCAGCCAGGAAGAAGAACAAAGCCTTTTCTTAGACGGTAGACGCGGAAGCGTTGCTTCACTTGGACGGTAAGCTCTCGATCTTTCCCTTATTTTGTTTCGGTTTTCAAAAAGAACAAAGCCTTTTGATTTTCAACTTAAAAAACAGATTTTAACTTCAAAATAATAACCAAATGAATCGGCTCTTTTTTGTTTATGTTTGTTCGAATCAAATCTAAATATAAAAACAAAAGATTGAAGAAAAATTCCTCTTTTTATTTCGAAAAAAACTTCCCGATTACAAACTTTGGGATCAAAATCTTTTTTTTTATATCACATATGATTTTTTTATCCCCTCTTTTACAAAGATTTTTTTAGCCGAATGATCCGCCCTTTCTCTTTTGTTTTTCATTTGGTTTTATAACCAGATTTTACAACAAAAAATAATAATATCTTTGTCTGCTACAGATCTAACTGATATGGGATGGATTGAGCCGAATTTTGCATATGGTAGGTCGGCTAAGGAGATGATGAGTTTGGTTTAGGGTTCAGTTGGTAGGGTGGCTGATAGGTTTTAGGGTTATTTTGAATTTTAGGGTTGATTTGGGTTAGAGTTTTAGGATTAGAGATTAGGTTTAGTTGGGGGTTAATTTAATTTAGGGTTTAGGTTTAATATGGGTTGGATTGTCAGAAACGGTGGTCAGAGGATGGAAGACGCGGCGGCGCGGCAATGGTGGCGGCGGTAGTGGATTATTATGGATTTAGGGTTTTTAGGTTTTTTGTTTTTAGGTTGGGTCAGGTTAGGGTTAATGGGTAATGTTTGCGGGTTTAGTTTGGGAACGGGTTATTACAGCTGCCCCTCTTTGCTCATTGTTGTGTAACATCAATAGAGCAAAGACTAAAAATAACTCGTTTCATCAGGTCCGGCTGAACTTTTTCCTTTTGACGTATGTTTTCTTTCTTCGGTATATCTTCTTTCTCTTCGACGCATGTCTTCTTTCTTGACTTGATCCACCTTGTCACTTTTGGGGAAGTAAAATCTTTAAAATTGGGGTTGGGGAAACAAAATAAGTTCGGCTTGCTGCTTCTCTTCTTCCACGTCGGTCTTCTGTCTTCGGTAGGTCTTCAATTTTCGCTCTTCGAGGATGTTGCGTTCTTCGATCAATCTGCTCCTCTGCTTCTAGGTTGAGATTTACCAAAGCACAATGATTCTTATCGAAAACAAATACCTTTTTGCTCGCTATTTTCTCTTTTTTCTTTTTTTTTTCTTTTTTGTTTTTGTAGCTTCGTCCTCTATTGAATGGGTGAACCGCTCTATTAGAAGTTCAAGGAGATAGGGTCGGGTGATCTGCTCCATCGGAATGAGTAAAGATCTGAAGTTGTAGTTCTTCTTCTATTGGATGAGTGACTTGCTCTATTGGTAGTTCAAGAACATAGGATCGAGTGATCTGCTCCATTGGAAGGAGTAAAGATCTGAGGTTGTAGTTCATCTTCTATTAGATGGGTGACCTGCTCCATTGGTAGTTCAAGGGGATAAGATCTGTTCCATTGGAATGAGTAAAGATCTGAGGTTGTAGTTCCTCTTTTATTGGATGGGTGACTTGCTCCATTGGTAGTTCAAGGAGATAAGGTATGAGGTTGTAGTTCCTCTGCTATTGGGTACCCTGTTCCATTGGAAGTTCAAGGAGACAAAGGTATGAGGTTATAGTTCCTTTGCTATTGGTTGGGTGACCTGCTCCATGGGTAGTTCAAGGAGTAAAGGTCTGAGGTTGTAGTTCCCCTTCTATTTGATGGGTGACCTGCTCCATTGGTAGTTCAAGGAGGTAGGGTCTGATGTTGTAGTTCATCTTCTATTGGGTATTCTGATCCATTATAAGTTCAAAGAGATAGGGTCAGATGTTGTAGTTCATATTATATTGAGTATCCCGCTCCATTGGAAATTCAAGGAGATAGGGTCAGATGTTGTAGTTCATCTTCTATTGACTTGTGTTGGTACTCATTCCGCTGCCACTCTAGGGAGATGAGACTGGCGTATCTCTATTTTGAATATCTAAGGCCTCCTTATGGGTTTGTGCCTTAGAAATGTTTGAAAAATATCCTTTCAAGGCGCCCGTTTGGGTTTTCACCTTGATTTTCATTTTTTTTCTTTTTTTCTTTTTTTTCTTTATTTTTTCTTTTTTTCTCTTTTTTTCATTTTTTCATTTTTTTTTTCATTTTTCTTTTTTTACAACTACAAAACTGATAAAAAAGGTAAACTTAATAGTCAGTAAATTTTGACCAAGTTGTCGTATCGCCGAGGAGACAAGGTCTAAAGTTTATAAGGTTGATCCAGCTACAACACTGTCGAGGAGGCATGATCGAAAGTTTGTATTTGACGAAGCTATCATATCGCTAAAGAAACAAGGTTTGAAAGTTGTAAGGTTGATCCAGCTACGACTTCAACGAAGAGGCATGATCTGAAGTTTGATTTAACCAGGTAACCATATCGCCGAGGATACAAGGTCTGAAGTTCATAAAGTTGACCCAGCTACAATACCGACGAAGAGGCAAGATCTAAAGTTTGTTTTGACCAGGTAACCATATCGTCGTGGATACAAGGTCTGAAAGTTGGAAGTTTTGATTTGATTTGATTACTCCTTAGTGTCAATGAGGCTGGATTCTGTTTAAGAGTATATGCTTCTTTCTCTTTGTGGATGCCAAACATTATTCTTTTTTCTCAGAACTTGCCGACAGTAATCGCTCCTTCATGTCAAGGATGCCATACCACTTTTGTCCAATTACCAACAGTGATCTGCTCTTTCATATCAAGGATGTCATACCACTTTTTCCCTATTGCCAACAGTGATCTGCTCCTTCATATCAAGGATGCCATACCACTTTTGCCCACATTTCTTTCTGTCAATGATACTAGAACTTGCTGATACTTTGTTTTGAATACCAAATGTGTCCCTTTTGGGTTCGTGCTCTTAGATATTTCCACAATATCTTTTTCAATGATCCATTTCAGGTCTTTGCCTTGAAAACTAAAGTAGTGGAATGGAATCAGTAAATCTTGATATGGGAACCCCCCTGAGGGGTTACTAGGGGAGTCTTGAATTAGATTGGATAACGGGAGTGTCTAATTAACTAATGAATGGTTGTATTGTAGAAGGGTTGGAAGATACTTTGTAGACAGACTGATGAAAGTCTCTAAGTGTTCAGGCATCCAATTAATATTAGATTGATAGATAATTGGCTTTTACTTAATGAGGGATGCCAAAAGAAGGAATAAGTCTTATTATTGATACATGTGAGTAACATTTTTTTGATACTTACAAAAGTGTTACTGCGTATTTTGCTTGTGCTTAATGGTTCTCGATTTTACTAGAAATCATATAAGAACTAGTTATAAGCGGATTTATTGAAGTGTTTCATCAACGGCGGTGTGTCAGAATTCCCTGTTCTTTTTGACTTTGCGCCAGTAATTCCACTATTATTAGTGAACAATAATGGAAAAATTCCTTCATATTTGTTTCATATTCATAGAGATGGGGGACATAATACACATGGATATAGTAAGTCTTGCTTGGGCTGCTTTAATGGTAGTCTTTACATTTCCCTTTCACTCGTAGTATGGGGAAGAAGTGGGCTCTAGGGGTACTCTAATTGGGTTGAGGAATCAAACGTATCAATTGTTTTCTAGATCGTTTTGCAAAGCCTTTATTTTTAACTATTTAGTCTTCATTTCGAAATTCTTGGATTCTAGTGGAGTAATGTATTCTATGAATAATATAGATCAATAATATAGACGAATAACACCCTTTCAATCAAAATCAAACAAACATTTCAATAATTCCCATGTTCGTATTTCGAAAGTAAAAGGGATCCGGATGATAGGCAATTTATTAAAAAAAAGAATTCTTCATAAATTTTCTATTTTGATGAACCAGCTCAAAGGTTTTCTTATTGATGATATCGATATTGATGATAGTGACGCTATTGACGGTAGTGACGATATCGATCGTGACCTTGATGCGGATTTGGAGCTTCTAACTATGATGAATGCGTTAATAGATAGTTAATAGATAAGATCGTAATAGTTTGCTGAATTCCTATGGATACAAAATTTCTATTATTTGATATTTGAGTCCGCTTAGCTCAGAGGTTAGAGCATCGCATTTGTAATGCGATGGTCATCGGTTCGATTCTGATATCTTCCAACCCTTCTACAATACAACCATTCATTAGTTAATTAGACACTCCCGTTATCCAATCTAATTCAAGACTCCCCTAGTAGCCCCTCGGGAGGGTTCCCATATCAAGATTTACTGATTCCCTTCCACTACTTTAGTTTTTCCTTGAATCCTGGACATTAGGAGATGTTAGGATTTTGAGTTTTTTGTTGATTAGACGACACCTGGATTTGAACTGGGGAATAAGGGATTTGCAGTCCCCCGCCTTACCGTTCGGCCATGTCGCCAAAAGGCTACAAACAAAAAAATGAGTGTATCCCTTTTTTATTTTTAGATCGGATCCATGCCTTCAATTGGTTATAGTATCTCAAGACACACAATATCTAAAAACTTTCTCTTTCTTTTTTCTATTGAAAAAGAAAATGTGGATTCTCAGTGAGAAAAGTAAAAATTCAGGACAAATAAATTGGAACCATTAACCATTAACTATTAACTATTGACCGCAAATTTATGGACGATTCTTCTTCACTTGTCTTTTTCTAATGGTATAAGAAAATAAAACTAGATACATAACCAATCAGTGTTGATTTTTTTCAATAAAAAAAACTTTCTGAATTTCAATTATATTATAATAATATAACAGCAATTATGATAAAATATATAAATAATAAATAAGATATAATATAAGATAAGAATAATATAGAAATATAGATTTATAAATCGAAATATATTAATAAAATTTTATATTTATATTAATATAAATATTATTAATTACTTAAAATTAATAATAATAACAAATAATATAAATTAATATTAATTGATAATAACTTGTAATTTGATTAATTGATAAGCATTTGAATTGTTATATAATTTAGATTTTTAATTGAGTTCTTTTTTTTATTATATCACTTTGACTCATTTTCCATTTATTCTATTCTATCATATTTATATTATTCTAATTTTATGTATTTCTTTTTTATTATTATTATTATTTAATTTATTATTAAATTATTGATTATTATACAATTCGAACAATTTTGAATTCGATTCAAAGAAAAACTGAGTAAGTAAACCTCCTATTCTATTAAAGAGAAATTTCCAATTCTTTTAAGGTTCCGGTTTGGTTTAAGTTTAAAGAATGTTTGGTTTGAATTAAAAAAGAATGAGGCCCTTGGTCAATAAATAAAAATTCAATTACAAATTAACTGGTTGAAAGAAAATTAAAGAACCTACAGATATTGGTAAAACTACAATTATTGTTAACCAAGGGAAATAATTCGTGGTAAAGACAATATACGCTTGGACCAGAAAAACCCGTGCTCAGAAATATTTTTTTGAGCACGGGTTTTTTCAGTAAAAATAAATAAAATGGATTCAAAATGTGTTCAAGTGGAGTTTTCTTTTCTGGAACGTATCAATAAGCTAGACCCATACTTCGAGTTGTTTCATGCCATAAATAAACTCGAACGCTCAAGAAATTCGTTGGACAAGCGGATTCGCATCTCTTACAACCAACACAGTCTTCTGTTCTTGGAGCGGAAGCAATTTGCTTAGCTTTACATCCATCCCAAGGTATCATTTCTAACACATCGGTGGGGCAGGCTCGGACACATTGAGTACACCCTATACATGTATCATAAATTTTTACTGAATGTGACATGGGATCTATAAATTTTTTAACATCATAAAATTCCGCTTATTCAATGATATAGAATAAATAAAAATACAAAGAAAAGAAATGTTTGTCCTTTGATCAAAAAAAGTATAAACTAAATGGGAGTTTGAAAGAATAAAAAATCTTTCGATTTATAAATAATACACCCCTTTCTTTTCTTTGAATTTTTTTTGAGTCCGGCCGCGAGGTTTGAATATTAAGTATGAATCATAGTCCAAATGCTTTGTGATCCATTTCATATATTCCGTGCTCCAGATACTAGAATGACTATCCGACGGGATAAAACTATCTCGATCAAGATGACAGACCCATTTTCTGTACTATCAAAAGATTCCTTATCTAAAGATTCGACTCTTTTTATAAACTCCTTACTTAAATTTCTTCTTTTTAGTTCATTGATAAAACTCCAATCAGTATACAATTCATCAGAAAACAATTTTTCTGGTGTGAAAAAATATATTTTTTTTGTATCATTTCTCCAAAAGTTGATAAACTAGGTGGATACATAAAAGATATTTTTTCTTTTCCATCACTTTGACATGTGTAAAAAAATATTGTGACATTTCATTTTTTATAGCATTTTCCAACCGGTCATTTTTTATATATCGCAAAGGTCGATAATCCTATCTTGATTACGACCAATTCCCCTGTTCGACAAAGGGTCCCTTTATATACAATAATCGCATTGTAGCAGGTATAGTTTAGTGGTAAAAGTGTGATTCGTTCTATTAATCCCCTTAAGAGTTAAGGGGTCCCTCGGTTTGATTCATATTCCGAGCAAAAACTTCATTTCTTAAAAGGATTTAATCCTTTCCCTCTCAACGAAATATTTGAGGAAGAATATACATTCTCATGATTTGTATCCAAGGGCCAATTCAATTCTATTTCAAATTATATTCTATATAATTTTAGAATTATATTATAAATTAAAATTGAAAAATTGGATTATGAAATTACGAAACATATTTTTTTTTGAATTGGATCAATACTTCCAATTGAATAAGTACGAGAAAAAGATCCATGGATAAAGATAGAAAAGTTTATTTCTAATCGTAACTAAATCTTCCATTTTTTTGATAGGATAGATTAAAATAAAGTAGTAAATTAATAAAAAAAATGAATACATAAAATAAATACAATAATAGATAAAACGAGATGCGACTTCCCCTACATATTTTATACTTTCTCCTACAAAAAAACTTGTAATGCCTACTCCATTTGTAATTCCATCGATTACTCGCCTATAAAAAAAATGAGTTAGTTCGGCCAATCCTCTTATACCTTTTGTTAAGGATATTGAATAAAACGTATCTATGTAATCGCGATTATATGACCAATCATATATCAAATATATTATTTTATCCAAGAAAATTCTTTTAGGCCCCTTTTTCGAAAACGAATTTAGTAAGTTCAAATTTAGTAAAGATGAATAAAAAGGCTTATATAAAAGGAATGCTGTAAATATTCTGAAACCAGCTATACTCACCGAAAAAGTTGCATTTGTTAAAAATTGATACGAATCATCAAAATCATTTGAATTTTTATGTAAAAGATTTATAGTCGGGCATTCCATTGCTGTTATTTTATATGTATATGGTTACAATTATCTCCGTTCCCAATGTGCCTATGATGTAGCACCAGGCAGACTGTTAGCCAGTGTGTATCATCTTACGAGAATAGAGTATGGTGTAGATCAACCGGAGGAAGTATGTATAAAAGTATTTGCTCCAAGGAGTAACCCTAGAATTTCGTCTGTTTTCTGGGTTTGGAAAAAATGCGGATTTTCATGAACGAGAATCTTATGACATGTTGGGAATCTCTTATGAGAATCATCCACGACTGAAACATATCTTAATGCCCGAAAGTTGGATAGGGTGGCCTTTACGTAAGGATTATATTGCCCCCAATTTTTATGGAATACAATACGCTCATTGAATGATAAGAAACAAAATTACAACTTCGAATATTCAAGGAATATTTGTACATTATCTTCTAGCTCAAACAGAGGAATTGAGGTTTCATTCGTATTCTTATGGATAGGCTAGCTAATAAATAAAAAGAAATAAAAGACAAGACATCATTGAGATTCTCGATTTTTGAGGAGACTTTTTTATTGTATTTCGGACGAGCCAAGACAATAGAATGAACAACAAGGGTTATGTACCGTGAACTTTGTATCGCGCACATCACTTAGATGAACTCTAGAGAGTCGCATAGAAGGGAATGAAGAAACCCATTTTTTATTCAATCGTCGAGATTGAACTTGAAGGGGTCAATTCAATGTAAAATATAAAATTTTTTAGGAAACATTTAATTTGAATTGATGAATAAAAACTCGTTGAAATAGCAATTTGAATGTTCAAAAGGAATCTTTATTATTTATCATATCATTTTATTTAATTAGTTCGTCGATAGAGATTTTTTAGTTTGTGTTTTCCTAAAAGAGAACTCTTTTATTGTAACAAAACTAACTAGTTGTAACTTCAATTCATAGATAAAATTCAACAAAACAAAAAGGGGTTCTTTATCAATCTTCATGTGGTTCGACTTCCTTTCTTAATTAAGGATTCACCATATTTGATTCATTCATGTTTTTATACACGGCAGGGTATATGCACTTGTTGATGAATACACCCTATTTTTATAGTGTATGTATGCAATTAACCTAAATGCTTGATGCAGAGATGAATGGCATGCAATGCAGTTGACTATAGCTTGACTTTAAAAAGAATGCCCCGCGACTAGGGGTGTTCATAATCGGATTCAGATATTCGATTTTTCAGATCGGCGATATAGTGATCCGTATCCGATCTGGAAAAAAATCAGATATCCAGATATTCAGATATTGGATAATCGGATCGGGTATTCGGATATCCGAATATCCAAAAATATATTTTAATTTAATTATTTTTTTGAATTTGAAGTTCGATTTATGAAAATTTCAAAATTTTGAATATAACAAACAACAAATTGCTAAATATAACAAGATTCACATCTATGAAAATTTCGATTTTTTAATTTTCGGATATAACAAGCATCAAATTGTTAAAAATAACAAAATTAATATTCTTTAAAATTTTGATTTTCGATTTTTTGGATTTTCGGATGATCTAAAACTTGAACTATTATGATCCGTATCTGATTCGAAAATTTTAAAATAGGAACGGATATTTGATCCGAACATAAAAATCGGATCGGATATCTGAATTTTCAAATCAGATCAACGGATAATCGGATAGGATCGGTCAGATCAGATATTTTTAAACACCCCTACCTGCGACTCTGGCTGGTAATATTAGGCCTCTTAGCATTTATGCCCCAAGTTCTATTTTGTTGTTAGATAAGGTCAATCCTATCGAACGATGCCCCAACTCCTTTCAGGTTTGATCGTCTCTTTTGGACATCACCTCTTCGGGCGAATATCAACTTTTGCGTGTTTTCTTTTCCTGAATCATGAGTTCTATTAAGCTCACTCTTCTAATTTTGTGATATTTGTGGACAAAAATGGCCCACTAGTCTTCCTGCTCTTCGACCCAATATGCCAAGTTAGCCTTATTTTGGACATTTAAGGTAGGAAAATTTTGAATGCAAAAACTTGTAAAAATTCATTTATGCAAAAATCTTGTGCATAATTTAGAAGAAATGATCAAAATTTTCAAAGATGTGAAATTTTAAAAATCAAAACTGAGCACTCAAATATCAAGTGCAAAAAGTAATTGTCTTTAAATTGACAATGAGCAACCCGAATAGAGCATATGTTTAGAAGATAGCAAGGGTTGCAGTAACACAAGCACATGTGAAGTCCTTTCTAGGCTATTAAGCTTCTAAGAGGAACATTTCTCATATCTAATTTCTACCCTATTTAAGTGGCTCTCTTAATATCACTAACTCATCATGCCCCATTCTTCCCTCATTTGGTATCGATCAAGCACTTGAAGTTTGACATTTCTTGAAGAAAGGTTAACCCTTATAGGCAGAATATAGTCTAAAGGCAAAACTCAGACATCTATATATGATCATAACAGTCTTTATAGGCTTGTAATGTAGGCTATGGCTCATGGGTGTGAAAAAAGGATATACAAGCCCAAATAAGTGTGTATGGGTAATGAAACCCCAAGGATCATTTCTTCTTGGCAAACTCCCGTTTCTGCACTTGCAATTCGGATGTACTTTAATGAAATGCTCTTTTTCATTGGATCGCTCTAGACTGCCCATTTTGGGTTTTCACCCTATAGTTCATTTCCTTCTTTTGTAGCTCTAGGACATGTAGCCTTTAACCGATTTGTGTTTTGTCTCAGCCTCAATGAGTTTCTATTTAAAAATAATCAATCCGCCAAAGTTGGTATAGGCTTCCAATTAAAACTCCATTCTTGTATCGCTTGATTTGGATATGCTCACATGGAGTAACCTTTTCTTTTATTCCTTGGATTGCTCTAAACCACCCATTTTTAGGCTTTCACCCTAGAGTTCATTTCCTTCCATATTTAGGAAAATGTAGTTATGGACGAATCTGTCTTCCGGACTATACATTGATTCTTGCTTCTGCTTAAGAGTAACCAATCCTCCAACGCTCTTGTTTTTCTTTTATTGCACCTTTTGACCTAGTGTTTTCTCCCTTGATTGTTTCAGCATTCTCGTTGGCAATTTTCAACTTGATTTGGTTGGCTTCTTTGAGCACAAACTTTTTTTTCGTTGGCCTCTTGTAATATTTCTTTGATCATTGCATTGAATGTATCATATCTCACTTCTTGCCCTAATTGGATCGCTATCTATGTAGCATGATCAAGATCGTGTGATTTTTATTTGCAAAAAAAATTGTTGCTTTTTTTGCCCCTAGTGCAGGGGTGATCATTGGTTTGGGTTTTATTAGAAAGAAATGATTAGGCTCAAAGGGGGACAAAAATGGATATTTTTTAATGAAAGGAATTGAAGGAATACCATTCGTCATCTCATATACGGGTAGTTAAGTAGTCTTAATGGGGCAGGAGTTTAGGGTTAACACCTGATTCAAGGACCTTAAACAACAAATACCTGAGAGGGGAATTCACTCGATGAGATCTGCCTATTTCCTGAACACTCTTTTTGTTCCTCCTGTCTGCCTAAGTAGAATAAAAAATGTTCATATTTGCAGTATCATTGCAACATTTCTTTCTTTTGGACATATGTTGTTCGAATTTGATTATTGGATTTGAATATAATGTACTCTTGCAATTGAAATTCAAGGACTTGATAAAAATGATATGTACATATGTTTGGGAAAACAAAAACCAACTCATAATGATGAATGAAATGTTTAAAAAATTAAAAATATGAATTATTTGTCAAATGGTACGTAAATAATGTTTATTTTAATGGGTAAATAATAGTTCTGAAAAAAGCTCCTCATTTTGTTTGAAGTAAACTAAACTCATTTTGACACAGTCCATGAAAAAGACAGACTTCTCTTGTTTTAAAGTTACAACCAGTCCAAAAAACTTGCCCCAATTTTCTCTTAACTTCTTTCTAGTGTGGCCCTTTTTCTTTTATTCTCTACTTAGAAAGATCTAATACTAAAATGATGGGTTTAATTGGGCCTAAGTCGGATGCCCCAGGGTAAATCACCGAAATTGGTTTATGATGCAAATGCAATATATGTAATGAACATGTTATGTTGCTGAAAGTGCAAAATGCAATGATGATGCAATGCTGGATATAAATATGGGATGTTGATTTTGGAGTAAACATCTTAGAACAACTTTCATAAAAGGTCACGTTACATCAGACATTAGAGTTACAGATAACGTCGGGCCCTAACGCCTAGTTTATGTAACTTCTCTATGAGCCTAGCCAACTTCTCGCTTTGATCTGGAAGCTTATTATTTTGACTTAATTCTGTCGCGGCATCAGCCAAGTTCGTCACCTGTCGGGCCACTCTCTGTGCTTCAGTACTAATGTCATTCATGTAGTTGTTTTTTTCCTTTATGCAACCGAAGATTCCACTTCTCATTATTTTCTTTCCAGGCTTTCTTGAGATTATCAACAAGATCCTTGTACATCATTAAAATGTCTTTACGTTCATCAACTTGTTTCTTTAGCCTTCAAACTTCAGCTTGACTATCGCTTAATTCAGCGATGATGTCTCCGCGCAAATGTATACACATGTTCAAGGTCTCAATCTTGGCTTGACTAATTCACATGTCATCCTTGAGAGCAATGTATTGATTGATCATTGCTTGCAGATTACCAGGCAAGGTACAAGCTCGTTCTTCGTTAGCCTTAGAACACTTTTTTTCAGAAGTCAACATCTCATTTCAGGTCTTCAATTCCTTTTGCCCATTGATCAAGAGTGTCATCCAAGCCAACATTTTTTAAAAGTCAAACGGAATTCTTCATAGTTGTCTTGCAAGCTTTTCAGTTCATTCTTTAGACAATCCATCTCTTTCTTCGATCCACTAGCTTGAGCGTTATGCCTCAAATGGCTCTTTTCATTTTCTTCAATTTTGGACTCATTCGGCTCCATAATTGTTGGGTGAATGATAGTTGAACCATATTGATTTTCTTTCTCGAATTTCCACATATTGCACTATAGAAGGTTCTGAACTCGATGTTTGAAAGAGGTACGGTCTTCAATTGAATGCCTCCTAACTCCAGCATAATACTCACAACGAGCTTCGATGTTATACCATTTAGGGTACGGAGGTTGTAGAGGTGCGACGTAACATAGGACCACCAACTGTGCCTCCAACAATTGCAGATATAGCTCTTCATATGATATGGGTATCGGATCGAAATGACCATAAGTTCCTGGCTTTTGGATGCCGGTTAATGATAACTCAGAAAGGTGAACACTAGAATCTGAACTCTATCCCGGGTACTGGATTATGAGTGTTGGAAAGTGGCTCCTCTTCATATGCTTTGGTGCACTAGTATAGGTTAGGCTTTGAGAAGCTTTGGGGATTCCTTCTTCGAAACTCAATAGCCTTTCTTCGACAAGGCTTATGACTTTGTTCCTTAGAGCTCCATAATTTTTAGTTGTATGACCCGTACCTCCTACGTGACAGTTGCATTGAGCCTTATTGTCATACCCTTTAGGAAAAAGAGGCTCTTTTATCATGGATTGAACTGGATTCACGAGACCCTTATTGACCAGTATCGATAGCAGATATGCGTAGGCCATCGAAATTTAAAATACCTTCTTTTTATCTTTCTCTTCTCTGGCCTTTTTTGGCTCATCTCCACTCTCTTTGAGATTGAAACCTTTGCATCTTCGGGTGTCCTATTGACGTTAATCGTGATAGTACACCGATCTTCGGGTTTACCAGAATCATCTTGTTCAGATATAAGGTCTTGATTGGTGGCCATCATGATTTGACTTTCATTCAGTTTGTCATTCTCTCCTTGTACATCAAACTTTTTCTCTTTTACCATAGTGGTCAGCATACTCATCATTTCGGCCATCTGTCTTTTTAACTCTTGCACCTCGCTAATCTCGATATTGGTGTAGGCATGCTCTGGTACGTCTGACGTGTGAATCTCGAAAGAAAGACTTCTCATTTCTTCTGGAGTCTCTTTAAAGTATTGCCATATATATGCGATCTTGTCTATCTGATCATTTGGCTCTTTCATTATGAAAGCCTCTTTAATTGGTAGATCACTCGAGAATCAACACTTTTTTTATGTTATGCACATGCAATGCAAAAAAGACAAAAACATTTAATTTGAATTGATGAATAAAAACTCGTTGAAATAGCAATTTGAATGTTCAAAAGGAATCTTTATTATTTATCATATCATTTTATTTAATTAGTTCGTCGATAGAGATTTTTTAGTTTGTGTTTTCCTAAAAGAGAACTCTTTTATTGTAACGAAACTAACTAGTTGTAACTTCAATTCATAGATAAAATTCAACAAAACAAAAAGGGGTTCTTTATCAATCTTCATGTGGTTCGACTTCCTTTCTTAATTAAGGATTCGCCATATTTGATTCATTCTTGTTTTTATACACGGCAGGGTATATGCACTTGTTGATGAATACACCCTATTTTTATGGTGTATGTATGCAATTAACCTAAATGCTTGATGCAGAGATGAATGGCATGCAATGCAGTTGACTATAGCTTGACTTTAAAAGAATGCCCCGCGACTAGGGGTGTTCATAATCGGATTCAGATATTCGATTTTTCAGATCGGCGATATAGTGATCCGTATCCGATCTGGAAAAAAATCAGATATCCAGATATTCAGATATTGGATAATCGGATCGGGTATTCGGATATCCGAATATCCAAAAATATATTTTAATTTAATTATATTTTTGAATTTGAAGTTCGATTTATGAAAATTTCAAAATTTTGAATATAACAAACAACAAATTGCTAAATATAACAAGATTCACATCTATGAAAATTTTGATTTTTTAATTTTCGGATATAACAAGCATCAAATTGTTAAAAATAACAAAATTAATATTCTTTAAAATTTTGATTTTCGATTTTTTGGATTTTCGGATGATCTAAAACTTGAACTATTATGATCCGTATCTGATTCGAAAATTCTAAAATAGGAACGGATATTTGATCCGAACATAAAAATCGGATCGGATATCTGAATTTTCAAATCAGATCAACGGATAATCGGATAGGATCGGTCAGATCAGATATTTTTAAACACCCCTACCCGCGACTCTGGCTGGTAATATTAGGCCTCTTAGCATTTATGCCCCAAGTTCTATTTTGTTGTTAGATAAGGTCAATCCTGTCGAACGATGCCCCAACTCCTTTCAGGTTTGATCGTCTCTTTTGGACATCACCTCTTCGGGCGAATATCAACTTTTGCGTGTTTTCTTTTCCTGAATCATGAGTTCTATTAAGCTCACTCTTCTAATTTTGTGATATTTGTGGACAAAAATGGCCCACTAGTCTTCCTGCTCTTCGACCCAATATGCCAAGTTAGCCTTATTTTGGACATTTAAGGTAGGAAAATTTTGAATGCAAAAACTTGTAAAAATTCATTTATGCAAAAATCTTGTGCATAATTTAGAAGAAATGATCAAAATTTTCAAAGATGTGAAATTTTAAAAATCAAAACTGAGCACTCAAATATCAAGTGCAAAAAGTAATTTTCTTTAAATTGACAATGAGCAACCCGAATAGAGCATATGTTTAGAAGATAGCAAGGGTTGCAGTAACACAAGCACATGTGAAGTCCTTTCTAGGCTATTAGGCTTCTAAGAGGAACATTTCTCATATCTAATTTCTACCCTATTTAAATGGCTCTCTTAATATCACTAACTCATCATGCCCCATTCTTCCCTCATTTGGTATCGATCAAGCACTTGAAGTTTGACATTTCTTGAAGAAAGGTTAACCCTTATAGGCAGAATATAGTCTAAAGACAAAACTCAGACATCTATATATGATCATAACAGTCTTTATAGGCTTGTAATGTAGGCTATGGCTCATGGGTATGAAAAAAAGATATACAAGCCCAAATAAGTGTGTATGGGTAATGAAACCCCAAGGATCATTTCTTCTTGGCAAACTCTCGTTTCTGCACTTGCAATTCGGATGTACTTTAATGAAATGCTCTTTTTCATTGGATCGCTCTAGACTGCCCATTTTGGGTTTTCACCCTATAGTTCATTTCCTTCTTTTGTAGCTCTAGGACATGTAGCCTTTAACCGATTTGTGTTTTGTCTCAGCCTCAATGAGTTTCTATTTAAAAATAATCAATCCGCCAAAGTTGGTATAGGCTTCCAATTAAAACTCCATTCTTGTATCGCTTGATTTGGATATGCTCACATGGAGTAACCTTTTTCTTTTATTCATTGGATTGCTCTAAACCGCCCATTTTTAGGCTTTCACCCTAGAGTTCATTTCCTTCCATATTTAGGAAAATGTAGTTATGGACGAATCTGTCTTCCGGACTATACATTGATTCTTGCTTCTGCTTAAGAGTAACCAATCCTCCAACGCTCTTGTTTTTCTTTTATTGCACCTTTTGACCTAGTGTTTTCTCCCTTGATTGTTTCAGCCTTCTCGTTGGCAATTTTCAACTTGATTTGGTTGGCTTCTTTGAGCACAAACTTTTTTTTCGTTGGCCTCTTGTAATATTTCTTTGATCATTGCATTGAATGTATCATATCTCACTTCTTGCCCTAATTGGATCGCTATCTATGTAGCATGATCAAGATCGTGTGATTTTTATTTGCAAACAAAATTGTTGCTTTTTTTGCCCCTAGTGCAGGGGTGATCATTGGTTTGGGTTTTATTAGAAAGAAATGATTAGGCTCAAAGGGGGACAAAAATGGATATTTTTTAATGAAAGGAATTGAAGGAATACCATTCGTCATCTCATATACGGGTAGTTAAGTAGTCTTCATGGGGCAGGAGTTTAGGGTTAACACCTGATTCAAGGACCTTAAACAACAAATACCTGAGAGGGGAATTCACTCGATGAGATCTGCCTATTTCCTGAACACTCTTTTTGTTCCTCCTGTCTGCCTAAGTAGAATAAAAAATGTTCACATTTGCAGTATCATTGCAACATTTCTTTCTTTTGGACATATGTTGTTCGAATTTGATTATTGGATTTAAATATAATGTACTCTTGCAATTGAAATTCAAGGACTTGATAAAAATGATATGTACATATGTTTGGGAAAACAAAAACCAACTCATAATGATGAATGAAATGTTTAAAAAATTAAAAATATGAATTATTTGTCAAATGGTACGTAAATAATGTTTATTTTAATGGGTAAATAATAGTTCTGAAAAAAGCTCCTCATTTTGTTTGAAGTAAACTAAACTCACACAGTCCATGAAAAAGACAGACTTCTCTTGTTTTAAAGTTACAACCAGTCCAAAAAACTTGCCCCAATTTTCTCTTAACTTCTTTCTAGTGTGGACCTTTTTCTTTTATTCTCTACTTAGAAAGATCTAATACTAAAATGATGGGTTTAATTGGGCCTAAGTCGGATGCCCCAGGGTAAATCACCGAAATTGGTTTATGATGCAAATGCAATATATGTAATGAACATGTTATGTTGCTGAAAGTGCAAAATGCAATGATGATGCAATGCTGGATATAAATATGGGATGTTGATTTTGGAGTAAACATCTTAGAACAACTTTCATAAAAGGTCACGTTACATCAGACATTAGAGTTACAGATAACGTCGGGCCCTAACGCCTAGTTTATGTAACTTCTCTATGAGCCTAGCCAACTTCTCGCTTTGATCTGGAAGCTTATTATTTTGACTTAATTTCGTCATGGCATCAGCCAAGTTCGTCACTGTCGGGCCCTCTCTGCTTCTTGAGTACTAATGTCCTTCATGTAGTTGTTTTTTTCCTTTATGCAACCGAAGATTCCACTTCTCATTATTTTCTTTCCAGGCTTTCTTGAGATTATCAACAAGATCCTTGTACATCATTAAAATGTCTTTACGCTCATCAACTTGTTTCTTTAGCCTTCAAACTTCAGCTTGACTATCGCTTAATTCAGCGATGATGTCTCCGCGCAAATGTATACACATGTTCAAGGTCTCAATCTTGGCTTGACTAATTCACATGTCATCCTTGAGAGCAATGTATTGATTGATCATTGCTTGCAGATTACCAGACAAGGTACAAGCTCGTTCTTCGTTAGCCTTAGAACACTTTTTTCCAAAAGTCAACATCTCATTTCATGTCTTCAATTCCTTTTGCCCATTGATCAAGAGTGTCATCCAAGCCAACATTTTTTAAAAGTCAAACGGAATTCTTCATAGTTGTCTTGCAAGCTTTTCAGTTCATTCTTTAGACAATCCATCTCTTTCTTCGATCCACTAGCTTGAGCGTTATGCCTCAAATGGCTCTTTTCATTTTCTTCAATTTTGGACTCATTCGGCTCCATAATTGTTGGGTGAATGATAGTTGAACCATATTGATTTTCTTTCTCGAATTTCCACATATTGCACTATAGAAGGTTCTGAACTCGATGTTTGAAAGAGGTACGGTCTTCAATTGAATGCCTCCTAACTCCAGCATAATACTCACAACGAGCTTCGATGTTATACCATTTAGGGTACGGAGGTTGTAGAGGTGCGACGTAACATAGGACCACCAACTGTGCCTACAACAATTGCAGATATAGCTCTTCATATGATATGGGTATCGGATCGAAATGACCATAAGTTCCTGGCTTTTGGACGCCGGTTAATGATAACTCAGAAAGGTGAACACTAGAATCTGAACTTTATCCCGGGTACTGGATTATGAGTGTTGGAAAGTGGCTCATCTTCATATGCTTTGGTGCACTAGTATAGGTTAGGCTTTGAGAAGCTTTGGGGATTCCTTCTTCGAAACTCAATAGCCTTTCTTCGACAAGGCTTATGACTTTGTTCCTTAGAGCTCCATAATTTTTAGTTGTATGACCCGTACCTCCTACGTGACAGTTGCATTGAGCCTTATTGTCATACCCTTTAGGAAAAAGAGGCTCTTTTATCATGGATTGAACTGGATTCACGAGACCCTTATTGACCAGTATCGATAGCAGATATGCGTAGGCCATCGGAATTTAAAATACCTTCTTTTTATCTTTCTCTCCTCTGGCCTTTTTTGGCTCATCTCCATTCTCTTTGAGATTGAAACCTTTGCATCTTCGGGTGTCCTATTGACGTTAATCGTGATAGTACACCGATCTTCGGGTTTACCAGAATCATCTTGTTCAGATATAAGGTCTTGATTGGTGGCCATCATGATTTGACTTTCATTCAGTTTGTCATTCTCTCCTTGTACATCAAACTTTTTCTCTTTTACCATAGTGGTCAGCATACTCATCATTTCGGCCATCTGTCTTTTTAACTCTTGCATATCGCTAATCTCGATATTGGTGTAGGCATGCTCTGGTACGCCTGACGTGTGAATCTCGAAAGAAAGACTTCTCATTTCTTCTGGAGTCTCTTTAAAGTATTGCCATATATATGCGATCTTGTTTATCTGATCATTTGGCTCTTTCATTATGAAAGCCTCCTTAATTGGTAGATCACTCGAGAATCAACACTTTTTTTATGTTATGCACATGCAATGCAAAAAAGACAAAAACATAGAAAACAGGAAATTGGTCAGTACATGTGTAATAAAAATGAAAACAAGAATAATCATGTAAGTACTAACGAGTAAATATGTACAACCTACCCGAGCATGAATTTTTACCCAGCATAAACAAAGTCCTACCCGGCATGATTTATACCCGACATATTTTTATTTGCAAAAAGAAATCCTACCCGTCATGGTATCTACTCGGCAATGAAAAGATCCTACCCGACATAATTTCTACTTGGCATGGTATCTACCCGGTACAAAATGAAGGATCCTACCCGGCATGATTCTTACATGACATTTTATTCATAAAATAAATCTATAGAGTAGACGAAAGGTTAGAAGCATTTTTCTTTTGAACTTTTAACGGGTTCCGTTTCTAAAGCAAGGCTGCTATGGTCCTTTACATGTAGTTCGGTTCTAAGGAAGGGTACCCGAATTGTCCTTGTTGTCCCTTACTAAAGGTAGTAAGGCCCCTAATCCTCACCCATTATAGGCTTCAAACGAACCAAGTTCAATTCAGGGGGATACATCCCTTATGCCTATACGGAGGTAACCCACACAAAAGCATAAGAAATATATCCCGAAAGCGATTCACCAACCTATACGGTGGTAACCCATACGAAGGCGGTATCACACTTTCACTTAAAATGGACGGAGTCCGGGTAGAAAGCTCATGGAATGCAATGCACGTGTACGATGTGTGAGGAGAAACTTTCAAACCTTTTGACACCTTATGTCTATATTCACCAATACTAAGCAGTAAAAATAAAGGCAGTTATATTTACAGAAAATAAAATGTATAAATAAATAAAATGCATGTCCTATTAACTAAAGATAGAATCATACTTTAAATTAAAATCGAATTCGTAAATTCCCAACACTAAGACTAAAAATATTCGACTTGTGGCTTGACTCTCTTTTTATTTTAAAAATGTCCCCAGCGGAGCCGCTAGTTGTAATCACCCCAAATCCGCCCGGCGCTCTCTTTATTTCGTTTTTAAAATTTCTTTTTGATTATTTTAATTTTGTTTGGAAAACCCTGCCCGATTTTGAAAAATATATGGAGTTGCCATCGATCATTTTAAAAAATGATAGACCAGACACCGATAAAACCAGAGATAAAATTTTAGGGTCCGGGAGTCGGTTACGGATAGGGAAGGATTAGCACCCCCACACCGCCCAAAATTGTACCTAGTCGATTATTTAATGTCTTGGTGTTAGAAATTACGAATTCGATAAAAATTTAAAATACGATTCTTAAATGCATGAAAATGTTCTAAATATTTAAAGAAACGTTTCGTTATTTAGAATAACCGAGAAATTCACTTCCCTTTACGCCCGGGAAATGGTTTATTGATTTTCTAAATAAAAGAAAATTCCCTTAAATATCGTATCCTAAAATGGTGATGATGTCATTTTATTTAGGGATATCGAGATGGTCGCATCATTTTACGCCCGAGACACTAATTCTCGAACTCCCTAAATAAACGAATATTACCTTTATTTTTATCACATAAAAAAATATTAATATGATGCAAAAATATAAAGTATCATGTATATGTATGTATACTTAAAAATATATTACTTATGATAACATATAGTTAATATTCACGTTTATCAAAAAACTATACATATAAAATTAATAAACCATATATATATTATTTTTATAAAAATAACTATTTATTATCATTTATAGTTATATATTTTAAAAATATAATATTTAAGATGGAATATATTTATATTTATATTTATCAAAAATATATTTATATATATCAAGTTAGAAGTTACATATATATATATATATATTTAAAAGAGTATTTATTGTTATTTTTACATATAATAATACAAAATACCATACTTTGTTTTACATAAAACATTATATGTTCATATCAATCTACTATGTACCTCTGCATTTAGCATTGGGTAGACCTCGTACAATAGCTGTCCTAGCTCTACCGTATCTTTTGTTTCATTTCTTCTGGAACAATCACAAAGACTTTTTTGATTATGGACGTACTACCAGAAATTCAATGCGTAATCTTAGCATTCAATGTGTATTCCTGAATAATTTAATTATTCAATTATTCAACCATTTCATTTTACCAAGTTCAATGTTAGCCAGATTAGTCAACATTTATATGTTTCGATGCAACAACAATATGTTATTTGTAACAAGTAGTTTTGTTGGTTGGTTAATTGGGCATATTTTATTCATGAAATGGGTTGGATTGGTATTAGCCTGGATACAACAAAATAATTTTATTAGGTCTAATG